>JAJPUD010000405.1:557203-628304 GCA_023553655.1 Myrmecobius fasciatus
AACCTTCTATTTTTAGATTCTTGTGTGCTCAATGCTCAGAAACTATTTTTTCCGACTCTTCAGAGAATTTTTATGAGCTTTAGAAAAAAACTGATGAAAATGATATCCAAATCTAGGGTAAAGCTCTGTGATTAGGTAGGCAATATCAGAAAGCCATTTTAAACTTTACGATGCAGGAACATCAAATTGTGCTGAAAGTGACTTATCCAACTGAATTAATTGTAATGTCCATAAAGAATGGAATTCTTCCTTTTAGAGGCAGCTAGGTAGCAAAGTCAAATACTGGGCCTAGAGTCAGAAAGTCCTGGGTTCAAATCCAGTCTCAGATACTCACTAGTTGGACGAACCTATTCTTTCTGCTTACTTAGCTGTGAAAAAGGGATAGTAATATTAGCACCTACTTTCCATGGTGGTCGTGAAAATAAACTAAGATTTTTAAATGTGCTTTGCAAACCTTAAAATGCTACGTAAATGCTAGCTTTTATTTCATTTGACTATAGTACATAATATATAGTTATTTAAATTCAACATGACTAATTTTAATGTTGAATTTACCTTTTTTTAAAGCTGTTTGTTCACATTTTATTTTTCCTACTTAGATTCATACTTTGGGGACAAAAGTTCTTTTGCAGAAAATACTAGTGCATTTAATTTCACATCTGTTGCAAGTTCATCTTCGGCAAGAGATAGCAGCTTTGCTCAAACCATAAAGACACCATTAGCTTTTGGCAGTCCTCCCAGATCGGGCTATGGAAGTAAGACACCTCAGATGGGACATTCAGGTAAAAAGCTTAGAATGTGAAACTGTTCCATGAGCTTGCTGACTTTTATTTCCAGAGAATCACAAACAGCAATGGTTTCACAAAGTAAATGGTTATTGTGGCTGAATGCTTGAGGTGTTTTGGGGTGTTGACGGAGAAAGTGGGAAGCAATTTTCTTCAGAGATTGTTCAGAGGCGGGATGTTTGCTTTTGCTGCCACTGCTCAAGCAGAGGCTGTGTGTGTGTGTGTGAGGGGTCCTAGAAAAGGGAGAAAAGATGGCCACGTTTAGTTTTCAGCTGATGGAAGTTAATTCCCTTTAAGAACTGACCTGGGGGAAAGCTGGAGAGGAACAGGGTGGAGTACTTTGAGTCAGGCCTTTGAAAACCTCAGATCACCATGAATTTGCCCCTGCTCTGGGCCAGGAGCTCAGGAGCTGTGCTCAGCACTAGACACAAAGAAGGGCAAACTCGGGGCTCCCTCCCTCCCTCAAGGAGTTCCCGGCACATTTCAGTGGGAGGAGTGATGGGCACTGTGCTGGCAGACACGGGGGAGGGCACCGGCACAGGGTGGAAGTTGATCCTTCTAAGGGAAGCCGAGGGACCCCAGGAGCAGACTGGAGCCAGGAGCCTTCCAGATAAGGGGGGACCGGTGAGGGGCCCCTAGTCAGAGGGGGTGACTGGGCCCTAGAGCTCACAGAGGAGCCAAGGGTGGCATCTTGATTAGGCAGCTGGGGGACTCTGGAGCTTCCCAAGGATGTGGCCCAAACTTGAGTCACCCCTGGACAGGTACTGAGGGTCTGCCAGGGGCAGCTGTGGGAGGAGAGAGAAGGGCACACAGAAGAGAGATGGCATAAAATCCTGCTCTGCAGCTGGCTGAGGCTTAGGAAAGCCCACCCAGCCCCCAGGCCTGCTCAGCCTGGCCCTCCTCAAACACGGGGCACCTGAAGGGGCTCCCCGTGGGCCCCTCGGCCAGGCCCAGCGCTACCTTCTGCCATTTGTGACTGTGAAGATCCACTTCTGCTCCACAGCCGATGCTCTGGGGACCTGCGTGAAAGCTGAAAGGTTCTTGCTCTGATTTTCTCGCCCTTCCCCAGCCACGTCCTCCTCCGCAGCCTCTGCTCACGCCGCGGCCTCCGCCATCGTGGCCATTGTGGAGGGGAGAGGCCTTGCCAGGGGCCAGATAGGAATAGCGAGCATCGAGGAGAGAAGTCCTCAGCTGGTCTTGTCCCAGTTTTCTGACAGCACGACCTACACCAAGGTAAGGGCTGCCAAGGCCATGCCGCTTCCAGGTGCTTTCTCTGGGAGGGCACCTTTGCCGCTGGAGTGGCCATCCTGATTCCTCGGGCTGACTGGCTACTTTGAACTAAGCTAGAATTGGTTTTAAACGCTGGCTTATTTTACTAAAAATTTCAGTTTTGGCTCAGATTTGGATTTCCTTAGTTGGCAAATCTGTCCGTGGTTGGAGAGCAACAGTTCCCAGCTCAGCTGTTGTTGTAGTCAAGGTCAGGCCCCTGGGACCCCTTTGAGGGGCTGTGGACCCCTGTAGCAGGCTAGTGAGGCCTCGGGAGGGAGCCTCTCTGAGATCTGTGTTTGTGAAGACACACAGTAAAGCACAGAGGATCACAGTCGGTCTACTAGTCAGTCAGCATCCAGGGCCTACCATGTGCTCAGCACTCAGGACACAAAAAGGGACAAGAGACAGTCCCTGTCCCCAAGGAAGCCCCAGTCTAATGGAGGCAACACTCAGACAGATCTAGCTCTGCACGGGCTGAACCGGAAGTAATGCACTGAGGGAAGGAGGTGAGAGTGAAAAGGAAATCAAGGAGTCAGAGCAGAAGAGGGAGAACCTTTAGGAATGGGGAGCAGGGGCAGCCAAAGGAAAGGAGCAGCCAGGAGGTGAGTGCCCACGAGTACAAAAAAAGCTGCTGGGGAGTCTGGGGCCAGAAGGGCGGAAAGATGGCAAGGGCCGGGATACCAGGGCATGGAACACAAGCAGGAACTTCGGTTGGACTCTGAGGGTGACGTGGATGGGCCAGGACACCTAACTTACAAGCAACCCATGCCCATGGGCCTGCCTTAGGGAATGACCCACGTGCACCTGGCCTAAGGAGCTGCCCATGCTATGGACCTGCCCTAGGGAAGGACCCACACTCCTGGGCCTGTTCTAGGGAAGGACTCACACTCCTGGGCCTGTTCTAGGGAAGGACTCACACTCCTGCGCCTGCTCTAGTTCCCTACTTCTGGAGTATGACCCACTTCTGGAGTCATCTTAAAGATGTCCAAGGCTGGATGCTCTACTCTAAGGCTAGGGCGATTGTGCCCTGGAGGCCTCTCTAAAAATAGAGGCCCCAAATCAGAGATTGGCTCAGGCCTGAACATTTCCAAATTACTTTGGAGTGTTAGTTTCTGAGATTTCATAGCATCAGCCAAAATTTCACACTTCTGTTGGTCACTGGGGTTGGGTGGCTGGGAATGGGGGGCTGACCACCGAGGACTCGGGAAGACCCAAATGAGAACTTTACTCCAAGACTCGCAAACTCTGGGACCTGGGACAAGTCAATCTGATGTACCCTCACTTTCCTCACCTACAAAATGGGGATTAAGATGTCGGCCCCACACACAGGAGGATCAAATGCACAAAGCACTTGTGTTGGCCCCTGCAGTAAACTCACCTCCTGTTTGTTGAAAGAGCTGGGCTTCCTGGCTTGGAAGCCCAGGCTGCACTTGGAGAGGCAAGGAAATGGGGAGAAGCAAGATGGCAAATCCTCCTGCCAAAAAGTTACAGATACTTTATTCTGATTCACTTTGGGGGTCTTCCCTTTCTCCCCTTCCTTTATTCCTGTCTTCAAATGCCTGTGTGCTGGGGATGAAAACCAAGGAAATAGTCGTGGGAGATGCTGTGTAGGAGCCAGCCCTTAGGAGCAACCTGGATGGCGCCCGGGGCTGAGCCCTGGGACCAGAGACAGAGCCAGGATAGCCCGCCCTCGGAAAGAGGGGAGACCCAGGATGTGTCTTAGCTGCCAGGCCTTGGGGTCAAGGGCAAAGGAGACAGTCTTTTATGGCCCTTTCTTGGATAGAACCCTACTCCTTCCTGATACCACTGCATGGAGCCGAGGACTTTGTGGTGGACCTCTGAGTTTGTAGCTGTGATGGTTAAAGGTGCCCAGGTTTACTAGTAGAGTGCAGTGGCCCTGGGATTAGGTGGGCACAAGCAGGGACCCTCCTGTGGTGAATGTAGGCGCCTAATGAGGCGATTTGGGAGAGCAGTTTCTAGTTCCAAATCGTGCATTTGGTGTTTAGGACCAAATGTTGGGGTTCAGTCACGTAAAGAATTCACAGTGGCCATTCTCTTTGGGAAAAGGTCGGCTTTTTTAGGAGAATAGATTACTGACAAAAGGAAGGGACACGATAGACACCAGAAATGGTAACTAGGAAATGGAGTTGGGAGAGCATATGTTAGCAAGGAAAGGGGTTTTAACCCTTAAAGAGGGAAGAGACAGATTCCCTAGTGGAACTCACAGTCAGGAGAAAGGGAATACTCCTTGAGGGGGTGTTTAATACCCCCAAAGAGTCAGTTAGCTCTGAGGAGAAAAACTTGATGAGGTGGGGAAATGAGAGGAGAGACCCTGGATTGCTGGGGTGGGCTACAGCCCCAAGAGGGAGTCAGCAAAGCTGGCAGAAGCCATGGGCAGATTTGTGGGAGAAGTTCTCCCTCGGACGTTTGGCACAAGTTGGGTTTCTGACTGGATGTAAAAGGGAGGGACTACCCACAACCCCCCAGAGATTCGTCTGGTCCCCGCCAGGGCCCTTCCTTGTTTGCTTGCCAAGCCAAGCCCATCTGGTGACTCAGACCCTTGTCACTGTTCTGGGGACTTCATCGCTTTCTCTTGTGTGGACCGTGTCTGGAGGAGAGGGTAAGGCTGGTGACCCGGCCCAGGGCCCCTCCTTCCTAGTGCCATGGAGGACCACCAGGGTGGGGCACCCCATCAGTCCTGATCCATCTCTCTGTTTCTCCTAGCACCAAATAGTCTTCCCCTAACAGTTCTGTGAAGCCATCTGAGAGCTAGCACTCGCCACTTTTTCCTCTTTTTCATCGTCTCTTCGTAATCTTGACCTTCTCTTCTTCCAGTTGGATTTTGACACATCTTGTCTCTAACCCTTCTTTTGGATTCTATGTTAATCTTTGTTATTAATGTGTTTCCCACCAAGGCCACCTTGTTAAATTTTGTTTTCTCACCCCCTCTTCTTGATCCCTGTGACTCTTCCTTCTTTAACCATATTCTGCCTCTACTTACCTTCCCCTTTACCTGGTCCTACCTGTACCTATCCATGATTAGTACACTTCTACCCCAAATTCTGTGTCTTTAGGCTCCCTCCCTCTTTTCTTCCATGTTTGTTTACTCTTTTCATATACCCTATTTATACATGGTAGTAAATTCCTCCCCCCCTTTTTTCTTATTTATTCTTGGTATATTTCCCCTCCCCCCGTTTTTCTATTTAAATCAACAAAATTTCAACGTTGAAAAATTATTGTAAATAAAAAGGTTTAATAAAAAATAAATATATCAACAAAACTACATCCAGCCCTAACTCTATGACCAGTGGAGTTATTTCTTCTCTTCCTGTTAGATTGTAATCATTTAACCTTTTCTGATTATTTTTCTATGCTTCTGTATCCTTTTTGTTTGCACTTTAAAGGATTCTGTTCAACTTTTTGTTTTTCTTCAGTAATTCTTGAAAGGCCTTTTTTTTCCCCTTAAAAATACCCTTTTCTCCTATAAGTTAGATGCTTACTCTCTGGTGAGTTATATTCAGTTTTGGAGAGTAAATTATTTTTAGTTTGTAAACCTATCCTATTCCAAGATCTTCTTTTCTTTATACTAGTAGTTGCCAAGTCTTATTTGTCCTAACTCTAGTTCCTGGCTTCTTTTTGATTGTTTTCCTGTTAGAGTGTTTTCAGTATTTTTTTCTTTGACTTGGAAGCTCTAGATTTTGAAGTGTGTTCAATTCAGAGTTTCATTCACAAGGTGATGGTAGAGTCTTTATAGTTTCATTTTGTACACTGTTTCTGACAGATCTGGGAAGTTTTCTTTTATGGTTCTTAAAATGATGATGTTCAGGTTTTTTGTTTGTGGCTTCCAGGGTAGTGACAAAGGGGGTGGCCAGGGAGTTTAGTCTCTGCAGGGAAGGAAAGTGCTCAGCCAAGTGACTACTCCCACCTAGAGTCTGTGATAGTGAGGAAAGCCAGGAGGGATATTCTGACCTGCTGGAGATCTTGAGAGAAGACTCAGAGCATCCAGAACCAGGCCAGAAGCAAAGAAGTCATAGATAAATGGGCCATGTGGGGCAAGCACTCAGCTGGGATGATCTGAAAACAAAGTAATCATGACAAAGGAAGAAAAAAGTAGATTGTTTGAGAAAAACCCAAGATGGATAAAAAGACACCTTGCCAGCCAATTTTGGTGGAAAAGACATGTGCAGAAAATAGATGTGAGAGCAGCTTCCAGAGAAGGCAGCAAGTCCAAAAGTGTGGAGAGCCTTGGGAGAATAGTATCAAAAGTTCTACAACTCAGAATGAGGAAAAAAAGATGGTCAGAGATTGAAGAGGATTCTGATGGGTCAGTGATCACTGATGGCAGATGCAATTCACAGCTGCCTAATCCCGATTGGCTTCTGGAGGATGGCCATTTGATGAAAAGCAGTTAACCAAGATAAATCAGAAATTAGGATGGAGCCCCATTTTATAATGAGTGAAATCCTTATATGTACTAACAATCTTACGCAGGAGAGAAAACAGCTGCCATGGCCCTCTGTCCACTAGATTTGGAAGTGATCTTAATGGATTTGGAAGTTTCTGTCATCTATATTTAATCTTTCTCTGCCCATCCCAACAACATGGAATATAGTGACATCTGTGCAACCCTAATGTTATGTTGCTAGAAGTGGAAGAGACGGGTTCTTAAAATCAACAAAAATTAAAACTACTGTCAAGTAAGGGGATCCGTTTGAGAAGGTGGAACATATTCGGAGTGTATGACTTGAACTCTGATCTTTCTATTTCAGACAGAATGTAGCCTGACTCGGTGCACGGTGATGTCAGTTTACCTTCACCGAAGATGTTTTAGAATGCACTGGGAAGTTAGCATAACTCTTGGAAATGCAAGTCCTTATCTGTTGTTTGGGGTTTTATTGAAAGAGCTCTCTATAAGAAGATGATTTTTTTTCATGATTCAGAATATACTTTAAACTTGTATTTTAAGAAGCTGCTAATGTAAATTTTTTTTTCAGGTAATTACTAAGCTAAAAATTTTAGCACCATTGGAAATAATAATGTCAAACACTGCCTGTGCTGCGGGGAATCCAACGAAGCTCTTCACCTTAATTACAGAGAATTTCAAGGTAATTCTTAAAAATGTTTGAAAACTTAACAGAGACTTAAAGTAAAGGATCTAGAGAGCTGTGTCTGTCCCTTTAAGGAGTGCTCCCATTGGGAGGGTGCCTGCCAGGGGTGGTGGATTGGAGCAGGGGAGCTCCCCAGTCAGGAGATGTCCTTGCCTCCTGGTCGTCCCCAGGCTCACAGCTCAGAAGTCAGGCTGAGCTCTTCTCCCTCCTCATCCTCACTGGGTTTCTGGTCTTGGCTCTGGCCCCCCGCAGCTCCTTTGGTCTTTTCCCCCCATTCCATCTTTCTAAAGCTGCCACATCTACCTTCCTAAGACATCAGGCACACCAAATGATGGGGCCTGGTAGCAATTCACATGTGAAGAGAAGAGCTCCCATGGGACTTCTCCTTGCCAAAAGGGACATTTATAGATTTCTTTTTTGCTGAGGCGATGAGTCACCCGGCTGGGCAATGCCTGAGGTCAGATTTGAACTCAGGGCCTCCTGACCTCAGGGCTGGTGCTCTGGCCACTGTGCCACCCATTTATTTGTGAGAAGGGGTTCCAGGCAAAATGAAGAGGCAAGGTAAGCACCAGGAATGGTAGCTGTGAGGTAGAATTGGAGAGTCCGGAGTCAGCCAGGAAAGGGGGTTTAACTTGGAGAATGCAAAGTTCCCCAAGTGGAACTCCCGATTAACTCGGGAAAAGGAGCACTAGGAGGTGGGGATAGGTTGTTACTGGCAGGCTGAATCCTAAAGGGGCTTAGTCAGCTGTAACAAGGAGGCAGAGCTCTGGGGCCAGCCAACCCCGGGGGGCTTCCAAGGGGAAATTTAACCTGCGGGGGGCGGGGCTTGGTTTTCTGATGGGGTACAGGAGGGTGGGGTTTCCCAAGACCTCCACAGGGGCAGGTCCCCATCAATGCTCTGCTTGTTTCCGGGAACAGGGCACTTCAGCCTTTCTGATTCCCCAGGACCTCATCAGTCTTACCAGGTGATTTTTCTGCTGGAGAACTCTGGTGGATTTAGCGCAGTGTTTGGGGGGGGGAATCTTTGTAACTCTCTGTTTAGCAAGCTCACCCTAAAAGGAGATTTCAGAGGGGTTTTCAGCACTGTGTTCTGGTGGGCCTAAATGCTGTAAGTCTTAGATGCTAATAAATTGGAGTGTGAAAGGTCCTAGAGTGGAGCCTTGGGGGATAAATGTCATTGTCCTATTGTGCCTTCAAGGAACAAAGGTTATTTAGCCTTTGGGCACTCCAGGATTGGCTTGTTAGGTGTTTGAAGGGCAGTGGTACAGAAGAGAGATTCATCTTGGGCTGTTCAGCCTTGAAGGGAAAACCAGGAGCAGAGAGGCCCAGTGAGGTGGGGCAGAAGGAGCTCTCCCCTGTGAGCTGGGCCCTTGCCAGCTGAGGTTTTTGCATACTGGTCTTCGGGTATGTTGTAGTTGGGCCAGATTCAATGGCCAAGAAAATCTCTTACTATCCGGAAATGTGATGATTTTAAGAAATGGGGGCTTTCATTGATTACTATGAGAAGGATGCATTAGAGGTGGGAGGGAATCACAGTTGTCCATGGGAGGAGTGAGGAAGGTCTGGGTTAATGAAAAGGGGGGATAGAAATTGGAAAGATCCCGGAAGAAGGATTGATGAGACCTGGCAACTTGGCCATGGGTGTGTAAGGAGAGAAAAGGGTCTGGCTTGGGTCTGCTCTGGCTCCCAGCAGAGCACTCAGGGGCTGGCAGCTGGCCACTGGACGGTCTGGGGCTTGCTGTTTGGCCTTTTTCTCTGTCCCACATGTCACATGTCAGCAGGAGCTGGGAAGGGCTTGGGGTATAAAGACAGACCAACATGCAGCCCCTGGTTTTAAGGCATCAGAGCCTGGGGTGGAGGGGGGGAGGCTCTGGTGGGGTCTTCAGGACAAAAGAGGCAGGCTCATGGTAGGCAGACTGAGGAAGACCTCACAGAAGAAGGGTTTGGGGGGGATGGCCGAAGGCAGAGACAGCAAGAAAGAGAGAAGTACAAGGGGCAGTCTGGGCGAAGAGCAGGAAGGAGACCAGCACACGGAGGCTGAGAAGCCTGGCAAGGTGGGGAGGGGGCTGGCTGTGGCTGAATCACCCTGGCAGCTGAGGGGCCTCCAGAGCTTCAGGTGTAGACACCTGGTGATGAGAACTCACCATGGCCACTCTCCTTGTCAAAAGGGAAGAGGTCACAGACAAAACGAAGGGAGATAGACAGTGGCAGTGACAAACGTGAAATGGTGGGAGAGGGATGAAAGGGAAGCTCACAGGTACCCAGGAGAAAGGTTGGGGCCCACCCCCAGCTGGCAGCCATGCCCTGAAAGGGACTTAGTACCCTAAAAGTTAGCTATAAAGAGGGGGAGTAGGGTGGGAAGCTCAGTGGGCTTAGGGGAGAGAGCATGGGCCAGGGCAAGGGGAAAGACCCCATGAGGCAGCAGCCACATGATGGGCCATGAGTCAGTTTAACCTCCAGCCCATCTCCAAGCCCCGGTCTTTAGGAATAGGAATCTGAGAGAGAAGAACCGTGTTCTCTGGATTTGTCAAGGAAAGGGGAGAAACCTTGGAGATGGAAGGGTTGCCTTCAACATTTAGGTGCTGGGTGGGGGTCGTGGCCAGAGCTTAAAAGCTTGCATTTGAGCACAGCAGACTTGAAGGGTCGGCCATTGGGGGGGGGGACGGGGGATTGTTGAGAATCTCTCGAGATCCGACCTTTCTTTCAGAATGTGACCTTCACCACGATTCAAAGGAAATACTTTAATGAAACTAAAGGACTGGAGTACCTGGAGCACCTGAGCGCCACGGAAGTCAGCACCGTGTTGATGGAGGTCCAGTCCAAGTAAGTAGCCTTAGCAACAACCTAATGGGGGCCACATGCAAACAAATACATCCGAAATGAAGGGGGGGGGCTAAGGAGCAATGCAGGAAGGGTGCATCTGCCTCCTCTGCTTCTCATGTGCAGCACGATCAGAAGTTCTCAGAGGGAGTGTCAGCTGGCCCACTAACACTCTTTTTACACTCTTTTTTACCTAATTTCAGCTGGGCCCTCCTTGCAGCAAGGCGACCCTTTGATTCTTTTATACTCTGGGAAAAGGTAATGGATTCCATGTTGGTCATGTTAAGTTTTAGACGCTTAGGGAAGCGTCCGAGTCGCTGAGGAAGGATTCCGGCTCAAGAGAGAGTTTAGAACCGGATGTGGAAGTCAGAGAGAGACAGAGATGGAGACATTGAGTCAGTAAGGGCAGATACGGTCCCGGGGAGAGGAGAGGAAAGGGCCCTGTGCCCATTGCAGCGGCGACTGAGAAGGAAGAGCTAGGCAGGAGAAGTCCGGGAGTGCGAGGAAATAAGGGAAGATGAGAGGGAGAGAAGGAGCAATATGTGCCTAAGACCCCAAGAGGAAGGCTTTACTTATTTTTATAAGGTAAGGTTAGAACACAGAACAGAAAGGGACATTATGGGGTTGAAGACTACATGACCGGTCACAAAGCTGAGGCGAGGCGCACAAAGTGACCGTTGGAGAGTTGGGAGCCCAGGGGCTAGTGAGAGTCCCCCCTTTCCTCCTTTGACTAGGAAATCGAACTTCAAGGTTAAAGAGAGTGATCTAGACCTCTCTGGGTAGCCAAGCAGAGCTCTTTGGAGGACAGCAGAACTCCTGGGGGCCAAAAAAGGAGCATGATTAGCATGAGACTTAACCCGTTACAGGTCAGCCACACTTCCAGACTCCATTCAGAGATAAACATAGGCAGTTACAGGACAAAAGTCGTTATAAATAGGATCCATAAAAGAGGCTACAGGATCCTTTTCATCATCTCAGAATATTTATGGGTAGCAGAGGAGCCAGAAGACAGTGATGGGAAATTGGAGAAAAAGAGACTGTGTTGCGGTGGGGAAAGGGACAGGAGGGGGTCAATGCTGTGAAAGAGATGGAGTTGAGGTTCAAAGGAGACCCCAAAAGATTGGGATTTCAGGCTGGTGGCAAAAGGTGTCTCAAAAGAATTACAGGCTCGAACCCATCTCCAAGTCAAGGACAAAGCTTATTATAACTATTGCCACTTGAAGCGGGTTCAGTTCCAAAAGAATTTAGCAAAGCACCAAGAGCAAGAACATAAATGCATAGGAAAAGACAGAGATCCCGTTCTTTGGGTCACCGATATACTAACTTTATGGCTCAGAGGTAGAACCGAGGAGGCGTCCGGTATGCCCCTGGGTATTGTCACAGAAACCTGTCATCACTGACCCCCAGCTTGTTATTGGCAGTGTTTGGGGCTGCAGCACTCCCAGGACCAGGTGGCTTTAGGGTCACTGCCACATCACCCCTAGAAGTTGTGTCCCGTCAGTGGGAAGAAAGAGAACCCAGGCTGCAAGCTGAAAGAGGGACCCTGGTGATAAGGACCCACATCTGAGCAGAGAAGAGTCCAGGGGAAAAGGGGGACTCACAGTGGGGCCCCTATTTTGTCAGTGACATCTGAGGCAATGCCATCTAGTAGAGGGGCAGCTAATGGGATTATGGGGGGAGGGCTGGGTGGCTAAGACAATATTGGAACAGGTGCTCCTGGGATAGAGCCAGGGAGCTTTTAATTAAGAATTGCTTCTCCAGATCGCTGTGCTTCAGGGAGCGTGAACTTGTAAAAGAAAGTCTCTCTTTTGGCATGATGATGATGAAGACTTGCAGAAACATCTTGTGTTGTTTATCTTCCAGGTACTACTGTCTGGCAGCTGTTGCAGCTTTGCTGAAATATATGGAATTTATTCAAAATTCAGTTTATGCACCCAAGTCATTGAAGGTTTGTTTCCAGGGCAGTGAGAAGACGGTCATGATAGATTCCTCATCAGCTCAAAACCTTGAACTGTTAATTAATAATCAGGATTACAGGTAACACTTCCATTTATTTTATTTTATTTTATTTATTTTTTTTAAATTTTATTTTATTTGCATAACATATGTGTGGGTAATTCTTCAACAATAACCCTTACATAGCTTTCCGTTACAAATTTTTTTCCCCCCAACTTCCCCACCCCTTCCCTAGATGGCAGGATATCCACTACATGTTAATTATGTTAAAATATTGGCAAATCGAATATATGTATACATATTTCCAAACTTGTCATTGTTGTGCAAGAAAAATCTTATCTACACAAACGATATATCAGATAAAGGAAACACAATGTAAGCAAACATCAATCAAGGAGTATGAGAATGTTATGTTGTGGTCCACATTTCGCATCCCTCTCTCTGGGTGTATATGGCTTTCTTCAGTGAACAATTGGAGGTGGTTTGAAACATTTCATTGTTGAAGAGAGCCATGTCCATCAGAATTAATTGTCATATAGTACTGTTGTTGCCGTGTATAATGATCTCCTGGTTCTGCTCATTTCACTCAGCATCAGTTCATGTAAGTCTCTCCAGGCCTCTCTGAAATCATCTTGCTGGTCATTTCTTACAGAACAATAATATTCCATCATATTCATATACCATAATTTATTCAGCCATTCTCCAATTGAAGGGCATCTATTCAATTTCCAGTTTCTAGCCACTACAAAAAGGGCTGCCACAAACATTCTTGCACATGTGGGGCTTTTCCTTTCTTTATGATTTCTTTGTTATATAAACCCAATAGAAATGCTGCTGGGTCAAAGGGTATGCACAGTTTGATAACTTTTTGAGCATAGCTCCAAATTGTTCTCCAGAATGGCTGTATCCGTTCACAGCTTCACCAACAATGCATCAAACACTTCCATTTTTAAGAGCCCATAATACTTTTAAAAAATTGGTTTTGTTTCAGAATGTTGCTGATTTAAAGTTCCTTGAACTCTTGGGGGAATCCATTTTTATCATCATTTAATACTCCTCTAACACATAGCTAAGGGGCATCTGGGCAGAGCAGAGAGAGAGCTGGCACTGGAGTCACAAGGACCCCCTGGAAGTCCTGCCTCTGATATATACTAGTTGGGTGATTGAAGACAAATCATTTAACCTTCAGTTACAGATTACAGAGAAGCTGCTGATCTGTATCCATGCAGGGACGTGAACCCTAAACCAGCTTATTCTCAGGAATTGCTAAAACAAGCCCCTCCACTTCCTATCATTAATCAGGTAGTCAGGCCAGTTCTCCCAGGCTGTCCTGTTTGCACAGAATGACCTGAAGCCCCGGCCCATTGTCATCCATCCATCCCACTTCCACCTTTGAGACTGTCTTCATTAGCATATCTTCAGAAAACCAAACTCCTTCCTAGTTCCTCCCCTTACTCCCTCAATTCTGTCCCAGTCCCCCCAATACTCCTGAATCTTCAAAAGCCGTGTTCCCCCAAAAGCAAGTTGCTCAGTCAGCATGACTCTTCCTTGCCTAGTGCTCTTTGCTTGAGCCCATAATAAATGGCAGATTTCTCATCTGTGATAGAGTGTATGTCATGGTTGCTCCATGTCGCTAACCACTACGCTCTTCCAGATCTATTTCATATTATCAATTTTGAGGCCTTTATTTTCACATCACCAGAAATCCCCTACACAGATTAAGTCATAGATATGATATTCTTTTCTTCCTTTCCTCCTGGAAGAAATAACTGCATTGGACTTGGGAGGAGTGAAGTTAAAAGTCTTTGATTCCACAACTGCAGAAGTGGATATCCTATAGAATAGGAACACTTACAATCAATTGCCACACAAGTCCCTCCCCTGATTCTCTATTGACTGAGTACCAGAGGTCACAATCTCTCCAGAGTGCCTAATTCTCCCCACCCACCCCCCAATTAATGTGAATCTCCACCCCTGGTTACATCATTACTTCTTCCTTGGCAGTTATCTTATTTGGAGATAGTTCAGTCCTTCCCCTGGTTGAGGTTGGGAAGGGACCCCAAAAGGTTAGGGGTCACAGACCAGTGTCCCAAGGTGTCTCAAAAGAATTGGAACCCATTTCCAAGTCAAGGGGCAAAGTCTATTGTAATTGTAAAGCCAATTGAAGCAGGCTAAGTTCCAAAAGAATTTAGCAAAGAACCCGGAGCAAGGAGACACATTTATCCAGTTCTTCATGTCACTGATGTGCTAATTTTATGGCTTCCAGGTAGATCTGAGGGGTGGTCTCAGGAACTGGGCTATCACTGACCAGCAGATCTAGGACCATCCTAGGGCCAGAAGACTTTAGAATTACTGATAGACAGATCCTCAGAACAATAGCACTCTCAGGTCAGAGGGCTTCGGGATCACTAATATATCTTCCCTAAAGTCTAAGGGAAAAAAATATTATATAAAGAACTAACTCAGTTTCTAAACCCAACTGTGTGTGTGTGCATGTAGGGATTAGTAGCTTTGAGACACAATAGTCATAATAATCCTCCCCAAGGCAGGAAATTCAGGAAATTAGCAGGTTTATGACAATGAAGAACATAACTCATTTCCCTAGAAGCTGACAGAGCCCCCCAATAATCCCTCTTAGGTCCTAAATAATTTATCTGCTACAGTTAGGGAGGATCATTCCAATTGCCTTAGGCTTTTACTAGCCTGAATCTTCCCCAAAACTGGTCTTGGTCATCATTAGCATCTCCTATGATTCCCTCAGGTCGTTGTTACTCCCCTTTCCCCAGGAACCCCCTGGGCAATGAGTAAAGAACCAGATTCTTTTGTCAGTTTGTGCTTGAGATGTTGGGGAGAGTATAAACTAGGTGCCTGCAGGTTTGGGGGGAAGTGGTAGAAACAGAGCCAAACAGATCCCAAGTTTGCTGGAATATGGGGAGCAGGGGTGCACAATAAATAATGGATCACTTTGGAAAGGTTCAGGGCTCCAGTTTTTGTTTAGAAAGAATGAAGAAGAATAAATGCTTTCCATATGAATCTCATTTGATCCTCAGTCATTTGAAATCAGTGTTACAAGATTGTTATCCCCATTTTACAGAGGAGGATTTCGAGACTAATTTAACTTTGAATGAAATGGGAGACTGAGAACTTCTCAGAATTATAACCCTGGGTAGTTTGGGCTCTGTTTAATTATTGAGCTCTGGGAGAAGGGCAAGGTTCGATCTTCCAGCGGAAATGTTTGAACTCCTTGCTCAATGGCCTCTCATAAGAGGTAATGCCTGAAAACAGGCCAGATCACCTTGATGGATGGTTTAGTAATTTAGAACATTTAACCCTCTTGCTTGATGGACCCCTTTTCTTTTTTTTTTCTTTATTTCTTTTTTTTTTAATTAAAGCTTTTTATTTGTATAACATATGTATGGGTAGTTCCCCAACATTGATCTTTACAAAGCTTTCCATTACAAATTTTACCCCCAGTCCCCTCCACTCCCCTAGATGGCAGGAAGTCCACTACATGTTAATAATGTTGAAATGCTTGAGAAGTTATGCAAGAAAAATCCTATCTACAAGAAAAAAAAAGAATCAGAGAAAGGCAACACAATGCAAGCAAATGTCAATAGAGATCATGAAAATGTTACGTTGTCCATATTTCATTTCCCTCTCTCTAGGTGTATATGGTTTTCTTCAGTGAACAATTGGAACTGGTTTGAGACAATTCTTTGTTGCAGAGAGCCATGTCCATCAGAATTGATCATCATGTAATACTGTTGTTGCTGTGCATGATGATCTCCTGATTCTTCTCGTTTCACTCAGCATCAGTTCATGCAAGTCCCTCCAGGCCTCTCTGAAATCGTCCTGCTGGTCGTTTCTTACAGAGCAATAATATTCCATAACATTTATATACCATAATTTATTCAGCCACTCTCCAATTGATGGGCATCCCTTCAGTTTCCAGTTTCTAGCCACTACAAAAAGGGCTGCCACAAACATTCTTGCACATGTGGGGCCCTTTCCCTCCTCTAAGATCTCTTTGGGATATAGGCCCAGTAGAAACACTGCTGGGTCAAAGGGTATGCACAGTTTGACAACTTTTTGAGCATAGCTCCAAATTGCTCTCCAGAATGGTTGGATCCGTTCACAGTTCCACCACCAATGTATCAGTGTCCCAGTTTTCCCACATCCCCTCCAACATTCATCGTTACCTTTTCCTGTCATTTTAGCCAATCTGACAGGTGTGTAGTGGTATCTCAGAGTTGTCTTAATTTGCATTTCTCTGATCAATAGTGATTTGGAGCAACTTTTCATATGACTAGAGATGGTTTTAATTTCATCATCTGAAAATTGTCTGTTCATATCCCTTGACCACTTATCTATTGAAGAGTGGCTTGAATTCTTATATATATGAGACAATTCTCTATAAATTTTAGAAATGAGGCCTTTATCAGAACCATTAAATGTAAAGATGATTTCCCAATTTGATGCTTCCCTCCTAATCTTGTCTGCATTAGTTTTGTTTGTACAGAAACTTTTTAACTTAATATAATCAAAATTATCCATCTGGTGTTCAATTAGGAGTTCCAGGTCTTCTTTGGACATAAATTTATTCCATCTCCACAGTGGACCCCTTTTCTTAATAATATACCCAGCAAAGGTATTAGAAGCATTTACTGCTTAACTAAGACCTTGGGCCACAAAGGCCCACCTGCACACCAAAGACAAATGTTGGGTTGGCCATGACTTTAAAGATCAACTGGGGCCTTGGGTGGGTTAAAGGAAGGGGCATTTCTGTAATTTCCACTATATAATCCTGTTGTAATGCTCAGGGAGAAACTGAGGCAGTATCACACAGTGGAAATTAGGTAATGCTTTATTGATGTTAATTGAGAGTTCAGAATCCATAGCTATGGATCAGGACTGCTGGGACTCATGTC
The DNA here is from genome assembly GCA_023553655.1 of Myrmecobius fasciatus. Classification (NCBI taxonomy): domain Eukaryota; kingdom Metazoa; phylum Chordata; class Mammalia; order Dasyuromorphia; family Myrmecobiidae; genus Myrmecobius; species Myrmecobius fasciatus. The sequence continues at coordinate 574,070 of JAJPUD010000405.1, forward strand.
TCAAAGCACGCAGTCCAGGCCAGAGACTTAGACTGATAGCCATGTCAGCCGACTGAATAGTACAAAGTATTCAGCGCCCCGTTGAGGGACGTCATGCATTATATAGGGTTCCTATAGCTCAGGGAGACAAAGAACTCATGGGAACAGCAGAGCACATCTGGCGTCCAAGGAAACCATAAATTCAGTTCTGGCAGGTAAGGAGTGAGGAGCCTTGAGACAGAAACTGGGCAAAGAATACTACTAGTCTGGGTCATACAGATAAGGGGGAGGTCGAGGCTGGCCACCTGGAGGTTTCCTAACTCCTTTGGAATGTGAGTCCAATTATTTCTGAAGGTCAGGAAGTGGGAATTACTATTTTTGGGCAGCACAATTAAGGGAGACTGAAACAGCAACTGAGGGAAACTGAGACAGTAACTGAGGGAAACTGAGAGAGGCAAACTGTGGCAAAATACTTACCTGTAAATTGGTCTCCCTCCCCCAGTTCTCTCAGGAGAACCGAATAAAGAAACTTTCTGCTTGTACCTGGAGAAGTCTTTGAGCTGTCAGTTTTTAGTTGGGGTCTTTTTGTCCCACACAACTTGTTAGTGGTCACATAGTAAGCTCCAGAGACGTTGAACCCCAGCTTTCATGAAGAATAAAAAATGGTGCCATAGATTAAATGTTGAAGGAGGTAATAGGGAGATACAGATAACTTCTCAACTTGTGCTTCTTTAGCCCGATGGGGATTTAGAACTGAGCTATCAAAATAGTGCCTTTTTTTTTTTTAAGTGGTAAAACAAGGTACCATGAGTAGTAATACGAAATAGATTTGGGAGAGCAATAGATGACTATAATATTTTGATAATATTCTTTTACAGAGAATAGGCATCCATTATAGGATAGAAAGGGTGGCTATTTATTTTACCTGAATTTCTGTATGGGCTCAAGCGAATACAGCCCAGCAGGCAGTCACACTGAAAGAGAAGTTTGCATTTTGGAGTAAACAACTTTTAAAGCCTCTGGAGAGTGGAAATAGGATCTATAAGCAAGGGGAGGAACCAGGGAGGAGTTTGGGGAGATAAAGGCAGAACCTAGCCGAGCAGGTCCCAGAATTGTCTAAAGATGTAAGATCTCTAGGAATGTTGTGAAGAATTCTAGAGTGTAAAACCAAATGGGCTGACTAGGGCATTTCAGCCTCACATATTGAGAGGTTCACCTTTCATTATTCTCTACAAATAGGACAGTCTGGGAATACCTGAGGTCCCAGAATGGTAGGTTTTTTTTTTTTTAAAGCAGTTTCTAAGAATAAGCTGGTCATTTCTGGCATGAAGTTCCCCCTGTTGAAATCTATAGCCATAAAATTTATTTTTTTATTCTTTTGGAAAATAACCCAAGGAGGTGAAGGGGGAAAAGTCCAGATGGCTCCTTCTAAAAAAGGCTACAAATCTAAAACCTTCCCTCCTGATGACATTCTAGGATGTCTTTGTGGGTCCCAGCCTTCCAGTTCTTAGATTTCAATTTTGATTATTTAAGTTTCCTTTCTCCAATTTTTCATAACGCTGTGGAAACCAAATCACCCTAATTTTCACAAACTGGTTCATTCCTTACTTTGAGGCACCCGGTCCTAAGGAAACAACTTTCAGTTGATGAAGCACTGGGCCAGTGTCTGGGCCATAGCAGTCTCCATTTCTTCCTTTATGTGGTACCTTGTTACCATCATGGACTTCACCAGGGCCTATCTTCTTAAAGAGCGCTTTGGGTGTTCTACTCTCTGTTAAAGGCCTACTCTGGTCTCCTGGAGGAGGAGGGCTCATGTGGACCATAAGGCTCCCATTTCCTTAGACTACGCAACTAAAAATTGCCTTTTAACAACAGCGGCCTGGTTGTTCCTAGGTTAGGTTGGGTAATGATCCGTGATCACCATTGGTCTGTTGGGTACATTCATGAAGCAAGTCAGTGACCAGGAGTAGCCCCAGCAGAACGTGCAGCCTTCGATCCCACTGTTTACCAGACACTTTGGTTTCCTCATTCTCATTCATAAAATTTATTGAAGAAACTAAAGGCCAGGTATGTCTATGCTAAGAATGAACAACAGGAGGCAGAGCTGTAGAAACAGCCTTTATTTTTCTAAGGCTTTGCTTCATGTTTACCACCCCCATAACTTACTGACCCCTGCTCATAGTGAAGAATTGGTAGTGGGCCTCTCACCATTAGTCAGGGAAATCAGGGACCACAATTGGTCATGAGAGAGAACTATAGCTGACCATTGATTTGTGTTTGCTTGTTAGAGATTATTAAAATAATCATGCCAAAAATTCATCATTTAATTTCTGCTAATGATGAGGATCCCTAACAGTGTGTAAGGTTTTACATGAATGACATATATATATATATATATATATATATATATATATATATATATAATAGCTCAGGCATTTTGGTTTTTGAATTAAGTTTCTTCTTAATTATATTCTGCCTCTAGTTTCTTAGATTGGATAAAAAATGTATTTTCATTTGTACTGGACTCATTTGTAAAACATTATTTTTGTTCCTACAAAGCATGCATAATTGATTCTATGTCATAATCTGTAGACTTTCATGAACTTGAAGTGCATATACTTAAAAACAAGGTGAATTATGATTAAATAAGCAAAAATAATAACAATAGTACTAACATTTATACAGTGCTTCCTTTATGCCAGGCAGGCACTGGCCTAAATGCTTTCCAGTAAGGCAGATGAATGAATACATTGTTTATCATTACATAGTTTCCCTAGAAATTTAAAATAACTTTTATTGACATTTTTCCCTTTTTGCTGTACTGAGTGCAATTTTCTTTCCTTATGTCTTCAAAGGAGCAATCACACTCTCTTTGGTGTACTCAATCACACTAAAACACCTGGCGGGAGTCGGAGACTTCGTTCTAATATTCTAGAACCTCTGACTGATGTGGAAACAATCAACATGAGACTAGACTGCGTTGAGGAACTTCTTCAGGATGAGGAACTCTTTTTTGGTCTTCAGTCAGGTAAAGATTTATCAAGTTATAGAAATGCAAGTTTTAAAACTACCCTGGGCTTAGTGAAATGGTTTTTTTCACCTCGTCCCACTGCTCTACTTTTATATTAGATTAAATAGTTTGGGGCTACACTTGTTAATTTCTGGAAACACCTCTCTCTTAAATACTACACAATGCTTTTTCACATACTATATTTAGTAGCATCATTATCCCTCAGACTATTTATTCTTACCAACTTTGCATTCTCTTCCCTGGAGCATTTCAGGGCTACTGAGGAAGAGAAAATAGAGAATATCATAAACCAGGAAGGTCTCACCTAGCACAAGTTAGTTTTATATCTCAGCTGGGCCCTCCATGCCCAGCATCCTTTTACATTTTGCTTTAGGAAATTGTCATAACTCCTAAGGCATTTTTTTTCCTTTTTTTTTTTTTTTTGCTGAGGTAATTGCCCAGGATCACACAGCTAGGACATATTAAGAGTCTGAGACCAGATTTGAACTCAGGTCCTCCTGACTTCAGGGCTGGTGCTCTATCTACTGTACCACCTAGCTGCCCCATCCAGAGGCATCTCTTAAAAACTTCCTGTTTTATCTCCACCATTATGCCAGATGACCTGGCCTTTTGTGTCAGTTCAAATCAACAGAGGTTTGTTTAATGTTTCTATCTGCAAAGAAGGTTGTGGATAGAAGGACAAAACGGTTGGCTGTCTAAGGTTTAGTGGAAGCTTGAATTATGCCCTTGCTCTCCTTTATTTCTTATTGCAGTTATTTCAAGATTTCTGGACACAGAACAGCTGCTTTCAGTTCTTGTACAAATACCAAAGCAAGACACGGTATGGTAATGTATATTCTTTTAAAAAGATGTTGCCCTTAGATGCCTTAGAGTAATCCTTGAAAAGAACTAATGTGATTTATTAAAATTACCTGCTCTTAATTTTAGTTATCTCCTTCCCCTTTGACAGAGAAAAAGGAAATGGTGATTTAGACCCATCACTATCGGAGGCCCTTAGGCTAGCTGCAGTTGTTGTACAATGGAGGCTCAGCTCTCTGCATCCATACATAAAACCTGGGACTTAGTTCTGGGGCTACAAATACAAGGGAGCAAGATAGAGCAATCCCTCAAAGAAGCCTTCTAATGGAGGAAAAGGGGATACTCATGTGGCTTTACTGAGTGGAGTGAAGTGGGAAAGGGAATAAGCATTTATGTAGCTCCACTGTATGCCAGATGCTGCGCTAAGAGCATTACAGGTAACCTGGTGGAGATGAGAATATGGGGGAGGGCCCTGGCAAGGTCAGGCAGAAGTATGTAGTCTAGCAGATGGGTGGGAAACCACCATAGCTATGTTTTTACGTCATAGTCCATGTTTGCTTGGGAGAGTTACATGGGATTTAAGTTAAAACTTTGTGGAAGTTTCCTTGGCCTCCTGAGAGAAAGGGTTTCTTATTCTCGTGCTCTGGCTTAGATCAGATTTTCTTCTAGGATTCCCAAGGGTGCCCCAAGCCCTCAAGGTTCTAAGTCACTGGGATGGACTGAGGTGGCTTTCTCTAATGCTGTTAGGCCCAAGGCTCCGTTCTTACACATCCTCCCCAGTGGTAACTGTAGTTATTAGCGCTCCATTTTCATTTAACTGATTAGTGCCAGTTAGCTTTTAGAAATGAATATTTACTGCAAATAAATGGCAGGAGCAGTTGACCCAGTTTTCTTGGTTGTGTAATTTTCTCTAACTTTATTCAGTAGTGTAGGAAGGAAGAAGTGGAGGTGGGAGTAAAGGGTGCAAAGCCAGGAAGTTGCCTGAGCTCTCCCCAGTTTCCCTTGAAGCAGGTTAAATTAAGCATATAATATGATTCTGGAGCAACAGAATCCACACAAAGGTGGAGTGAAACAATTCTCCAATCCAAAAGAACAGAGAAGGATTTGGGCAGTCTGTCTCACTTGGGGAGCCTATTTCACGCAGTGTCTAGGCAAGCCAGCTGGAGGCTCTTGGCTGCCTGACAGGTCAGCTACTGAAGTCCTGGAGTCCTGGCTCAGCAGGCCAGTGGCCTGGTCAGTGGTGGCCCCCAGCCCTAGGACGCGGCAAACTGCCATCTCTAGAAACTAGGGTGCCATGGGAGTGACTGGGTTGCATTGTTCTAGTGCGGAGGGGAAGAGGCGAAGATCAGTGGCCAGGCCCCTGGCCCTCAAGGCAAGAGTATCCCCTTACCCCAGGACCAGAGCTCAGCATTTAAACATGAACAGAAATACCCCAAAAAAGCCTGGCCATAGAAAGCTACTGTGGCAACAGGGAAGGGCCGAACACAACTCAGAAGAGGACAAGTGTCAAAATGTCTACGTGCAAAGCCTCAAAGGGGAATATGAATTGCTCTTGAGCCCAAAATGTTCTCTTAGAAGGGCTCAAAAAGGACTTTAAAAATCAAGTAAGGGAAGTAGAAGACAAATCTGGGAAAGAAATAATATTTATGTAGGAAAATTGTGAAGGAAAAAAAGTCAACAGCCTGGAAAAGAAAGTACAAATGGCAAAGCAAATGGCAAAGCCAAGTGGAAGACAAAATCCACTGAAGAAAACAATTCCTCTAAAAGTAGAATTGCCAAATGGGAAAGGAGGCACAAAAGCTAATTGAAGAAAGTAATTCCTTAAAAATGAGAATTGATTGTGAAACATCAAGAATCAGTCAAGCAAAAAGGAAAAAATGAAGAAATAGAAGAAAATGTAAAATACCTCATTGGAAAAACAACTGACCAGGAAAATAGGTCGAGAGATAATTTAAGAATTGTTAGACAGTCTGAAAGCCATGATCAAAAAAAGATCTTGGATAGCATCTTGTAAGAAATTACCAAGGAAAACTACCCTGATATCCTAGAACCAGAGGGCAAAATAGTTATTGAAAGAATCCTTTATCCCCGCTGAAAGTGACCCCAAAATGACAACTCCAAGGAATACTGTAGCCAAATTCCAGAACTGTCAGGTCAAGGAGAAAATACTGCAAGCAGCCAGAAAGAAACCATTTAAATATTAAGGAACCACAGTTATGATTATATAGGTCTTAGCAGCTCCTATCTTAATGGATTGGAAGATTTGGAATATGAGGTTCTGGAGGGCAAAGGAGCTTGAATTACATCCAAAAATCAACTATCCAGCAAAACTGAGCATAAATGTCCAGGGTAAAATGAAATAGGGACTTTGAAACTTTTTTGATGAAAATACCAAAACTGAACAGAAAATCTGAGCTTTAAAAACAAGACTTAGGGCAGCTTGATGGCCCAGTGGATAGAACACTGGCCCCGAAGTCAGGAGGACCCGAGTTCAAATCCGGCCTCAGACACTTAACACTTTCCTAGTCCTATAATCCTGTGCAAGTTACTTAACTCCAGTTGCCTCAACACACACAAAGAGACAAATTAAACCAAGAATAAGATTTAAGAGAAGCATAAAAAGAGAAGCAGGAAAGGAAAACTACAAATAAACCCTGGTATTCAATAAGTTTAAACTGTTTACATCCCTACATGGCAAAGTGATGTTTGTAACTTAAGAACTGTGTATCTATCAGGGCAGTTAGGAGTGTACATAGACAGGGTGTGGGTATAAGTGGACTTTGATATAATGGTTAAAAAAAAGATTTAAAGGGTGACAAAAAAAGAATTGTCCAAAGAAAAAAGGAAAGGAGGAGAAAGAATGAGGTAAATTATATCACAGGAAGAAGCATGAAAGGCCTATTAAATTTAAAAGAAAGAAGGGAGGTGAATATTGAATCCTGCTCTCTTTGGCTCAGAGGGAATATAACATACACACTCAGTTGGGTAAAGAAATCTCTTACCCTCTAGGGAAGTTGGAACGGAAGGGGAAAGAAAAGAAAAGAGGAGGTGTGATAGAAGGAAGGACAGATTGAGAGGCAGTGGTCTGAAGCAAAACACTGGTAAGAAAGGACAGGGTGAAGGAAAAAGGTATAAACAGGGAGAAAATAGGATGAATGGGACAAATTCTCCCAAAAAACAGAAGTGGATAGTAGAGTGGATTAAAACTCAGAATTTTAGGAAATGTTGTTTACAAGAAACTGTTGAAGCAGAGAAACACAAAGAATAAAGGGAAAGATAGATCTAATTAAAAGAGACAAGGAAGGAAACTACATCTTCTTAAGAGGTACCATAGACAAATAAAGCAGTATCAGTACTACACATTTAAAAATCTAGAAAAAGAACACATTAGAAATGCCCAACTAAACACTAAATTTGAAATTCTGAAAATCAAAAGAGAGATTACTAAACTTGAAATTTAAAAAATTATTGAACCAACAAAACTAGAAGTTGGTTTTGAGGGAAAAAACAATAAAACAGATAAACTTTAAGTTAATTTGATTTTAAAAAGAAAACCAAATTACCAATATCAAAAATGAAAAGAGGAAATTCACTACCAATGAAGAAGAAATTATTAGGAGCTATTTTGTCTAACTGTATGACAGTAAATGACAAGTGAAATGTGTGAATATTTATAAAAATATGAATTGCTCAGATTAACAGGAGAGGAAATAAAATATTTAACTCCCATTTTATTTTTTATTTGTAAGCATTTTATATTTAAAGTTTTGAGTCCCAAATTCTGTCCCTCTTTCCTGTCCCTCATCCCTTAGACAGTAAGCATTCATAGTGATACATATACATTTATATAAAACATTTTGTATAAATTACAATTATATAAAAGTCATTTTGTAGAAAAACTCAAACTGAAGGAAAAAATGTAAGTGAAAAATATTACATTAAAAAGTTTTTGCACAAACAAAACCAATGCAATCAGATTAGAAAGAAAGCCGGGAAATAATTTTTATAGCAATTAGACCTCATTTCTCAAGTATATAGAGAACTGAATCAAATTCATAAGAACAGAAGACATTTCCCAGTTGATAAATGGTCAAAAGATAAGAATAGACAATTTTCAGATAAATCGAAGTTTTCTACAGTCATATGAAAAGGTGCTCCCAGATCTACATGAGACTGGACTGACTGAAGTGAGCAGAACCATCAGAACTTTGTAGACAAGATTATGTGTTGATCCACTAGGACGCATGTGGCTCTTCTCGGCCAGGCCGTCATTCAAGGCCATCCCAACAGACTGGTGGAAAACGCGTCCGTCCAGAGAAATGACCGAATGCAGACCGAAGCCTGCGCTTTTCGCCATTTTTCAAAAGGCTTTCCCCTTTCTGTTTCTTCTTTCTTAGAGTGACTAAGGTGGAATTAACTTTATGACTGCAGGTGTATAACCTTGTCAGAGGGCTCCCAGACGCCACAGGGGGCCCTGCACTTGACTCACTGTGGGGGTCGGTGTGGAAAGGGCTGCACTTTAAGGGGGTCAGTCAGCTTGGCAGCCAATGGAGGAGGCCCCGGAAGGAGGCCAAGAAGGGCCTCTTGTTCCTTCTTCGTTTTCAGTGAGGACCAGTCAGATCATAATCACAAATGGCCTTTTGGGGAGGCTCGCCCCGAGTCAGCGAGAAGCGAGTGGCCAGACTAGAGGTCTGACGGCCTGCCGAGGATGACCCCGGCCCCTCAGGAGTGCCCGGCTCCACGGGCCCTGTGGTTCCTGCAGGAACAAATGGCTGGGCTCTGCCCTTTTCTGTGCAGACCTCGGGAAGCCACAACTTTGCCTCCAGGCTTGGCAGGAACTGAGCCCAGCTGGTCAGCTGCCGGGGTGTGGCCACTGCCCAGCGGCCCCAGGTGTGCAGGGCCTGTACCTGGATGGAGCCGCAGAGAGGAGGGGCGGGGCGTCTGGGAGAGAGGCTAGAGAGGCCCCCAGCGTAGACTGGCAGTGGAGTTGTGAGGGGGGGAAGGTGGGGGGAAGGGGGGGTTGTCAATGTCCTTGGAGATCCAGGTGAGGGAGGAGCTAGAGAGTCAGAGGGCGGAAACTTAGGAGCCGGGGAGGAAAGGAGGGGCCCCACAGGGATGGGAGGCCTTCCAAGGGGGCTTAGTCGGGAAGGGGCGGAGCAAGTGGGAGACACTGTGTGAGGAGCAGCCCGTGGAGGAGGAGAGATGAAGGAGGCTTACAGGCTGATTCTGGGCTCGTTGGATGAACCCAGGAGAGTGTGAGGGACCGTGTGGGTAGGAGTCGGAGAGGGAGAAGGATGGATGGTTTGTCTTTGGGTACCGTCATCACTGCCGGGAGGGGCTAACAAGAGTCAGTGTTGTGTGGTGATTGTGTGCCATGGGAGGAGAGAGAGACACACAGTGTGTATGTGTGCTGTGTGCATGTGTGCCTGTGTGAGTGTGTGCTGTGTGCGTGTGTGCCTGTGTGTGCCCGGCGGAATCAGACGTTTCACTAGCCAGGGCCGCGGTCCTGTTACCCTCAGAGCTCCCTGTTTTCATGTACATAGAAGGGGGTTGTAAAGCTGATGTTTTAGAACATGCCATGAGCACCAGAAGTTCTTACCAAATATCGCCGCTTCGACAGCAACACTTTTAGATTGTTTTCCCGGCTTTCCATAACCCTTTTGTGCTCATCTGAAGACAGTAAGATTTTTCTCTTGTAAACTCTCAGCACCCATCTCTTATTATATCATACTGCCTGCTAAATGACATAAAGCTTCTTTTATATCTTATGTCTTTAGGTTGAATTGCATGATCAAATAAAACTTCAGGATGTCCTAAATGATTTCCGTAAGTTCCTAGGACGGAACTAGTTAGCCAAGTTGAATTCTTATTTCTTTTGTTTCACAATGAGCGTTTCCAAAACTTATCTTTCAATCATCACCATTTTTTCCAGAATGCAACTTGCTTCTTATTATGCAACCAGATACCTCTTTATATTAATATTTTGTTAATATTTATTTTTAGTATAAAAATAAAAATCCCCTTCACTTTTGAGATTTGATATGATACATAAAGTTTAAAAATGTATGTAATGTTCTCCTGGTTCTGCTCATTTCACTTTGTATCTGTTCATGTGAACCTTTCCAGGTTTTTCTGAAATCATCCTGTTCATCATTCCTTATAGCACAGGAGTATTCCATCATAATCGTATACCACAGCTTGTTTAGTCTTTTCTCAGCTCATGGGCATCCCTCAGTTTGCGTTTCTTTAGCCGCATTTTTGATGATAGCAAATAAAAATGTACACTTTGAAGCTTCATAACAATTCCAAATATTTTGGTCAAGTTCCAGACTTGATTAGATACTACATTTTAAAAATGTTGTAGCAGAAGGAGCAGCAGCGTAGATATTTTCTTATTAATTCATGCTTACATTATTCATATACTCCTCATCCTATCTTTTCAGGATTTTTAAGCCACTTGTCTATTTTGTAAGGCTTAATATAACTTAAACTAGATAGTATAGTATATAAACCCATTTATGTTGCAATATGCTTAAATGAACAAAAGAATAAGGTTACTTCGATCTCTCCATTTAGTTGAATCCTACTCTTCCTTCAAGATACCCTGAATACTATATATAATGTGTTATCATTTGAGAAATAGACTGAGTGAGGTTGCTAGTGTTAATCCCATTTATTAACTATTAATAAAGCTTGATTTTTTAGATTTTTTATAAGCATTTAATCTGTGCTTCCCACTACCCTCTCCCTCCTCAGTTGAGCATTAAAAAAAGAAGAAAGAAAATCCCTTGTTACAAAGACGCAGGAAAACTGTCTAGTCCATGTCTGAAAATGTCTATCTCTTTCTGCATTTGAATTTATCTTCTCTCTGATAGGAGGTATTGCTTGTATTATCTTTGTTGAGTTTTAAAATTAAGATAAACTTAGAGACAAGATTCCGAGCACAATCAATTTGTTAACAAGGCTAGCAGTAACCAATAAATTGGCCTCCTTGGTTTATGAAGACAAGGTGAGGTTTACCAGCCTTCATATTGTTTTGGAAAGTATAAGAGAACAAAGAACAGACTTGGGTAGGGGAGGAAAGCAATGTGATCCCTTCCAAGTTAGACAGCATCATGGGGGTGGAGAAATGACATGATTGGGTACATTAAGGAAAGTGGGCTAGCACCCACATGGGGCTAGGAACCATTCTTCTCTGAGGATTAAAGGAGGTAAATTATTTTATGAGACTCATCTGCTTCTTGTAGTCTTTGCTAGGGGACCAAAGCTACCAAACTAAATGTCTCCTTGGAAGAAATTTTTAAAAACCTCCCTAATTGCATAAGGAAAGGCAAAGACAGATGATCTATCTTTTGGGGATAGTACCTAGTTAATTTGTGGAGATAGCAAACAGATAATTCTGCATCAGAAATAACATGTTATTATAAGTAAGAAATAGATACATATGATTATTATAAATTATTAGGAATAATTGTAACTTTTAAAAAAGTTTATTTTTTCCTAATTATATGTAAAAAGTTTTTCACATTTTTTAAAAAAAATTCCAGAGTTCCAGATTCTCTCTCCTTCCCTTTGCTCCTGCCTCTCTGAGATAGTGGCCTATTTGATATAGTTGATGCACGTGTAATCACGCAAAACATTTCCACATTAGTCATCTTGTGAAAGAAAACATAGGCTAAAAAATGATGGAAAAATAAAATGAAAACTAGCATGCTTTCCTCTGCCTTCAGGCTACGTTGGGAGGCGGAAAGCATTTTCCCTGAGTTCTTTGGAGTCATTTTTGGATCATTTCATCACAGAGAACAGTTGGGTCACTCACAGCTGATTGTTGTACTGTGTGGCCGTCCCTCTGTACAACATTCTGGCGATTTGCTCCCTTCATCAGTTCATGGGAGTCAGGTTTTTCCGAAAGCACACTGTGTGCATTTCTTTCAGCACAACAGTCCAGCCAGCTCCTATCACCTTTGTGGCCCCTGACACAGGAGGCTCACATCTGCCTGTTCCTTCCGTGCTAGAGGAAGATGCCCCTTAATTTGCTGACAAATTGAGGGCCCCTCAGCTTCCCTGCACCTGGGTGAGTCCATCTTCCAAAACAACTTACCAGGGGTGGCTACTGCGCATGCAATGGTTTCTGGGAGCCACAGGTGAGCTGCTGGCAGGTGGACACCAAGCAGGCTTGGAGGCAGGAAGACTCATCTTCCTGAGTTTAAATCCTGCCTCAGACACTGACTAGCTGTGTGACCTTTAATGAGTCACTTAGCCCTGTTTACCTCAGTATCCCCATCTGTAAAATGAGCTGAAGAAGGAGATGGCAAACCATGCCAGTGATTTTACCAAGAGAACTCCAGATAGGGTCACCAAGAGGCAGATACGGTTGGAATTGCAACAGTGATATAATATATTATCTTAAAATTGATTGAAAGAGATGTAAATTGACATTTGAGTAAGGTCTCTTCACCACTCCTTGTTTTATATTGTGCTCTCTCCTTTGGAGGCCTCTGTTCCTACCAGGCTGCCTTTCTTTGTTGCCTGAATGTGGAGTTCTTCATAGATTGTTTCTTCATCATCCTTTGTGGCAGACTTGTGTGTTATTGTACACACATACATCCTGTAGTTCATGTCTCCTTGTTTAGCAGCCTGACACATTTCTGAGTAATTCTATAATAACACGATCTTCCTCTTTCTGGCTCTTCAGAACATTTTTTCTTTAACATGGGAGCTCTGGATCATGTTTCTGGGTGAGTTAAACCTGGGATTCCTCCTCGATGTAACCTGTGAATTCTCATCCTCTCCACTGTGATTTTTTTTTTCCATTTCTCAGTTCTTGTATGATCCCTTGGAACATTGAATTAAGTTTTTTTTTGTTTCCTCAAACCCTAACCCTGGATTGTCCAAGTTTTTAGATGATTTCTTCAAGTCATTTCTCAAGTCAATTATTTTTGTTTATAGAAGATTTATATGTTTTTAATTTTTGAATCTTTTGATTGCTCTGTATGTTGCTTGCATTATTTAATTTTTGGATTATATCTACCTTTTTAAAAAGAATCTACTGTTTGCTTAAAATTCGTGTGCTTTTGTTCTAATTCATATATTCATTAATTTTAAAATTTATGGTTATAATTTTATATATCTAGTTCTTCAGTTCTTTCATTATTTCATTATTTCTTTCATTCTCCCATCAACTGCCATGGTCCATTTTATTTTTTCTCTGTTCTAGCTGTTATTTTAAAATTACTTTCTTCTTTTGGAATTTTGTCCTTGAATTTTTTTGCCCTATAGTTTTTCTTCAGTCTATGTTTTTTTTTCCTTTCCTTTTCCTTTTTAGTTATTCTTTCTGTGACTTTCTTTTATGTAAGAGCTTTCTTGGGGTGATATTTGCCTTTTTTTTAGTGTTCATTGATTTTTTAGTTTATGCATTAATCAGTGATGCAGTGAGAGAGAACGATAGGCAGGCCTAGATCTGAGTTCAAATATAACCTCAGACACTACTGGTTGCATCACCCTGGGCAAGTCAGTTCTTCTTTATCAGCTTCAGCTTTCTCATCTGTAAAATAGGGATAGTAATAATAATATCTACTGCCCAGGGGTGCTGTGAGGATAAAATGAAAAAAGCTCTTAGCACATATCATATAGTAAGACCTATATAAATGCTAGTCATCGTTACTGTTATTTTCTAGTTTTGATACAATAAAGGAAAGGAGTTCCATGCATTAATTACTTTTTCAGCTGTCTTATTGGAAGTTTTGGTATCAATAACTTAGATTTTAGTATGTGTAATTTAAAAGCTTTTTCCCACAAGCCACTTCAGTTTTTTATCCAAGTGGCCTTTGCTTGTACCCAAATCCATATTTGTTTATATATATATATATATAAAAAGAGATCCCTGTACTCTCATACAGATGTGTCCTACTTTTTAATTAATGAATCAGGAAAAATATTGGTTAGGGTGTGAGGGTTTTGTTGTAAAAAATGTCTCTTCTGAGAGAGGGGAGGGACTTGTCCACAGTCACACATGAGTTCCATGTGATTTCTGTGTCTCCAAGTGCCTCTTTCTGCCTGGAGTGTTCCTTGCATCTTCAACCTACTTTGGAACATTTTAATGCCCAGAAATATATCTGATATTGCTTGAGTTTTTTAAGTGGGATTTTGGAGTTGAAAAGATTGGATTACCTTTTAAAATTGGAATATAATTGGGAGTTCACTTGGATTTCTTTTTTTTGCTTTAGATCTTCAACATGGCATTGCTTACTAGCTTTTAACAACCTTCTCTAGAGTGGCTCTCAATGATTTTTGAATAATCTGTAGTATTTTGTAAATATGATATAACATAACATTGGTGAACAAAAATTTCCTATTTAAATACTATTGAACAAATTGTATGCGTATTTTCTCCAATAGGTAAAAGCATCTGAATCCAAGATAACAAATTTAATTTACCTAAAGCATACTCTAGAACTTGTGGATCCTTTAAAGGTAATTTTTAAAAATCACAAATACATTTTATGGTACAGTTCTTTGATGTTGTCCACCAGATTTCCTTGATTTAAGGCATGTTGATGTAGGCCTGGCTAACTAAATATAGTGTTGGACGGAAGTCCAGGCTAGTGGGAAATGGTAGGAGCGAGAGTCTGAGCATTTCAGTTTGGTTTCCTCCCAGAAAACAAATAGACAAGAACTAACAGGAAGGAAGTGGAAGGAGAAATATAGACCTCCCACATTTTGTTTTTCCTTCCTTCCCTAAGCATTCCCTAAGCAGCTTCCCTGTATGATACGATATTCGACGACCTTATGGTTCTAGAAGGGGGGTGACAAAACAGAACATAAATGCATTAAGGCAATCAGCAAGCAACTTGGTCCCTCAGCCCTGAGCCTCTGCCTTTATTGCGTTCTCCATCAGTAGACCAGGGAAATCACAGGGCAGAACCAGAACCAGAACAGATAAAAGAGCAGAATGTGAAGGGGATGGATCAGGGGCCAAAGCTGTGGGAGGTGGGGAAAAGGAGAGAGAGTGCCTTTGGCCAAGGGGATCATGGAAGCCAGAGGTGGCAGGGGTGGCTGGCCATTAATAGTCCCCGGGTATCATTCAGTCCCACCTATTCATTTTCTGGATGACGAGTGGGCGCTCGCTGTGAGGGAAGCTGGGGCCCGCAGAGGGAAGCCAACTTTGTCACTGTCAAGTGGAGGAATGTGGCATAATTGGATGACCCCGGGACCTGGGACTGCAAACTGGTTTCCTCCCATGCCGGACCCCAGTGAGTAAGTCTGAAGACACCTAATGCTCCCTGGGCTTTGACAGAGCCGGTGGCATAGGGATAGAGACACATGCCCTGGGGGCAAGCCAAAGATGTGGCTGCTGGCTGCTCGGCCAGTCAGAAGTGGTGCTGGATTTTAAAAGAGCTGTCACTGATCCCCAAAAAGAACACATGCTAGAAGTGGGAAAGAAAAGTTTCCACCTTCTTCTGTGAATGAAACAGTTTGCCTAAATTTGAAAAAAAAAAAAGCCTTGTTTTGGGGATCAAAAATGTGAAGGGAGAATTGGAAGACTATTAAGATCACAACCGAGCTTTCTTGATTTATTGGGTGGGAGGGATTAATGTTTATGAATCGTAATCTTAAAATTTTCCCTTACTAGGCAGTGCTGAAGAAGTGTAAGACGCCCTTGTTGAAGGCTTACTACAATTCCCTAGAAGACAACAGGTATTTTTTCAGCCTCTACTCAGTGACCAACTGATTTTCCTTGCATTTTGATTGCTAGTTTTGAATGTAAGGATGGTTAATTAGACTTGATGTTATGATTCTTCTATCTTTGGTAGAACATTTCTTTTAACATCACATTTTATGTGATAAAAGTAATCACTGGGAAAATGCATCTATTGCTTGTTTGTGCTAAAGGGAAATAGAAAATAGAGATTTTGTGGAAAGTTGGGTCTATTGGTTGTCTGTCTGGAAAGCTTCATTTTAGCCTTCAGAAGTTTCAGACTTTTTCACAAAATTTGACAAAGTTCTGTCTTATGGAACTAGCAGAATACGCCACATGTATATATGCACAGGTGCCTGTGTGTGTGTGTGTGTGTGTGTGTGTGCATGTGTGTGTGTGTGCTTCCTTTCCCATATGGCAGCCGTTCCAATGTCTGACAACAATAACCGAGTGTCCCCATCGTGTTCTCCAGGACCCTAACGCCCGTGCTAGTTTGGTTTGGCTCGGTGGCCCCCTCACCACCCCCTGACTGCTACACTTCTCAGAGACCTTCGAGGGCCCCTTTCAGCTTCCCCTCCATCTGCCTCCCCTCTCGGCCGCCAGATTCCTGGCAGACTAGAATGCCGGGTGGATTATCCGCCCCTAGTTCTGGACGCTCTGCTCCTGGTGATGCACCTGAAGGCTTCCTTCCCTTTTGTGGTGAGCCCACAGCACACTAGAACCCCACAGCTGCCCTACGTTACTTGTGGGCACGCGACGGTCAGAGCCGTTTGTACGCCATTACACTTGACCCTGTTAAACTTCATCCCCTTCTGTAAAGTCAGATGGAGTCTCATGATGGCGGGGAGGGGTTCCTGGGTCATTCAAAGCTTGGAGCCGTCTCCGAGCATCATCCTGACACTGGACTGTGATGGGGAAGCCCAAGGAGAAGCGGGCTGCATGGTGACAAAAGTCACGGCGTGGTCCTGCAGCGTTCTGAACTTCTCTGGGGATGGGGGCCGAGAGCAGGAGAGACTAATGGTGTCCGAGACCTTGGTTCTAGGAGCCCCTCGCTAGTCTCTGGACGTTGGGATCCTCGCTCAGTAGCTGGCGAGTGGGCCACAAGGAAGTGGATCGTGTCCGCTCTGGGCTTCCCAGGATCAGGGGACCCTGAGGGCGGGAGCTGGGCTTGAGTTACGAGGAAGGAAGGGGGCTCAGGGCTTCTCCCTGTGGGGACACAGGCAGGAGCGGGCCCAGCTGGCTTTATGTGTCCAGGGACGCTGCCAGAGGCCCTGGCTTGTTCTCAGAAACCTTGGGAGAATCCATGGCAGTAATTGTCCCCAAGAAGACTGTGAGGAAGATAGTGATGCTGGTACGCAGCCCCTTTGGCTGAGGAAGAAGAGGTGGAGAAAGTCTTTGAAATATTCAAGATCACCAGGCTGGGGGTGGGTCCCTCAAGATTGAAATCCTAAAGACACAATGGAAAGCTTTCCGGTGGAGAAGACACTTACGGGTGCCTGAAGAGAGCAAGGTGCCAGCCCAGCGGGCATCCTGCCCTCCCAGCAGGGCTTGTGTCTGTGCCCTTCCCTCTGCCAGCACCCTCCTTCAGGCCTTCACCTGTCTCTTACAAGGCCAAAGTCATCGTCCCCTCTCCCATCCATCCCTCACAAGGCTTCCTCCTGGAGATTCTCAAAACATGGATTTTTTTCAAAAAAAAATTCTGGGCACTGCGGCCTCTGGGACGTCATGCAGTCTCTCCTTGGCATTCAGAGCCCTTGGCAGCCTGGCTCCCGTCATCTTCCCTCTGGGCACTCCGCCCGTAACCAAGTGGGCTTTATCGTCAGTCACATCCAAAGCATCCGGATGGCGCCGAATGCTGGAGCCGGAGTCCAGAAGGCCCGAGTCTAACTTGTGCCTCCCTTCAGCCCCCTTTGCCTCCGTTTCCTTGTTTGTAAAATGCACCTAATAGCATCACTTCCCAGAGCGGTAATGAGGACCACAAAGAGGGTGGGGCTGGGCTGAGCGCTGGCGCGCCGCGGTACCCAAGGACCTCCTGAGGAAAAAGCCTGCGCGCAAATGGGCTGCCTGTGTATTTGTGTGCATAAAGCACATAGCAGATGCTTAATAAGTGCTCGCTACGTTGGCTTGTGGACACACAGTGATAGATGCCGGGCCCGACAGTGAGGGCAGACCGCCCGGAGGAGTCCGAGGCTGCGGCTGAGAACTTGATAGAGCCAGAGTCTGGGAGCTGTGCGGCCTGACGCGCACGGCTGGACGGATGAGGAAGGCTCATGAACGCCCGACCCTGGGTTCCATGCCAGAAACGGGGCGACTTTCAGAGGCCGCCCTTTGGTCCCCTGGGAACCCCAGATTGCTTTTCCTAGAACACAGCCCTTCTGGGACCCAAGGGTAAGACAGCTCAGCACTCCTGCCTGACGAGACGGCGCGGGCTCCTGACTGCGCTTGCTGTCTGTCACGGCTTTGTGTGACAGAAAGGTCTGGGAGCCTCCAAAGGATCGCCTATGGAACCGGGGCCCTCCATGGCCTTAAAGGCGCAAACTCACCTTCTGCGCCTCTCTCGGGCTTCCTCCTCTCGGCTCGGCCTTCTGTCTGTCCCTCCTCTCTCCAATTAACGCTCTCATCCAATTAACCAAGGGAACAAAGGAAAGGATCTCTTGTGGCAACTTGTGTCTGCCTGGGGGGCACCGGGGGCACATGTACACATGGCACACACACAGACACAACACATACTACACACACAGATGTGCGCACACACACATACACACACTGCACACACATTACACTCACATTAGGGCACAGATGCTTCCCAGGTGCGGCTTTCCTCCTCAGTTAGAATGTCAGCCCCTCTTTTACTCTGCATCTCTTGCCCAGTGTCCGGCACAAGGGGGTTAACCTGATGTTGCTAGGAGACGTGCGCAGGTTTGGGGTCGTGGGACACTCCCTGAAACTCGGACTCCCCACAACTGAACGGGCCACGAGGGCAGCGGGTCCCCTCTCGCTGGACGTTTTCAGGGGGTCCCCGTGCGGACTAGCTGGCTTCTTTGCTGCTTCCCTGTGATTAGGGACTTTACGGTTAGGGGAACACGGTGACAAATGCTTTGTAGAGTGTGGCTCAGGAACGAGAAGGTGGTCCCAGGGCTTGGACTAAACAGGGCTGCAGGGGAGGGCAGGAGGCTCAGGTCCAAATCTGGCTTAGAGCACCAGCTGGTGACGCTGGGTGAGTCCCTTCCCCCGCCTGCCTCAGTTTCCTCACCTGTAAAATGAGCTGGAGGAGGAAATGGCCAACCGCTGCAGGATCTCTGCCAAGGAAACTCCAAACAGGGCCACAAAGAGTGGGGTGCAACTAAACAAAGAAAAGAGAGCGTATAGTCAGTCAGCACAGACTTCTTAACGACCTACTATGTGTCAGACACTGCTGAGAACTGGAATCGGTCTCTTTACAACTTGCCCAGTGAGTCCCCTCCAGGTATTTGAGGATGGCATCTGTATTGTTACCCACGGAGAGGGAACATGGTGTCGGGGAGACTCCTTTGCCCTTGAAGCTGTGTAACTTCTCTGAGACTCAGGCTGCTCCACGCTGTGAGGCGGAGGCAAGTTGGGGTTCACATTGAGGGGGAGAATGCCCGCGGCCGAACGGCGGGCCCTTGGCGTGTAGCCAGTGAAAAAGCTGAGGGCTGGCGAGCTTAACTTGTCACGTGGGACTTCTGCTCCTGGGGCCTCTCGGGCCGTTTCCCCTCGAGTCTCTGGCAGGTTGTCTTCGGTGCTTGCCGTTTGCCGCGAGCCCGGGACGTGTAAGGAGCGTTTGGCTCTGCTTCTCACCCACAAACGCTCTCTAGGTTTGGGAAGACGCTGGAAAGAATTAGAACGGTTGTGAACGACGACGCGAGGTACGTGAAAGGCTGCCTGAACATGAGGACGCAGAAGTGCTACGCGGTCAAGGCCGGCGTCAACGAGTTCCTGGACATCGCTCGGAGGACCTACACTGAGATCGTGGACGACATAGCAGGTACTCGTGGGGCCCGACGAGCCCGCAGCCTGCGCCTCTGCTCTCACCGGCACGGGGCGTCCGTTTGCTCACCTCCATTTAGTCGCCCAAGAAGTACGTTAGCTTTTGTTTTATGTCTTCCAGCACAGCAGGTGAGCTTTTAGGAAGAAGAGCGTCATAGAGAGCGCAGCCTTTCTTCCCCCAACGGGCATGAGTTGCACAAGGACTCTCCGTTTGGGTGGAAGGAGAGCTGTGCCCCAGCCGCCATGATGGGGAGTGAGGGGGTCAAGGCCAGGCGGCCTGCAGGGCCCGACCTCCCTGACCTACTGGCTCGGAGCTGGGTGGTGGGTGCCCTCGGGGAGCTGTGGAAGCGGGCAAGGGGCAGTGGTCAGCAGGGGCCCTGCAGCCCCACCTTGCCAAGCCCCAGGGCCTGTGGTTCGGCCCCAGGGCGGGGGTCCAGCACAAGCTGGGCTAACCCCAAAATTGAATAGGAAGGAAACTGAGTCACGGGAGGCAGTCAGCTGAGCTCCCCCACAGCCCCTCCTCCACACCAGGAGGGCGGCCACACTTGGGGCTTCTCAGGGGGTCACTGACAGGGGCCACAAGGGCAGCCAGGAGACGCCCAGGCCCAGGAAGACCGGGGGCCCTGGCCTGCCTGCCTCAGTGTCCGCATGTGCACAGTGAGGTCAGTGGCAGGGCCCCCTCCCCCTGGGCTTGAGGAAGCTGGTAATGTGCTTTAAAAGCCTTAAAGAACTCTGTACTTGCCATTATGGACTCCTAGTATTTGTCACAAAACACCAGCCACCAAAGCCCGGGCACCCCTGCCCAATGCCATCCTTGGTGCCAGGAGAGACGGGCAGCACCTCTCGTCCCTCAACTGGATTCATCCGACTAAGGTCTCACTGTGTCCCTTTCCTCAGACACTAGCTGCTCTGGCTCCTCATGGGTTCTGGGGGCAGCGGGACCGCAGGCCAGAGCTCAGCTGGCAGTCGGGGGCCCAAGCGGGGCCCAGGAACCGGGCAAGCGGCCGCACCCAGGCTTGCCCCTCGGGAGCCAGACTCTGAGCCACCTGGGAAGTATCTGGTGCGGCGGCCAGAACTGCGGTCAGTTAGGGAACCGTAACGGGCCGAGGCCGTGGGGGCCCACGGCTAGGTGAGGCTCAGGGGCCCGGGGCCCGGGTGGTGAGGGGACAGCTGCAAAGGGGTGCGCAGCAGGCCGAGGACGCTTCCCGTCACTCACCAAAGCATTTATCGTCTCTTTCTGTCTCTCTCTCTTTCTCTCCTTCCTCCTCCCCCTGCCCCCTCCCTCCCCTCCCCCTCCCTCCTTCTCTCGCTCCCTCCCTCTCGCTTCTCCCCCTCCTTCTGCCCCCCTTTCATGCCCCTCCTGCCCTCTGACATGCAGCTGCGTTGGGGGTTCCCCCTGTGCTGTTAGTTGACATTGGGAAGCCAAGGGAAGTTGTCGGGGGTCACCATGTTGCCGGCTGCGGTTCAGCTCCCCGTTCCGGCCCCCACGTCAGCCACTTCTCCCAGCCTCGGGTTCTTCGGAGCCCCCCGGCCCACCTGCCCCCCAGCCCGCGGGTTCTGGCCGCCTCTTCCGTTAACAAAGCCGCGGCCGGAATGGTGAGCGGGACGGGGCCAAGGGGAGCCTCGGCTTCGAAACAGCGTGCCTCTGGGCTTCGGTGGCGCGCATTTGTCGTTTGGCAGTTGCCTTGTCAGTAGTTGGCGCGGCAGCGTTTTTTAACCCAGAAGACTGCGCCTACCCAGCAGAGGGCGCACAGGGGGCACGCTTGGTTTCGTTTGGAGGGAGACGAGGAGATGCACTGTCTTCCAAAAGTGCAGCGCGGCCACTTTGTGAGAGGCTTTTTAGGGTTCCGACGGCTTCCTCTGCCCTGTGAGCGGGCGCTAGTTCTTACCAAGTGACAGACAGAACGTGGTTTTCATGTAAAAGTGTAGAAGGAGAATGTTTCCGGAGCAGACTCCTAACTAAACGGGGGTCCCTTTCCCTTTCTTTTGGGGGATTCCAGGAATGATAGCGCAGCTCGCCGAGAAGTACGGCCTCCCTTTGAAGACCAGCTTTAGCTCTGCTCGGGGGTTCTTCATCCAGATGAACCTGGACTGTGCGGCGCTCCCCGGCGGCCAGCTCCCCTCCGAGTTTATTAAGGTTCGTAATAATAACGATTTTCAGTAGGGATTGTGCGCATGCCCCTCGTGTGCTGTCAGACGGAGCCCGTGCCAGCTCTGGCGGAAGGCCCCCGGCCGGGAGCTCGCTGCCACCTGGCGGCTGCTGGCACACTTCAATGGCCTTCAGAGTCACTGGGCCCTTTAGCTCCCGTGACCTCTGATTTAGAGGCGCCAGGGGCCTGGGGCTCATTAAATGTGGCCTTGAGGGCTGGAGGGAACCTCGAGATCGTCTGGTTCAGTCCTGACTCTGTCCTGAGTCCCGGGGCCACTTGCCAGTCCCGGCTCGACGGATGGCTGTGACGGAGAAAATGGGGGTGCCGCTTTGAGGCGCTCCCTGAGATTCCTTGTGCTCCCCCTGCCCTGTCACAAGAGCCGTCAGCGCCGGCCCAGAGCGGCTGACGCCACCTGCACCTCCCGGCTCTGGGCCGGCCGGTCAGTGGGCCAGCCCCGATGAGCTGCTTGGACAGTGCAGACGTAGACTGGCAGGGTGCGGGCTGGTGGTGGGTGAAGGGAGCCCTGAGGCTGATGGCAGCGGGCGGCCGGACCCGTGGTCCCCGAGGCTGTGGGGGGACACAGGGCAGGCCGGTGAATGGGGTGGTGGGGTCAGGGCCAGGGGCCCTTTCTTTGGCTTGCCCGCTCCAGGCCCTCTTCCTCCTAGTCTGTTCCTGGCATAGCCACAGAGCGACTTTTCTGAGGCGGGGTCCGGCCCTCCTGCTCAGGAAGCCTGGAACTCCCACGACCCCCCCCCCGCCATCTAGCCAGCCCAAGGACCCTGGCCCACCTTGCCCCCTGTGTCCAGCCCCACAGGCCTTCTCTGGGCCCTTTTCATAGTCACGAGGTACACGCTTTGGGAACAAGGCTTAGTTTTGCCCCATGCCACACTGGGGGAGCGGCTCTCTGGGTAGCTGCTGCCATCTGGCTGCCAAGGAGTCAGTGGAGGCCCAAAGTGTCCAGAGTCCAATCGCCCGAGTCTGGAGGTTCCAGTTTCCCAGACGTGCTCTCCCCTGGGGGAAGACTTCTTGACTTAAAATATGGGCAAACCGACAATGACCCTGTAAAATCTGTGGCAATTTTAGGCGATTTTTTTCTGCCAGACAAAAGTGTTTCTTAGTGACAACAATTGTGATCAGAAGACAGTCTGACTTAGTCATTATTCTATTTAGAATTTCTTTTGTTCTATAATTAGAAAGGGCAGCTTTTGCCCCCCCCCCCATGCTTAGCTCTTAAACTAGGAGGGTTTTTAATTTCGTTATATAAGAGAATTTCAGCTTTTTCTCTGCATTTCTGGGCAGATTACTAAAATGAAGAACACCTACAGCTTCACGTCAGTGGACCTGATTAAGATGAATGAAAGGTGCCAAGAGTCACTGCGAGAAATCTACCACATGACTTACATGTAAGAGAACTGGCCTCTTCAGCTCTCGCCGCCTTGGGGGGCTCGCTCAGCTAATGCCGATATGTTCCTGACGCTGACGTCCATTTATCAGATCTTATTTCTTATAAAGCGGGGTTTTTGAGAAATGGCAAAGAAACCGCTCTCTGAGTAGGGCCCGCTAGAGAGTGGAGAGCGCAGAAGCAGAAGGAACCCGGCACGCGCCCTGTCACTCAGCAAGTGCGCCCTTCTGCACTTGCGGTGCGCCAGGCTGGATCTGGTCGGTGGAGATCCAAACGAGAAGGGCAGTGCCCTCACAGAGGGGCCTGTGCCCCTGAGCCGATCCAGAGTGCAGTGGGAGAGGTGGCGAGTGAGACATGAGCGCATCCGCGGCCCCTGCCCCTCGTGCTCTGGGCCCTGGATCACACGTCCTCAGGGATGGCCACAGCCCCGGCTGAATGAGGTCCGGCCACAGGATGCTGCTTCCGGACCAGAGGCATAAAGGGCTGCAGGACACCGGCCTGCAGGAATTGGGAGCAAGGGCACCTGGGCCGGGGGACAGCAGAAGCTGGGAGGTGACCGCCATTGGCTCCCTTGGAACACTGAGACCAAAGTCAGATGAGAAAAGGCTGGAAAGGGGGTGCAGGAGCACCGAGGGTCCGCTTGGGCTGTGTTCAGGGAGCAGCAGGGAGCCCCAAACTGTTCTTGAGCCAAGGAGCGACAGGGGCGGATTTCTGGGCCAGATTGGTGGCAGCCATAGGGAGGGGACCTGGGGAGAGAGATGCCGGAGCCGGGACCCTCCCTGGAGCAGGGAGCCCCTGGGGTGCGTCTGACGGCCTGGAGCCTTCCCGGCTTCACCCACCAGGCAGCAGGGGCACATAACGAGGAAGCCGGACCCTCCGCTCTTGGCCCACGTCTCCCTCCCAGTTACAGCCGAACTCTTCACAAGAAAGGCTGCCGCCCCCGGCTCCCGATTTCTGCCAGTCTGGCTGCCCAAGCACAGGCCGAGCCTGGGGCCCGCACCCCGAGCTAGGGGCAGAGGGAAGGGCTGTGGGGGGCTGGCCCCCCAGTGCGTCGGTGTCTCTCCCCCCTCCCCTGGGGACGCTCTGACTCGTAGCAGCAGGAATACGATGTGAGAAATGCTGAGGAGCTGGAGCTGTGACCACGGGACGACTGGCCCAAGCAGGCTGCTGGGGGGAGAGTGGGCAAGACCGGCCGGAAGTCCGGCCGGACCAGGAATACCGTCCTCCCCCCTTGTCCGCCTCAGCTCCCTCATCTCTAAGGTGGCCAGGGATGGCTCCCGTCTCCCAGGGACCTCAGGTAAGGTGGGGCAGTGATCGATAATGGCCGCCCCAGCTGCCGGGCTTGGATTTCTGTGTGTGTTTGAGAAGTGATTCCTAGAGATCCCGGGGAGGCCGAAGTGAGAGGCCCTGGGAAGGAGACAGGCGAAGGCTGCAGCTGCTGAGACTGGGGCACGGACGGCCTGAGGGGAGAAGCTGTAGGAGGACGGACAGACTTCTGGTCAGGGATGGAGCCGTGGGGGCTCGGACGCCTGCAGGTGATGCCTAGAAATCTCATTGGGAGGACTTATGCTGAAGAGGAGGAGGAGGAGAAAGCTGCCTCCCAGCCCACTGGAGAGCCGCCCTGGGGGAAGGAGTCCCTCCGTTCTCCTTTTAGGCCCTAGCTGTTCCCCACGCACCCACGGCAAGCTTCCTTGTGACGGGCCTTTTGGGGGAGGGAGCCCCAGCACGGGGGGGCTGAGCCAGAGTCTTTGTTGTAGGGTCGTGTGCCAGCTGCTGGGGGAGATTTACCCCCACGTCCACTGCCTGTACAAGCTTTCGGACGTCGTGTCCATGCTGGACATGCTGCTGTCGTTCGCTCACGTCTGCACTCTGTCTGACTATGGTGAGTTACTTTTTTATGACTAGATTTATTCAGAGTGGAAACCTCCATTGTAGAGGAATGAGCTCCCGAGCGTTTCCATCTCTGCTCGACTCCTGTCCTTGGACATAACAGGTCGATCTGGATTTCGATAACTTAATGTAGGGACTACAACTTGTGGGCACCCATGTCCATTTCCTTTCGTAGATTTCTCCCCTCCCCCAAATTGGCTGAAAAAATTACAAAAGGAAACATCCTCTGGTCATATAAACATATATATATATTATGTATATAACATTTATTATATAAAATATGTTATAGATATATACAAAAGGAACCAAATTCCTTCTGTTACACAGATGTCATAGAAACCTGGGAGAGTCAGAACAGAAACTGAAGAACTAGATCTCTCTAACCACCATGGATTTAAACTTTTTGAATAAAATATTAGCAAGACTAACACAACATAACCTAAGGATTATACCCTTTAATTCAGGGATATTTATGCCATGAATGCAGACCTTATTTAATTTAATTTAACTCTATTAATAACAAAATAAAAACCAGAAGATTGTATTGATAGATACGAAAACATCTTTTGATAAAGCACAACACCCATGTTCTAAAAACATTAGAACAAACCTTGAAAGTTAAAAATAATGTGTTTTTCTTTTTAAAGAAAGTCACGCCAATTAATTTTCTTTTGTTAAAATTAAAATGACAAATAGTATATATTTAAAACCAAGAACTAACATTATTTCTAATGAAGATAAAATGAAATCTTTTCCAGTAAATTCAAGTCCATTGTCATCATTTCTATTTAATGTAATACTAGAAGTACTGGCTCTAGCAAGCAAAATAAATTGAGGGAATATGCATAGGTAGAAAAGAAATAAAATGATCATTCTTTGCTGATTATATAATGATGTAATTAAAGAACACTAAGATGCTAGCTAAAAATTAATTGAAACAATTAATAACTTCAGCGTACTTACAGTACATAAAATAAATCTACAGGAATCATAGCATTTCTGCACGATGCCAATAAAACCCAGCAGGAAGAGATGGAGAAATTCTATTTAAAATCACTACCGAATATATAAAATATTTGGAAGACTACCTTTCAATATATACACAAGAATTATTAAAAACATTGTAAACAGCTACTTGCAGAAATAAAACAGACTTAAATAATTGAAAATACATTAATTGCGTGCAGGTAGGATGAGCCAATATAATAAAAATGGCAATGCTATCTAAATTAATTTACTTGTTCAATGCCATACTAATCTAACCACATTATGGAACTAGAAAAAAATAATGAAATTCACATGGAGGAAAAAAAGATTAAGAATCTCCAGAAAAATAAGGAAAAGAAATGGGAGTAAGTGGGGGTTTAGCAGTGCTAATCTCAGACTATGGTACAAAGAAGTAATTACCAAAACAATTTGGTAGTGCTGCAGGTATCGGCCCCATGCATTTCCTAGGCTTATACTTACCTGTATTCAAAGAAAGATGAACAAGTCCTTGATGCACAAACATTTTTATAGCAACTCTTTTTGCAGAGAAATGAAAGTCAAGGGGCAGCCCATTGATAGAGTATTTGGTGGATTAAGCTGTGGTTTGTGATTATTATGGATGGAGTATTAGTATGCTGTAAGAAAGGAGGAAATAGAATTTCAAAAAGATTGGTACGGACTGATGTAGAGTGAGGGGAGCAGAGCCAGATGAGCAATTGGCACTATACAAAAGCATTATGAAAAAGAAGAGTAGGAGATGTGTACTTAAGCCGATCAAGAATGAAATGAATAGAACCAGGAGAACGTTTTAGGCGGCATTTGAACACTGAGAAGAAAGACGTAAGAACAGAGAGAGCTTCAGATGATGTCACTGTCATTAGTGTTACTGTTTTACTTTGTTCCAAGGACATCTCAGAGAGTGGAAAGAGTCTGTAAAAGTTTATAATGTAAAAACAAAACATTAAATTTTAAAAATAAAATCAGAGGAAACTTTTTATTGCAATTTTCTGATCAACAATTTTAATAACCTTTGAAAAAAGGAAACAAAATGAATTGGTGTGTCATTCTTTAAAAAGAAACCCCAGCGTTTTTAACTTCTCTCTCACTGTGCCCCATCCTTTTCTCCTCCGTTGTCTCATGGAGTCCTCCCTTGTAGTCAGGAAGTCTAGTCCCTTCCACTGCCATTGCGTCCATCCGGACAGCGGCCCAAGAGGCTCTGACTTGGGGGCTCCAGGCAATCTCTCTGGCCGTCCTCCATCTCTGGGCCCCTCTCCCTCCTCTGCACTGACTTCTGGCCTCTCCCTCTAAGTCTCAGCTAAAATCCCATCTTTTACAGAGCAACCCCTGTTGCTTCCAGGGCCTTCCCTCTGTAAGTCATTCCTCATTTGTCCCGCGTGGGGCTTTTTTGTGTGGGATTGTTGGCTGCTTGTTTCCACAGCGAGAATTTGAGATCTCTGAGGCCGGGGGACTGCTCTGCCTCTTTTTATATCCCCAAGACTCAGTGCAGTGTCTTACGCCTAGTAGGCGCCTAATAGACTAAGCAAAGAAGCATGGAACGAGCGTAACTTTTTCTCCTTTTTTCTTTGCTTATTGATATCTTTTTTTTACATCACATTCACTTCCTAATATTTTCCCTCACTTAGTCATACCTTGTAGCAAAGAATTAAAAAAAGGGAGAGAGAGAAAAATAGTTTGGTAAAACTAAGCAACCATCCACACAATCTGATAATAAATGCCATTTTCTACACCCATGATCTCCCACCCCTGCAAAGAAAGAAAGGAAATTCAATTTCTTTTCTTGGGACAGACACTGAGAGACAGAGAGACATACTGAGAGAGACAGAGAGACAGACGGCAGAGAGACACTGAGAGAAACACACTCACACAGAGAGACACACTGAGAGACAGAGAGACATACTGAGAGAGACAGAGACAAATCACAGAGAGACACTGAAACAGACACTCAGACTGAGAGATACACAGAGAGACAGAGAGAATCCAAATGAAGAAAAAGCCTTCCCTTAGGCTCGGCCCCGCTTGGGCCGCCGCTCCAGCAGTGCCAGCTCTGAATGTCGCATTTTCGTTATGACTTTGACAAGCTGGGTTGCTCATGGGACTGGGTCCCTCCCCGTAGACTTCAGGATAATAAGAGACGTGAAGAGTGGAGCTTCAAACAAAATGGTAAACATCCCTTTATCTTGAGTATGACTCACTTGTAGAATCTTGGGGTCAGGGCTCTGTCCCCTCCTGCAGCCTTTTGCTGGGCAGATGAGGAGCCAGCGACCTCGGGACCTTGGTGAAAGGCCGAGTCAGCCATCGGGCCCTCAGTCACAAGCCAGCCCTCCTCTGCCCTCCTCACCGCAGGAAGGAGGAGCCTTAGGTGCTGGGTGTCATAGCTCACGCTCTTCCCTCTGCCCCCCAGTTCGACCGGAGTTCACGGACACGCTAGCTATCAAGCGAGGGTGGCACCCTATCCTGGAGAAGATAGCGCTGGAGAGGCCCGTGGCCAATGACACTTACCTCTCCGAGGGCAGCAACTTCGTTATCGTCACCGGGCCCAACATGAGCGGGAAATCCACCTACCTAAAGCAGATTGCCCTTTGTCAGATCCTGGCCCAAATCGGTGAGTCTCGCTCTTCTCTGGCGCTCCCTCAAAACCTCCTGGAGTCAGCGCTGAGAAACCCCACGAGGTGACTCCTTTCAGGTAAGATTGTAGCACGTCGTCTTAGTCGTCCTTGAAGGCTCCCTGCTCTTTCAGTGAACATTTATTAGGTGCCACCTGTCTACATTAGGCGTTCCCCTCCAGCTTCGAGCAGTCTACCTTTGGTACCTGGTTCTGGTTCGTGGGGACCTTCACCAAGGGCGGTCTTTGGGCTTCATTCAGTGACTTCTGGTGTCTGGTGGGAGGCCAGATGACCACGGGGATTTTGGAAGTTCAGAAAAGTCAGCGTCCAGGTCAGGTTTTTCAGCGTCGAGTCCCTGAGGAACAATGAGGGGCCTTGGGGAGTAACTCAGGACGCCAGCCTGATGGGAGCTAAGGTGACATTTCATCCAGCTGTCGGGCCACATCTGGATATAAACATGGAGGGACCAGCCGTGTCCAAAAAAAAGAGCCCAGACATCTTATTTCAAGAAATCTTCAGAAAAAACTTTCCAGAGCTCTTGGTATCAGAGGGAAAAGTAAAACTAGAAAGAAAGCCCTGGTCACCTCCTGAGATAAATTCCAAAATGAGAACTCCCAGAAACATCACAGTCAAAACGCAGAACTTCCCAGTCAGACAAATACGGCAAAGGAAGAACTTTAAATAGTCAGCCATCACCGTCAGTGTCATGCGGGATTTAGTAGCCACCGTTCCCAAGGGGCCGAAACTTGGACTGTGATATGCTAGAAGGCAAAGAACATGGGGTTGTAGCCAGGAGTAATTTATCTAGCAAAACTGAGTATGATGTCATGGGGAGAATGAAACGTTAGTGAAATAGAGGACTTTGGAGCATTCCTGGTGAAAAGACCAGAGAGGGCTGGACAGAGGTCACAGGCAAGAAAAAAAAACATAAAACCCAAAGTTCAAGCAGCAGTAATAGTGAGCAAAGATAAACAGCTTCCGTTCTGCTATGGAGAGATGATCCGTGTGTCCCCTCTGGGCCTTGTCAACAGTGGGGCTCCCGGAGAGTCTCATTAGACAAAAAACCTGGGAGAAGGATCCTGATGAACTTGAGAAGACTGAAAGAGAGGGGAGGAAGAACGGGGGGAGCACAGTGTGAGGTGGAGAAGGAAAGGAAAGTCAGGGGAAATGTCCAGTGTAATTAGGAAATGCAAGTGGTCATCGACACAAACCATAGGGAAAGGGGGAATCGGAGGGAAGGTCCTTAAGCAAGCTGCCGATGCACAAAAGCTGTAGCTCTTTTTGAGGTGACACAGAGAATGTCAGGGGTGCCCATAAACTGGCAGTGTGCTGGAAGAAATGATGAAGGGGGTGCTCTCAGAGCATCCTGGGAAGAGTTCAGTGAGCTGGTACAGAGGGAAGCGAGTGGGATCAGGAGAACAATTCAGTGATGAAGCGGAAGAGACGACTGCAAAGAGTCAGGAACTCTTCGTAAGCAAGCAGGCTTCCAGAGGACTAAAGGTGTGATCCTCACCTTCTAGTGGCAGGGGACTGGAGGTAGAAGGAGGTGGCTGGTTTTGGCCCAGAGAGAGGGGGGCAATGTGTTTTCTGCTCGATGATCGTGTTTGTAACGTTTGGGGGGGATTTGGGTTCTCAATTTGGGGGGGTTGGAATGACAGAGCAGACACGGTAGAAAGGTAGAACTAGTAGATTTTTGCTGATTGGTTTAAAAAAATTAAAAATAAAATTTTTGCAAGACAATTGGGGTTAAGTGACTTGCCCAGAGTCACACAGCTAAGAAATGTACACACACACACACACACACACACACACACACACTATGGTGATGTGAAATGAGTGGAAAGGCTCCTGTAGGAGGGCTCACTAAGGGCATAAGAAGCAAGAAAGCTTGGAAAAGATGGAAAAGGGGAGAAAGAGAAATGATGGTTGAAAGGCTCTATTTTCTCAGGAGAGTCAGTGGTGAAGGACTCGCTGAGAATGGGGAAGGAAGCAGTAGTTTGGGGGCTTTGAGGGGAGAAAGCTCAGGAGTATACGATACCAGCTCAGGAAGGGGGAAATAAAGACATTGTGGCAGCAGAGGGGCTTGTTAAGTAAGAGCAGGGAGCATCATTTCTCAGATTCCCGACAAGGCCGCGGCTCCGCATGGCCTTCCTGAGTGCAGCTGTATCAAAAGGTGCCCTTTGTGGCTTCCAGAAGCTGGTCAGTG
The DNA here is from genome assembly GCA_023553655.1 of Myrmecobius fasciatus. Classification (NCBI taxonomy): domain Eukaryota; kingdom Metazoa; phylum Chordata; class Mammalia; order Dasyuromorphia; family Myrmecobiidae; genus Myrmecobius; species Myrmecobius fasciatus. Next base: position 604,843 of record JAJPUD010000405.1, read on the forward strand.
ACTCAGCTCCCACTACAGCCCCCTACCAACATATTTACGTTGGCCTAAAGCACGTGGCCTGGGACCCTGCACACAGAAGGCGCACTTCCTGTGGAAGAAGGGCACGAATGTAGCTCGCAGAGGGGCACTCATGCAAGAAATGAAGGCACCTCCTTCATAGCTGAAGTTACAGAGCTGCAGATACCCTCTGCAAACGGCCCTGCTTGGGGGTGGGGTCAGGGACCCCTGGCCTGCCGGGCAGTGCCCTGGGCGTGAAGGTGGGCAGTTTACCGGGTACTCCCGGTACCTTCTGGTATTGTCTGTTACCTTCCCTGGGAAACCCGGCCTGTGGCAAGAAGGAAGCTGTTCCCAGCCTGGAAAGGCTGCAGAGCCTCCAGGAGAAGGTGGTCTGACCCTGCAAGGACCGCTGTTCTCCCAGGAACTCCCTGGTCCCTGCTGCTGTCAGACTCCTTGTTCCAGGAGAATCTGGCGAGTGACAGGGGTGAGTGAGGCTGCCCAAGGAGTAGCCGGGGAACAGCCCCGAGGCAAGGGCAAGAGGCGAGATGGGGAGCGGGGCAGTCGGGCCCCTTCTCTCTGCCTCTGTTGGTGCAGACCGGCCCCAGTTATACCGGGGAATCAAGACGGAGAGATGCCAGGAGGATACGAGGTGCGAAGGAGGGGATCTGAGAGAGCCCAGGGGAGGTTGCCAGGGCCCATGGCTCACTGGCAGGGCAGCAGAAGCAAAACGGGGCCCCGGCTCTGTCTTCTCTGTGGGCACCTGTGAATGGCGACTTGACATGTTCGGTCATCTTCCCCATTGTTTGGTGTCCGACAAGTTTTTCCTTTGAAAATGATCCTAGTTTTGCTTAGCTTTTCCCGATACTCAGAAAGCACTGATACGGTTATATAATCAGCACCCCTGGATTCTTTAAAAAAGAAAAGGGGCAGCAAGGAACAGCACTAGAGCTAGGAAGACTGGGGTCTTCGAGTCCTGAGGCACCCGATGGGTGACCGTGGGCAAAGTCCCAGGCAATGGAGAAACACAATAAAATCGCTGACAAATTGTGGATTTGTCTCAGGGGAGCATTTCCCTACACAGATGAAATCTCGAGTCTGAGGACCTTTTGAGGATGCTTTTTTTTCCTTAATAATTTATTTTTCTAATTACATGTAAAGATAGTTTTCAACATTTGTTTTTGTAAGATTTTGAGTTCCAAAGTTTTTCTCCCTCTCCCCCCTCTATCTTCCCTCCCCAAGACAGCAAGCAATCTGATACAGGTAATACATGCACAATCATTTTAAACATATTTTCATGTTGTGAAAGAAAAGTCAGGACAAAAGGGAAAAATCGCAAGAAGGAAAAAGCAAATAGAGAAACAAACAAGGTGAAAATGGTGTGCTTCCATCTGCATTCAGGCTCCGTAGTTCCTTCATTTTCCAGCACAAGTCTGTTGCTGTTGTCTTAGATCACTGCATGGCTCAGGAGAGCCAAGGCTAGCCTAGTTGATCAGAGGATGGCTTTTAAAAATGTTGCTTTTTAAGACTGCCTCTTGCCAGATTGGACAATGCATTTGTAAGAAGCAAAGCTTATTCTTCAGGATTTAAGAGGCTACTATTTTCTCCCAGATACTGCCAATTTGCATTTAAGGACAGAATTTTCTCTCGCACAATTTTGAATGCTCACCACTTTTTTTTACATGTAAATAATGGCATGCTTTTATCTTCCAGTGGAATTAAAGTGCATTTTGTGCTCTCCTTCTTTAGATGGCGCAGGGTTATAAGTTGACCCGTTCAGATCTGCTTTTAAGAAAGGGATAGAAAATCTGATGTAGCTGGCATCATGTTCTCTGGGGCAGTAAACTTTGGTTTATGGTTGAAAACATAGTGTTTTTTCTTCTTACTTTCTATTGCTGTATAGCCTTCAATGCTTTCCAGCCACATTTGCTATAATGTTTTCCCAAGAGCTTTTGAAAATGAAACTTTAAACTTGTTACTTTTCTAAAACGGATTTCTTCCTATTTTAAATGTTCTCATTTGATGTTTTGCTACCTCTTTTCATTCTTTTTCACATGGCTATTACCTTTAGAATTTTGTCTTTTATGTATATATATGCAAATATGCATATAAACTATTATGCAATAGGAAGGAGAAAAAGGTTAGTACAAAACTGTTTTTTTAAAAATGATTTCTTTTTGCTTGGAACTTATATATACCTACTCCCTTTTCTTAATTCTGCAGGTTCATTTGTCCCAGCAGAATACTCTTCGTTTAGAATCACTGAACAGATTTTCACTAGAATCAGTATGGGCGATGACATCGAGACCAATTCATCAACGTTTATGAAGGAAATGAAAGAGGTACCAGGTTAAAGTCTTGTGATGTCGGGAGCTGACCGGACTCAGCCGGGCCCACCCCGAGGCAGGCCCTCATGTCTCTGGCCCGGGCCACGGTCTGCACTACCTCTGTGTGTGCCCTGTACTCAGAAAGCACACCCATTCTTCTGGGCTCCCCCCAGACAATTTCTGTAACTCCTTACCTCTCTTGCATTGCTCTTGCTCGGCTTAATTTTAAATACGATCGGTGCCAAGTTCTTGTTAGGCTTTAATTTGCCAAGATAGAGCTTTCTCTGATTGTAAATGACTTTGTACTCACTCGCTCTCTGGCCCCGGAAGGGTCAGAGGGCACCCCTGGCCAGGCCGGAGGAGGCGGGAGGGTCCCGGACTGTGCCCTTCCCTGTGAAGGTTTTAGGTCCCCTTGCGTTGCCAGAGCGTCATTTGTCCAGGGAGCGGGCACATGTATTGACTCGTTCTCTGCGGGCGCATCCATCCCTTCAGGACCCTTAGGCCCCTGCTGTGTAGGAGCCAAGCAAGGCAGAGCCGGATGAGCTGTCCCAGACTCCACGGCCTCCATGCCCCCCAGATCAGGCGCGGGGCTCAGAGAGGACCGGGCCCCCTTCTCTGTGAGGCTCCGGCTCCTCGGAGCGCTCAGGGAGCAGGCAGGGCCTTGGACCCCAGCTCTGCAGCAGGGGAGGGGCTCGGAAGGCCTCCTCAGTCTCTCTCCAAGGACTCCCCGGCTTCCCTTCAGAATCCCTCTCCAGACAAAGCCGAGCCTTCCTCCCACAGTGACCTTGTGTGTGCCTTTAAAAAAGCCTGCCAAGGGTTTCCCCCTTAGAATGGAAGTTCATTAGGGCAGGGCTGCCATAGCAACTGCACAGACAGATCTAGCCTCTGCTCCAAGTTTAATAGGAAAATAGGGCCCAGATCAGGAGGTTGCGGCATCAGATTGTGGCTGCATGAAGCCATAGAGAGTGGGGTTCTTTCGAGGGGGGAGGCGGTCTCTCTGCAATAAAGGTTGGGCATCTGTGGGGATTGAAAGGGGTTAGCCACAAACGCCCATACTGGCAACGTTTTTCCTGTAGTTATTTTTGCCGTTATGCCAGTTTTAACTGTCAAAACTAAATGTGATGATATTTAATGACAGAAGTTTATAAGGCATTAGTATCTTGGGTTCCCCCCTCCCCATTAGCCTAAAATGAAATGTATTGCTTTATTTTCTCTGGTTCAATCTAAGACATTATAATGTAAATGTTGGCTGCTTGCTTGTTGTGTTGTCTCACACACACATGCGGTGCATTTTTATATACCTATCAGCCATTAATATTGTAATTACCACTGTAATTACTGGCCTTGAATTTAAGAAAGAAAAATAATCTTTTACTCTGTGTGCCAGATTTCTCAGTAAAGCTTCATTTCAGGTGAATGAATAATCTGTATTTTTTTGTAAGTTGGTTTTTGATCATACTGACAGCTTCTTATTTTTCCCTAGATAGCATACATACTCCATAATGCTAACGACAGATCCCTCATCTTAATTGATGAACTTGGCAGAGGCACTAATCCGGAGGAAGGCATTGGCATTTGTTATGCAGTCTGTGAATATCTGCTGAGCTTGAAGGTATTCTTCCATATTTCTTACGTATTCACTAAATTACTTTTGATGTAGCTTTTTTCCTTTAAGGCCTACTCACATTAGGGGACATTGCTCACAAATAAAGTCCCTTAGCAATCCTTGGTGGTATAACATCCCGTAGTGCGTGAGTCAGAAGGAGGTGGCTGAAAAACATAGATACTGAGTTTTACTTCTCCTTTGATAGAACTGTCTAATGGGGATAGAAAAAATAAGAATTAAAATAAGAATTATACATAATTTACATACTGGATCGAACCTTAAATTGATAATAGGATCATAGATTTAGACTGACTTTTGTTGTTTTTGAGCCGTTTAGTAAAAAAGAGGTCTACTAGTGTTATTACAATTGATTTAAGATGTGAAATTTTGAAGGTATTATTTTATAAATTCTTAACCTCTTTTGGTAGCATAGTTGATCAATGTATTATAAAACTCAGGTTTTATTTATATTTTTGTCTCCTATTTGAATCTTACGCTTGTTGATTTTCTTCTTGTTTTGCTGTTGAATTCAACAATCCCACTGATAGCCCATCTGATGGCTCATTACTCAATTCTGAAAACCTTCCTAATGTTTCTTGTCTCTGCCTGCCACAATGTGGTGTTTTTGCTCAAAATTACCCACAGATAATATTATTTGTGTCTTTCCTTAATGAAGTCAGGGCATTAATTGTAAAGGAAATAGGTAAAAGATGTAAAAGTTTAAACCTGTTTGTCAACTAACATGTCTTCTGAAATTGTTGAATTTAATGATTCACTTCCACAAGAACCTCACCCATGCAGAACATTAGAGGGGAAACAAGATAAATATTGCTAGTGATGATAGCTACAATCTGTTTGGCACTGTAAGGTCTGAACAATCCTTTACCTCTGTTGTCTCATTTGAGCTTCTCAACAACCCTGAGAGGTAGGTGCTATTTCATGCTCATTTCATGGATGAAGAAACTGAGGCAGACAGAGGTTTATTAACTATCCCAGGATCACATGTGTTAGAGGAAGGATCTGAATGAACTTGGGTCTTAATCCTGCACCGATAAAACACATTTGGAGAAGTAAATACATAAGTCATTTTAATAGAAGGCAGATGACGATACGTGCATAGGAAAAATACAAAGTGTTGTGCAGTTAGCAGGTCGGAGAGGGTACTCCCTACTGCCTGGAACACAGAAGGCTTCCCCAAAGAGCTGATACTTGGAGCTGACCCGTTCACTCAAGGGATGGGACCCAGGGTATGGTGAGCAGGAAATCCAGGAAGAGAAATCAGAGTTCAAAAGGCAGAGGCCGGATTGCTCCCATTTTCTAGGGCTGACAAGTGGAGTCCGCTTTAGAAGGCGCTTAATAGATGAAATAGAGATGGTCTAAAATTTTCTTTTCAGCTTATTTAGAAGCGCCTCCCCTCCCCCAGTGATGTAACATAGCTGTCTGTGTTTGCATGGCTGTATGGAGATGAGGAAAGAGGGAGGGCTTTTGACTTAGGAAAATGCAGGCTCATGGGCTTGACCCCACAGCTGTGGGAGGGAGTTCCTGCACTTCTCGGGGAACCAGGCAACCCGTTGGGACCGGGAACTGCAGGAATCTCCTTGGAGCCTGGGGACCCTAGTGGGCCTGTAAGTAAGAAATGCCCTCGCGTTAACCGGTTCTGTTCTGGGATGAAAGTTGCTGAGCGGAATGGGTCCAGTGAGGTCCCACAGAGATGCATTGGGTTTGTTTAAGGGGGAACACTCAGAGGGCCGGGTTATGACAGACCAGCCTTCTCCAGTTTGCTGCTGGGGTTGTGAGGGACCGTGAGGGACCATGAGGGACTGGGGAACTCGGAGATGCCCAAATGCAATCCCTGAATTTACTAAGAGGAAGTTTCTGGTCTCTGCCCTAGGCATTTACACTGTTTGCCACTCATTTCCTGGAGCTCTGCCAGATGGACCTCTCCTTTCCCAATGTGGAAAACATCCACTTTGAGGTGGAGCACAGCAGGAGCAGTGGAAGAAGCAGAGAGTCCGTCACGTATACCCACAGACTCGCCAAAGGACAAACGGAAGAGAAGAATTACGGTACTGCCCGCATTTCTGCCCACGCAACGCTCTGAGACGGGAATTGTCATCCCGTCAAATCCTGGGGGCCGAGGGCTGCCTCCCCCCAGAGCCAAGGCTTTGCCTTCTCTGCAGGAGGCTCCCCTGTCAGCTGGTAGTTAAAGCATGGAACTGAATCTGGAGCTCACAGAGCGTTCTCTAAGCCTTGAAGCGGCTGGAGCGCTCCAGGCAGATGCGGGTTAGAGAGCCGATGGCCCAAAGGCCTGCCGCGGACGCCTGGCATGGGGGCGGTGGGGCCTGCAGTGCTCCCAGGGCCAGCCCAGATTAAAGGGAATTGGGAGACCCTCAGTAAAATAGAAAGCGTTCGTGAGAACCTCGCTCCGCTGCTAGGGGCTTTTGGGAGTTGGTGCCAGCCGGCAGGGACCCTTAGGCCTGGATCGTGGCCTCCGGGTCCGGTCCCTTTAGAGTGAGTTTCAGAGAGGAGCACGGCCTGCATCATGTGAGGGGCTTTCCGCACCTGGTGGTTCCGTCCAGTGCTTATGGTCTTTAGAAGCTGAAAACTCACGTTCTCTACCCAAAGGTTTGGTGGCATGGGCGCGGTAGCCAGTGGGCACCTGTTCCCATTCCATAGCGCTTTATGATAATCCCCAAGAGAATAAATGCATGAGCAAGGGAGAGCAGAAGTGAGGTTCCCACACCAGATCTGGCTCAGAACGGCTGTGTGAGACCAGGCACGTAAGGGACAACTTCTGATTCCCTCATAAACCTGAAGCTTTGGGGAAGGTGACGGCCCATTGAGAAGCCACAGTCTTTGACCGTGTTTTTAAATGGCAGCAAACCGCCTCCACAAATGTCTCCTCATGTCTGGTTGGGAATCCTGACGCGGGAAAAAAGGAAGAAATCAAAGAACTCGCATTTGGGAAGCCCTGCTTTAGGCAGGTTCCTGACTTTGGAGTGGCAAGTAACCCAGGAAGCTTGCCCGAGAGCCGCTGTGGCTCCATCAGGAGTAGAGGGAAATGCTAAGTTTCAGGTGGAGGCTGGTGAAAGCTGGGATCTCGTTTGCCCTCTACGTTCCCGGACTCCTGAGATCAGTCTGGGACCTTGCGGAGTCTCCGAACCTCAGCCTAAGAGTCCCTGGTTTCAGGGCCAGTAATAACCTTTCTGTCCTACAATGCAGAAATATACGGCTACCTCCTGTTACGAGGAGTTTCTGGGGTGCAGGAAAGGGAGCAGGGGCCCCCAAATTTCCTCCATCAGCCTATCCTCCCACATCTCTGACAGATGAAACCAGGATATTTTCCCACATGCACGTGTAGATCTCCTTCCTAGGCTCCATCATTCTACTCACTCCAGGCCCCGGGAAGAGAAGACAAGACTAAGGAAAGACTGTGTGCACTTACTCAGCAGCAGACTTAGGGGAAGATGGAGGGGGAGAGGAGTCAAGGTGCTGAATTTCAGAGGGGGGAAAGGGGAGAGAGAGGGGCACATGGGGAGAGACAGAGGGAAACGGAGACAGAGACAGAGGGAAAAAAAAAGGAGAGGAGGAGGACAGAGACAGGGGAGAGAAAGAGAAAGAGACAGACAGAGAGAAAGGAGAGGAGGAGGACAGAGACAGAGGAGAGAAAGAGAGAGAGAAAGGAGAGAGACTGGGGTGGGGCAGGTGGGGGGGGCAGGATCCATGGGGTGGCCAACAGTCTGGCATCCTGGCGGTTCAGGGAGGATGGAGGCCTGGTTGTAGAGGAGTGGAGGCCCAGGGCTTCCAGTCCCCAAGACCCGTCCTCTGTCTGTTGCACCCCAGGGGCCCAGATCCATGTGTACAAGTTCACCCCCACACAACATTTTTCCCCCAGAGACCCTCCTCTGGCCATGGGAACAAAGCGTGACCGGTCTCTCTGTTTCCAGGGATCCAGGCGGCGGAGGCCTCCTCACTCCCGCGGTCGATCATTTCAGAAGCCAAAGAGATCCAAGTTCAGATCACCAAACAGATCATGGTGAGTGGCTTCCTAGCGGGCAGCCCGTCCCCTCGGGCTCCAGATCGGGCCACGTTAGAGTCGTGTGGTGCAACGCCCACATCGGACCCCACACCGGCGCTTTAAGCCTTTAACTTTAAGAACTTCCCCTTAGGAGCAGGCCTTCTGTTTGAAGCTGCTGCTCTTCACGAGCCGCGTGTGAGAAGTGCCCCCCTGGGTCCCAGACCGGGCCAGGCCGCACTTAGTGCCCAGATGCACCGGAGGGGCGCTATTGAGCCGCATCGATTCATTCCAAAGGAGAAGGAAGAAAGTTGGGGGGATCGGGGTGAGCCAGATGCAAGGGGGGGCAATGAGAAAAGCCTCATCCCTGTTGGGGGGCCATCCTGCTGGGAGCAGCCGGGGAGACGGCTCCAGCGCTCTAGATGGGGGCCATCATCCTTGGGAGGCAGTGCTCACGCTCTGTAGTAGATGGGGGGGGGAGCATGGGGACCCCCTGATGCTCAGGACAGGTGGCCGAGTCTGGGGAGCCCCGTTAGCTTCTCTTCCTCGTTCCTTGCTCTGGATGGAGTTTGGGAAGTGCGTGCCAGAAACCCGGGAGGAAGACTCCAGGGAGAGGGGGAGGGAAGGGCACTTGGCAAAGAGGAAGCTTAATTAAGGCTGTTGGTGGAGGAGCTCCCGGCCCCCTTAGCATCTGAAGGCCTCCCAGAGCTTTTGCTCAGGGTGTTTCTCTATTAACAACTGAAACCTCAAACTTCATAATTTCACCTAAATGTATTTTATTCATATTCCTCTGAATAAAATTTTATGAAAACTTTTGCCCCCAACAAAACAATCCGGTCCTTGTGACATATTTTGTGCAGTCACTTTTCAGTCGGGTCAGGCTCTTGGGGACCTCACCTGGCCTTCTCTTGGCCCAGATACTGGATTTGTTGGCTGTTTCCTTCTCTCACTCATTTGACAGATGAGGAAACTGAGGCACACAGAGAGAAGTTCTTGCTTGTCTTCACACAGCTAGGAAGGGTCTGAGGCCAGATTTAAACCCAGGAAGCTGAGCCTGCCCACGATTTCCCAATGTAGCCGTGCCCTGTAACAAAGTAAATAAACGGATGAGTTAAAAAGGTCCAGCAAAGCCACCCAGCACAAGGAATCCGTCTGACACTGTATGCAGCGTTTCCTGCCCATAGACCCCCACCTCGTATTAGTCAGGTTGGATTGTGTTGTTCCTGTCGCTCTTGCTCCCTGGGTCTGCTCATCTCCCTTCGTTTTTCCTTTGAGTACGTTCAGGTCCCACCATGGCATCTCCTTTGTTCCCAATTTTCCTTCCCTGGGCTCCTACGACTCTTTTGGTGTCTCCATGTCTTCTCCTCCAGATTTTCCTTTCTGAGATCAAACCAAGAAGTCTGAGCTGTTCTGTTTTCAGCCAGTTTGCTTGAAGCGTGTCATAAAGTAATAAGGCCTCGACAGGAAGTTTACGTCTAGGTTTGACAAAGATTGCTGCTGCTTTGGGTTTGAGTTGTTAGGAAGTAGGAGACCGGGTCACCCAGCCAGCCTCGAGCTCTGGGAACTGCCCCAAAGGGGTAGCCGGGGGGCTGCCCAGCTCCCTTGGTAGATGTACACCGTGACCCTTGTGCGTGTTTTTAAGGAGCAGCAGAGTCAGAGCAGCTCTCCCGAAGCCGTCCGGCAGAGGGCCGTGTACCAGCTGGCCACCAGGCTCCTTCAGGCCGCCCGAAATTCGCGGCTGGATGCGGAGAGCCTGCGCCGGTACCTGAAAGGCCTCAAGACCCAGTTTGAAGCAGACTTGCCTCGGCCTGGACCCGAAGAGCCTGAAGCCCGAGAAGCTACATCCCCAGAGCCCACAGCCTGAGGAGGAGGGAGCGCCAGTTACTGTTTCCGCAGCAACATCAAATGGTGAACTTATCACATCTTTACATTTCCATTTGTAGCTGCAGCGTACTCGCCTCCAGACAGATTTGTCTAACAAGGTGAGTTTTACATACATTTGGCAGGGAGGAGGCACAAAGGTCCCATTTACAATCTAGCCTGCAACACTCACTAGCTGTGTGCCCCTAGGCAAGTCCCTGCCTCGGTGACCTCGTCTGTAAAATGGGGATCACAGTGACATCTCTTCATCCCAGGGCGCTTAGGATCAAAGGGTACTTGTAAAAGACCCTGAGCACCGTAGCCACTTTTATTACTGATTTTTGGAAGACACCAGTTTTAGTGACTTAGACGTGACACATGTGTATGAGTTCTAGGCCTGGACTGCTTTTTAGAGTTTGATATTGCTATTACAGTCCTGGCTCAAGAGGCTGGGGTTTGGTGAGCAGAGTTGGTCTCAGGCACTGAGAGAAGTACTTGAAGTTGCCTCTGAGTCATCCTGGCTGCAGGACCTTGGGCAAGTCACTTCTCCACTCAGCATCTCAGGCAGAGTTCCAGACTAAATTAGAGGACAGGGACCTAAGGAGGAATATACTGGTAGAAGGGCTGTCTGTCATACTGAGGAAGTGAAATAACAAATAGGAACAAAAATAATAAAAAGTAAATAACAATGGCAGCTGGTATTGGTCGAGAGCTTCGAGGTTTGCAAAGCACCCCACAGATAGAATCTCCTTTTATCCCTGACAGGCCTGGCGAGTAAGTCTTCACAGATGAGGAAACTGAGGGCAGGGGAGGCTGGGTGACCGAAACTTCCTTTGGAGCTAGGGCCTCCCTATTCCAGGGCCAACATGCCCACAAAACAAACAGGGAGCAGAATGAGTCATTTGGGTTTTTTAAAATCCTGGATCAGTTAAGTACCTAGAATGTGTGGCAGAGCCGAGAAGTCATGAAATTTGGGTTATACTTTGGTTGGCATGTTATATAAATGTATATATTAAGCTATTAGACATTATATCATATTAACTATTTTAGAAATGTCAGCATTGCATTGATTGTTTATTATAAGCTACTCTTTTTTTGTAATTCTAAGCAAATGTTACTAGTCAGGTATATGAAGAAGCAACTTTTTAAATGAAATAGGATTTTCAAAGCTGTGGCAATTTCAGGATTAAGTATATTTCAGAATGTATAGTCCTGCTACTTAATTATATTCCTCCATGACACATGTTGGGAAGTTTGGAATATTAAGCTATTTAATAAAGTCTGGTTTTGTTTTAATTCATTGCCTTTGATCTTAAATGTTCTTTATATAGAAACTTCTAAGCAGTTATCCAGAAAAAATAATTCGTCCTTGGACGAACTTCTGGCAGCCAGGCAGGGGTCTTTTCTAATATGGTGACTTTTTTAGAAAATTGGCAAAAGGACAAGAAGGAAAGGACAAGAAGAGTTCGGAAGGGAAAATAGGTGAGTAGGGACAGTGGGAGTAGCAGTTGTACTAAGTATCAATTTCTCAGTTTTCCTTTGGGATTAACACAAAGGTCATATCCTCCTGGGCCCTTTACAGATGATTGGTTGTGAAAGTCCACAGCCCTATTAGCTCTGTACCTCCAAGACATAAAAGGGAAGCAGATCTGTGGAAAGAAAATGCTTCTAGCAGCTTTTTTGTGGTGGCAAAGAATCGGAAATTGAGGGGATGCCCCTCAGTGGGGGAATGGCTGAATAAGCTGGACGCGACTGTGGTGGAACACTACTGGGCTAGGGGAAATGCTGGCAGGGTGAGCTCAGAAAAAAATGGCCAGCCTCCACGAACTGATGCAGACGAAGTGAAAAGAAGCAAGAGCCAGGAGGTCCCCGGGGACAAGAAGTCAGTGTAACTGAGGGAGACTTGGCTCTTTAATACCATGAGCCACGATGAAAATTGCTATCGGGCTCCAGAGAGACACCTAATGAAATCTGAGTGCAGATCGAGACGTGATTTCCTTCCTTCTCTCCCTCTCTCCCTTCCTTCCTTTCTTCTCTCCCTTCCCTCCTTCCCTAACTTCTTCCTTCCTTCCTCTTTCCCTCTCTTCCTCCCTCCCTCCCTTCTTCCTTTCCCTCCTTTTCCTTCCTGCCTCCTTCCCTTTTCTCCTTCCCTCCCTCCCTCCTTTTTCTCTTTCCCTCCCTCCCTTTCTTTTCTCCCTCTCTCCCTTCCTTCCTTCTCTCCCTCCCTTCCTTTCTTCTCTCCCTTCCTCCTTTTTTCTACCTTTCTTCCCTCCCTCCCTCCCTCGCTCCCTCCCTCCTTCCCTACCTCTTTCCTTCCTTTTTCCCTCCCTTCCTCCCTCTTTCCCTCCCTTCCTCCCTCTTTCCCTCCCTCCCTCCCTTCCTTATCTCCCTCCCTCCTCCCTTCCTTCCTCTATGGTTCCCACGGAGTACGTTTCCCACGATCTCGCGCGTCCAATCGTTCGCCGCCTTGGTGAGGGAGGGAGGATTAGGGGGAAAGAAGAGAAGCCGGGGCTCAAAAGGGAAAAGGGAAGAGGACTGAAAACATTTCAAAGGATCCCGGAGAGCCCAACACGCGCGGTTTCCACGGCCGGCTCGTTCTCGGGAGGTTCGGGAACAGGCTGTGTAGACCCCCTGCGGGCCTCGGAGGCGGCCGCCCCTCAGCCGCGGAGCCGTCCCGACGTGTCCAGCAGGGGGTGCCCCTCTCCAGCCGCGGGCCGAGGCCGTCTGCGGGAGCTCCCGCCCGTGGGGAGTGCCTGGGGCCGAGCCGGGTGAGAGCCCCGCGTGGCCGCGCGTCCGTTCGCGCCCGCAGCGCGTGCTCGCTTCTGTCCCGTGTCGGTAATTACGGCAGCGTCTCGCCCGTCTGCATTATCATTGGGTCGTTCTGGGGGCCACTCGGGCCGCTCCGTCTCCTCCTCCGAGATCTGGGGGTCGAGGCCTTGGCGGGGGGGGGGGGGCACGGACATTTCAAGGAGGGCCCAAAGCTAGCGCTCCCCAATCTGTGCTCCGAGGAGCTGAGCAAGTAATGGGGGGGGCAGGGCTAACAGCGTCTGCAGCTGAAGGAAGCCTGACCCGGCAAGGCGCGGGGAGGTGAGGGGGGGGCCGAGTTTTCCCTGCTGCCGGCTTTGATCGAGGAGGGGGGGCAGTGGTTTAGCCTCCTTCTGTTTCCTTACCTGTAAATGACAGGTCACGGCAGCCAGCCTTGCACGGTCTGCTCAGTTTCGGGGAGCACTGCACCCCGCAATCTACCCCGCCCTTCACGGCGACCTTCCCCGGAAGGAGCCGCCCATGGCCTGGAACCCCAACGTGCTGCGGAGCGGCGACTCTTCTATTCCCGGACACTTCCACGCGGGCCTCGATGAGCCTTCGGGGCGGCCGGGAGCTCGGAGGGTCGGCATTATTCCTTTTATGAATCCCAAGTGTCCTGAGAAGGGTTCGGTAGGCGGCTTCTGCATAGTCCCGGGGCCCTAGCGCACTCGAAGAGACACACACTCACACACTCAGAGACATCTCACACCCACAATCACACTCACACTGGAATCCCTGGCCTCTGTGCGCTCCATGTGACAGAGACAAAGAGAAACAGAAAGAGACAGACCAACAGAGAGGCAAAGAAACAGAAACACAGTCTGACAGACCGAGACAGAGAGAAAGAAACAAAAACAGATAAAGACATAAACAGAGAACACAGACACAGACTGAGAAATGGAGACAGAGAGAAAGAGAAAGACAGGCAGAAACAGAGATGAAGACAGAAAAAAATAGGCAGAGAAACACAGAGAAGTGAAAACAGACACAGAGACAGAAATAAAGAGACAGACCAAGGGAAACAGACCAGAGACAGAGAGAGAGGGCTGACAGAGAAACAGACAGGGACAGAGGGAAATAGACACAGTAAGAGAGACAGAGAAAGAGAAATGCAGAGAAACAGAGGTAACGGAGAAAAGACAGAGAGGAGAGAGACAGAAAGTACAAACCCTGGCTTTCTCCAGGCTACCTGGGTCATTTCAAGCAAGGCCTTCCACCTCAGCTCCCCATGCTCTCTCTGGCCGTGCCTTCCCTCATTTATTTACTTTCTATTTCTTCTGTCTTGAGCTTGTTTGTATGTATTTGTATGTATGTTTGCTTGTTTTTCCCCTCATTAGATCATGAGGTCCCAGAAGGCAGGAATGATTGCCTTTTTTAAATTCCCAGTCCTTGGCACAGTGCTTGACATGTTTATTGACTAATGTGTTAATTGAGAGGGCAGGAGAGAGAAAGAGAAGAGATACCTACTGTGAGAGGGTCAGGTTGGCCCTTTGTTGTACCATGGACCCTTTGGCAAAGCTCTAGAGTTGGCACAGACCCCAGCGTCTTGTGCCCATGGCCCGGGAGTCCGTAGGGAATTGTTGTGCCTGTCTCGGTCTCCCTTAATTGCTCTGTCCCAGAATAGCAATCCCCACTTCCTGACCTTCAGAAATAATTGGACTCACATTCCAAAGAAATCCTGAAACCTCCAGGTGGCCAGCCTCGACCTCCCCCTTATCTATATGACCCAGACAAGCAGTCTGCTTTGGCAAGGCTCCTTACTCTGTACTTGTCAGCCAGAACTGAATTTATGGTTTCTTTGGACACCAGATGTGCTCCGCTGTTCCCATGAGTTCTCTGTCTCCCTGAGCTATAGGACCCTATATAATGTTTGAAGTTCCTTGATGGAGCTGCTGTGTACTTTGTACTCACTCGGCTGACTGTGTCAGTCTTGGGGCCTGGACTGCGTGCTTTGAGACATGAGTCCCACCAGTCCTGATCCATAGCTATGGATTCTGAACTCTCAATGAACATCAGTAAAGCATTACCTAATTTCCATTTTTTTGTGTGATACTGCCTCAGTTTCTCCCTGAGCATTACAGAATCCCCCCAGACGGCTAAGGCGGAGTTTGGGCTCAGATCCTCTCACCCAGAGTCTGTTTTTCCCATGACAGGATATGACAAAAGTATCTGACATTGACACTTACTCTTTATTTCATCCATTCAACAGGCATTTATTAAGCACCTTCTACATTCAGATCCCTTATAAGCAAACAGGGCAAGGGTCAAATGAAATATTCATCGAAGTAAACCTGTGAAGTTAATCCAGTAGTTTATTAACTTCTGAAGATACAAAGGGTGATCATGCTCGAGGAAGTAGGGATAAAGGAGGGTATTAGCTTTCTAAATTCAGGTAGTTCTGTAGCCGAACAGGAATGAGAAGTGAAAATATTCCATTGGGGAGCATATTGTTGGTTAGGAGCTGAGCTCTGATGGTCAGTCTACAAAGATGTAAGAGTTCGCATGGATCTTTGTATCTCGTCGGAGGAATATAATCTAACCAATTGCAAACAATCGGCCGCCTTCCCAAACTCAGCTGTGCCTGAGAAGAAGAGAAATAAATAGGATTTTACTTGAAACATGTAGAGAGAGGATTCTTTATCACTCACATTACATGTGGGCCAGAACTGGGGGGACGGACATAATCCTGCTTCCGTGTCCCCAAAACCTGCGCCCTAGTTCTCCCAGATCCTTAACTTGATCAAAGACTGATGTGAAGCTGAGCTTGAAGGCAGCTATTTTTACTTCCTATTTTGCAGATGAAAAAACCAAGGCACCAGAAAACAAAGAGAATCCTGTAGATCACACAGCAAGTGAATAGATTACAATTCCAGAACCCCAAATCAGAATATCCGCTTCTTTTAAAAGATGTAATTCTGGGAATCATTTTGTTAAGAGTATCCTGAAAACAAATTTGTTTGGGATACTCCACGAATTGCAATTTGACTAGCTGCTGACTGTTCCTGAGTGATCCTGTAAAAGATACAAGCAGACTTTGTGTACTCATGAAAACAGACCAGACTGTTCCCTATTCAGGGGTTCTCTTTCTCTTCCTTTTTCTTCTTTCCAGCTCAATTTGGGAATAGGGATCAAATCTGAAGTGGAATGAGGGATGCAAGGCAGATGGTCAGAGCGCCAAAGCTATGCAGATTTATTGAGAATTGAATGCAACAAATAACACAGTACAGAGTCTTGAGAAGTCATTATTTATTCACAAATATGGGTATATTCGTAGAGGAATAGGATAGGGATGGGACTTGGGATTTCATTTGTATAGGACACTCCCAGGTCAGGAAACTCCCTTTACCAATGTAGACTGGCACTTTCTCTGCGACTTAAAGAGTCCTAGCTCTTAAGGGGTGGCCTGGAGCACTGAGAGAGTTCTCTCTCTGCTCTTCCTCTCTTTGATCTAGGCAAGAAGGGACCTTGCAGCCATTGAGTCCAAACCTTTCCTTTTAAGGATGAGCAAATAGTGAGAAGGCTTAATGGAACCCCACACAGCTAGTAAGTGTCTGAGGGGAGCATTGGAATTCATGTCTCCCTCCCTCCCAAGTCCTTGCCCCCTTCACTTTACCCTGCTCTTTATGGTGTGTATACGTGCAGGAGAAAGACAGACAAACAGAGAGACAGAGACCTTTAGAGCAAGAGTTCTGGCCCTTTTCCATGCATCATGGGCCCCTTTGGCAACCTGGTGACGCCCATGAATCCCTTCTCAGAATGATGTTTGTTAATGAAGAATAAAATATATATGAGTGCAAAGGAAACCAAATCCAGTGAAATAAAGGTGCCATTCCCTCCACCGCCCAATCCACATTCATGGAACTTGTGGGATTGGGCCATGGATGCTTCTGAGTCTAGGGGCTCCCACTTGAGAGGAAGGAGGGACTCTCTTGCATTGTGGGAATGTATGCAGTTTGAATATGAAAATGGCACTACCCAGTAACACTGCTTCTTTCCTCAAGATGATCGTTGCTTGCTAGTTGGTATGGAACATTTGGCACAGAAATTTGCTATGCTGTTGAAAATGGTGTACATTGCTTCAGTTCCCTAGTATAAGCCAAGGTTTATCCAAACTTAATTTAGTTCACAGAAACTAATGTTGCAAGCAAAATAGTATTTTAGCATCATGTTTTTTAGATCTCTAAGGTACAGAGATATTCAATTTAACAAATAGTTTATTCGGAAGTTGCCTTTTAAAGTATTTTGAGATTCCAAAATAAATTTATCCCTAATTACTCCCAATTGCCCAAATACAAATTTTACTTTCTTTCCCCAAATCTAGCTTATATAAAT
This sequence comes from Myrmecobius fasciatus, assembly GCA_023553655.1. Lineage (NCBI taxonomy): Eukaryota > Metazoa > Chordata > Mammalia > Dasyuromorphia > Myrmecobiidae > Myrmecobius > Myrmecobius fasciatus. The sequence continues at coordinate 621,782 of JAJPUD010000405.1, forward strand.
CCTAAGGGAATCTTTTTTAGTATGTACACACATACAGACATATGTAATATATGTACATTTATATATTACACATATAGAGTATATATACATATATAAAATACAAATGTGTACATGTACATACATGCGCATAAAGATATATATATATATATGTGTATATATATGCATATATACACACACACACACATACACAAATACACATATGGGTGGATGGATGGATGGATGGATGGATGGATAACCAACAGATGGCTGGATTCACTCAGCATTTATACAAGCCAAATTTGGGGAAAGAAGTTACGATGAATAGTTATATAATATGGTCATAGATATTATATAAGATCATATACATATTACTAGTCATATTAGAGATATATGTACATACACATTGATATTTTCCTTTCACAGAAATCTGATTTTGGGGTAGGGTTGGGAAGGCGGTGGTCGTCCACAACCAGATCACAATGGGATGTCCAAAGAGACCACAGAAGTCACTAAATGTACATTAAGGGTTAGCTGGGTTTTCTTCTTTTGGTTCAGAGGAGACATTCAGCATTTTCCATAATTGCAATGAATTCTGTTTGTTGCTTATTTTAAGCACACTTGTTAGGTGTTTGTACAATCATGACAGGTTATCTAGAAAGCTGACATTATCTACTTAATAACTTTTTGAAAAGGCACTGTGGATTTTGGGTTTGCGCCCTGTCACCCACTTTTAGAAAGTGGCCAAGGCCTAGTTCTTCTCAGCTCACATTTCATCCTTTGATTTGCTCTGAATTTTAAGGAGCCAACTGAATGTTCTTGCAATCACCGAGCTAATGGGAAGCTAAGACCTGCCAGCTCCCTTCTCCGGTCACCTGGGCCACCACACTCCGAGGGGACAACAGTGGCTTACCTCGATTTCCCTGACTGGAATGACGGAAAGCACTCTGGAGCACAGCACGAGGCACGTTTTGGCGTCTTCCCGGATGTCCACTAGCTCATGATCAACCATTATCCTAACTCTGGAAGGATACAGCAGGATCGTCAGCACGATGTTGACAGGCTTTCTCTCTCTCTCGAGGATTCCATACTGGAGGAGTATTTTTAAGATGTTCGACTGCCTGGTCTGGGCTACGTAAAGTAAAGGCGTGATACCGCTCAGTGGGCTTGGGCAGTACACTGGGGTGAAAGTTCTGCAAAGAGAAATCGAGAGGACGTTGGTTCCAGGGGTCCCAGAAATCAGCTGCACCACTTTAGACCCCAGGGTAAATGGAGGGAGAGCAGGCTGACTGGTCTGCCTGACACTGGTCCTGGGCCGGGCAGGAGACCTCGAGGGAGGCGATTGTGAGGACCACATACTTAGGGAGGGACATACACAGCCACAAGGACAGGCAGTCCGAGAGGGGACAGTGATACACCCCTTTACAGGCAGGTATGTAGGTGGGGACCCAATTGTTGTTCATCACGGTGCTTGATCACGACTACAATCTTATTTTATTTAGTTTACCTTTCCTTGCCATAAGCAAGATCTCATGGAAATGTTCTACTGCATTAACTGATGAGACTAAGAGAACAACCAAGTCACAGCCATGAAAGGCTAGATTGAGACAGTAAAAAGAAATATATAAATATTACTAATAATGCCAGATTTTCTAGCTGAAAAACTCATATTGTTCTTGAAAAGATAGGAGAGAAAAGTGGTGAGAAGTAGACTTTTAGCTTATTGAATTGATTTTGTCTTTAACAAATCATATGTATAGCTTATTATTAAGTGGCCATCAGGGCATCTGTGGAGTTTTCTGATCCCTCAGATTTGTCTCTCTGTGTTTCTGCCTGCTTGTCTGTCTGTCTTTCTATCTATCTCTACAGCTATCTGTCTATATCTATGTCTCTATCTTCCTAAGTCTACCTCTTTTTTATCTCTATCTCTGTCTATATGTCTCTGTCTGCCCTGTATCTATGTCTACCTGTCTAATTATGTTTATCTTTGTCTATATTTACACCTATTTAGCTGTCTGTCTATATCAATGCCTCTATCATTCCCTGTCTATTATTCTGCCTACCTCTTTTTATCTGTCTGCCTGCATGTGTCACATGTCTCTAGCTTTCTTTGCCTATATTTATGTCTGTCTGTCTATATCTATCTATCTCTCCATCCAGATTTCTATCTATCCATCTCTCTCAAGCCAGCTCTCTATCTATTTATTGGTCTCTCCATCCATCTGTCCATCTATCTCTGTCCATCCGTCTATCCATCTCTCTCTATTCCACCTATTATCTATCCATTGATCAATTCATGTCTGTCTTTCTCTGTCTACATCTGTCTCTATCATTCCATGTCTATTTCTACCTATGTTTATCTCTCTAGCCATCTATTTCTCTAACCATCCATTTGTCTATGTATCCATCTCTCTATCCATATGCTGTCTGTATCTCTCCATCCATTCCTCTCTCTCCATCTATGTCTCTATCCATCCGTCTATTCACCTAACCCTCTAATCATCTATCTATTCATGCCTGTGTCATCTTCTATCTAGCTCTCTATATGTATCTATCATTCCATGTCTATTTCTACCTAAGTTCATCTACCTATCTTCTATCCATCTATTTCTCTATCCATCCATTTGTCTTATTTATCCATCTCTCTATCCATATGCTGTCTGTCTGTCCATTCATCTATCTGTTTCTCTCTCCATCTATCCATCCATCTCTCTGACTTTCCATCTGCTCTCTCTCCATCTATCTCTCTCCAACCATACATCTGTTTATCTGTCTGTTTCTCTATCCATCCATCTATCCATTTATCTATTCATGTCTATCTGTCTTTATCTGTCTATATCTATGTGTCTATCATTTCATGTCTATCCATTCCTACCTATAGTTACCTATGTCTGGCTCTCCATCTCTACCTGTCTGCCATATCTGTCTATATCTACGTCTGTCTGTGTCCATCTGTCATGCTATCAACCATCTATCTATCTCTTGATTTCCTCTAAGCTATATTATGGGGTAGAAGCTCCATCCATGGGGACAGATCAGCTTGCCCATGAGCGCCAGTGACTTGGAGCTGGTGCCCACCCTTGTAGGGGTCCAAGGCAGCCTTGATGCCAGGTCTCAGGGAGCCTCTGGCACACTCTGCCATGCTGTTGCTCATCCTCTGGCCATTCGCTAGATGCCATCTTTGATTTGCGGTCAGTGATTCACTTAATGAGAATCAAGGTTGAAGGCCCCGTATTTCCGGGCATTTGGCCAAAATGGAAGTTGTTTTGGTAGGTTCAGGAAACGTGAGTATAAGGAGGCTGGTTTCTGCTGTTTTCCTCCCCCTGGGGAGTTTTGTCTTCTCAGAGTTGTTTGTCCCCAGTTCCTTCTCGGTTCCTATTGGTGGCCAGACTGTTGTCTGGCAAAGAGAACATGTCATTCCTCTCCTCCCCCACAGGCCTCCTACACAGGTGGGCTCAGGTAGAGAGTCAGCCTCAAAGGCAGAGGCCGGGGATCAAGGTCCACTTCTGACCTCATCTGGCCAGAAGAGCCTTGGGCCGGCCTGCCCTCCGCCTCCGCTGGCTGCACAGAAGGTTCTGATCTTCCACATGGAGATGTGGCAGCAGGGGAGCTCTGCCCGCCAGAGGATCCGATGTGACGTTTGGGTTGGGGGCCGCTGAGGCAGCTGCCAAGGTGAGCCAGCCCCCACACAGGCCTGGCCAGCAGCTGATCAGCCTGGCACCTGACTTGGTCTAAGGATTCCGAGTCCATCCATCTTTTTCTCCCACCAAGGGATGAAGGGAGGTGCTCTTTCATGACCCTCATCCATGGGGCTTCCAGCCGAGGCTCCCTGAAGTTGTATCCCTGAGGAGCAGCCCTGGAAAGGATCTGGACGATGCTCCTGGGGAAGGGGAGCCTCGCTCGGGCAGGAGGCCGCCTCGGGTTTCCTGTGATGCTGGGATGGAGAGGTGGTGGGCTGAGCTGAGGCTTGGGGTTTGCCTCCCCATAAATCCCGGAGGCAGGGGGGAGTTGGGATGAAGCACCAGCCCCCTCCTCCTGACCTTCCTTGCTGGGTTTCCCCATCTCTCTTCCCATCTGTGCGACAGGGTCTCTGCCGTTTCTGGCTGGGGCCTTCTGGGCTCTTCTCTGCCCTGCTGTTTCCAAGCCTCCTCTTGGCAAGAGAACCATTTCCCAGGGCTTCTCTCCGGTGCGAACATCCAGCCTTCCCGTCCTTCCTGACCTTCCCGGCCACATCTCCAACTGCCTTCTGGACAGCTTTACAGGATGTCCCAGAGGCGTCTCTTATTCAAGATGGTCCCTGACCTTTCTCCGGAAGCTGGGCCCCCCCTTACTCTCCTGCTTCCAAAGAAAGCACCCCCAGCCTTCTAGTGCTGCCAGCTGTAAAGCTCTGGGCTGCTCCCCTATTGCTCACTCCCCTGCCTCCGCCGAGCTCAGGACTTTGCCCACACAGCGTCTCTGTCTCCCTTCCCCTTCTCTCCGCACCCGGAGGCCATTGTCACCCCTCTCCTGGACTGGGACAACAGCCTCCAATTTAATCTTCCTGCCTTCCAGCCTCTACACAATGCCAACGGGGCATTTCTCTCACACAGGCTTGACCCAGAAGCCTCTGTGGCTCCATTTCTGCCAGGAAGAACCTCCAACTCCTCCGCTGGACAATCCAAGCCCTTCCTTCGCAGGCTGCCTCGGAGCTGGCTCTGTTCCACCTTTTGTGCCGTGCAGCCTGACTGACTGACGCGTTTGCTTTCTCCCAGCACGCCGTCCACCCAGCTCCTGCCTTTGCCTTTGCCACACAGGCGGCCATGTTTCTTTCTGAGGCGGCTCGTCCCCACCTAAATCACCTTGTATTTACTGGGGCAACTTGTCTGAAGGGCGAGGACCGCCATGCCCCTAGTACTCGGCAGAGGGCCCCGAAATCCTTGTGGATATTGCCCCCATATCCTCAGGCTGTGCATGGTCAGGCACTTTTGTCTTGGTTGGTTTCCCTCAGCTTGCCCCCTTTCTTGCCCTCCCTGTGACCCCCCCAAAGCACACCTCTCTGTGCCCGAAGGCACATCTGCTTTTTCTCCCCAGAATGGAGGCAGTTTGAGGGCAAAGGCTCTCGGGGTGCCCCTGACACACAGTAGGCGCCTGCTGAATACAATGCTCTCCTTGCCAAAGACTAAGGATGCCCCTCCCCCGGGAGACCCTTTTCCAGCCTCACAGCAGGCCTGAGGCTGGCTCAGGAAATGGCTTTCGGGTGGAAGGCCGCCCTCAGGAGGGACGGGCAGGCGGCCTCTCCCCGCCCCCTCCTGCCCAATCACCTGCAGGTGTTTTCTGGTAATTGAGCCCACAGGCGTTTGCTTGGCCCTGCCCTAGAGCTTCCGGGCCCCTGGAGGGAGTTCATTGTGCTTCTGGACTGCTTCCGGTGCTCGCTTCTGCCCCGCTCTCTAAGGCGCCCTTTGGGGCTTCCTTGGCAAAGATTCGGGACTGGCTTGCCAGATTAGGAAACTGAGGCAGACGGGGGAAGGGGACCGCCCAAGGTTACACAGCTACTCGGTGTCTGTGGCTGGAGTTGAACTCAGGTCCTCCTGACTCCAGGCCCAGCTGCCCGACAGCGCGGGCACCCCGGAAGTACCGGACACTCGGAAGCTTAACGGCCAAGAAGGCGCCGAGGCACGTGAGGAGACGAGGGCGGGGCTTGGAGGAAGGGAATGAGGCCCGGCGAGGAGGGCGGGGCCCAGCGGGGCGGAGCCCCGAGCTCTGTCCGCAGGTGCATGATCCACACGTGCGTGAGCATGGTCCACGCTGGCGGTGCTGCTCCCGGCTCTTCCCTCCTTCACCTCCCCCCCCCCTTCCCGCACCATGAGCCGCCTCGGGCCAAATCAAGGCGAAGGCGGCGGGGTCGGGTGCAAAGGGCGCAGCTCCTTAAGCCCCCCTCCCGCGAGGCTCCTCCGGTGCTCCCCTGCCCCATCCGGGAAGGAAGATGAGGAGTGCGCCCTTAAAGCCGCGTCTCCCCCGCACGTTTCCCCGCTTCCAGCGGCTCTGTTCCGCATCTTCCCAGAGCCTCGACTTGGCAGGGCAAGGTAGGGCTCCTGCTGCTGCGCATGCGCACCTGCCCCGGGCCGCCCCAGAGGTCGCGGAGCCCAGTGGTTTGGCCGCCGAGGCCTCCGGCCTTGGCTTTGGAAAGTGTCTTCCCACCTTAGTGCTAGGGAAGGGAGCACTCCTACTCTGGGGAGAGGTGATAGCTTGGCACACTCACACACACAATGTTAGAACGCAGGAAGTGGCGCTCCCCCAAAATGGGCACTTCTCTGTGTGTTCTAGGCAGAAATCTCTCAGCAGTCATTTCATTTAATTGACCATTAATGCATTATCCAAGCCCTTTCCGGGAGGGGGGAGGGGGAGGGAGGAGGAGGAGGATGGTCTCCCTCAGATGTTAGCAGTTATATTCTGGGAGACTCCCTAAGCTCACGCGGGCCGGGGCTGTTTTGTCTCTGTTCCCCCCCCCCCCAGCCTGGCACTTAGTGGGAGCTTTATAAGTGATCACTGAATAGATAAGAATTGCCAT
>JAJPUD010000405.1:629530-669644 GCA_023553655.1 Myrmecobius fasciatus
GTGTGGGGACCTGGGTGCAGAAGTCATCTGGTGTCTCAGGACCTGAGTTTCCTCATCTGTAAAATGGGGGTAGTGATACTTGCCTTCCCTTGCTCATTGGAAGAAAGTTTTTTAAACACCTTAAAGAGCTTCACCCCGTGGGTAGTTATTAGGGTGTGTGATCATTTCTCTCTGGTTGTGGTCACCCCAGTATTAGATAGAGGGCACAGAGCTGGGAGATTTTATTGTTCTTCACTTTGCTACTCATGGTGGAGCAAATATCAACGGTTGTCAGAAGACCTGCATCTCTGTGGGCAAACACTACCCCTTACATGGGCCATGTATGGATAGGAGTCATTTAACCTTTTCTGCCTCAGTTTACCCATCTGAAAAATGGACCTGCCCTGCCAACTTGGCAGGATTGCTGTGGGCAAAGACCAATTGGCCAGTCCGTGTGAGGGAAGCTGTGAAAGCGGGCAGCCTTGGAGCATCCATTCAGTGCCAGCGTGTGGTCTCGGCCCTGTCTGCGTTCAGCTGGTCAGTTTATCAGTTGCTCACGCCGCTACACGCTGCGACTTCAGAGCTCGGGATAGTTTCTTTTCCTGTCACTTAGCAGGTGAATGTGGTCCCCCTCTCCTGCACTAATGATGGCTGGAGCTTAGGGTTGACATTTGTTGATTTAGCCACCCCATGGGTTCTGCGTTCCTTTTGGAAAAGTACAGCCAGGTCCCAATTAGTGACAATAAGGAATCCCCTGAAGTGGTCATGTTATTTGAACTCGTACTGAACCGTTTGCCATATTTTACTTAATTATAGTTTCAGATAGTACACATTGCAATAAACGTGGTTTTAGGGGATCCATTAATTGTTCTAATGGGAACTTTTCTTCTTCTTCTTCCCTTTTCCCTGAGAAAGTAGCATGGAGATAATGCAGAACTAGTTCCAGGATCAGATCCTTGAAAGAGCAGAGTGGGTGCAGAACGGCGTTTATCATGTTGTTTGGAGAATCTTCTCCATCTCGTTCCATCGTTACGCAAAGCCTGGGGATCTTTGCAGGAGACCTTGCCAGGATGCTTCCCGTCCGCTGCTTTTTCTTGAATCATGATCAGAGCTGCGGAGAGATACAAGTAGAAGTTGTGTTTAAAAAAGAATTCATTGGTGATCCTTCAGTGGCCTTTGAGACCATCCGTTGCCATTGCCCATTTGGGGATGGGGGGGGGAGAGGAGGACTTTTGACCGGTGAATTTATCTCTGAGGATCTTAGACTTCTCATTTTGAAGTAATTGTCAGCAGCATGTGCCGTACTCTGTAGCTCCTGATAAACGTGTTTATTTGAACAAAAAATGAAGTAATTAGATGTTCAATAGGACTGCAAATATATTCAATAGCTTTAGGAAAACACCCGAAACTAGTGAAGAACCTTGATAATTCATGCTAATGATGGAGATACCCATGGTTCATTACAGAATTTTAAAAACTAACAAGTAAGCAAATAAGAAAGCATCAGAAGCCAATTAAAATACGTATTATCAAATGAATTTTCTCCATTTGTTTTGACAAGTGTAATTCCAATTTAATTCATTTTGATACTCCTTCCTAGTGTCCTGACAAAAGTACCATGATGCATTATGCATAAGAAATAAGGTCTTAATAATAAGAACTAGACACAGAACTCCTTGCTGAAAAGTGAGAGATGAAGCAAAGTGAGGAGGGGGGCAATTTCAACCACTTGCTGTGCGTGCTCTGCCAAACACCCCACAACAGGAGAAACTTGTTCACCTGGCCTGCCGGCTCACCATTAACTCCTTTGGCAGTTTGGCCCCTTCCCAGAATAATGGGTGTGAGGGCACGAGATATGTAGAGGAAACCAAGTATCCCGAAATGCAATTGTCAGTGTTCCCTTCCAGAATTCAGGGACCCCGAGTTAAGGAGTCTCGAGCTAAGTCAGCACAACAGGCACATGGGGAGGAGTCATTGGTCCTGATGAAGACAGAGGAAAGGCTAGCTCTTGCCTAGGTGGGGCATTAACTAGCTACGTGACTTTGGGCCATTCGCTGTTAATTAAACCCATCAGACATTTATGGAGTGTCCCAGGTACATGGGATTCAGAGATACAAAAGAGGATCATCTCCCCGCTCAATGAGCTCATAGACTCATTGGAGGGAGAGGCATACAAGCCAATAATGACTCCTAACAAGCTTTAAAGGCTTCCCTAGGCTTCCCTCCCTCGGCCTTGTGGGGTGGGGAGCAGCCTAGATTTACAGCTGGGGGGGGACCTCGGCCACCATCTCTCCTGGCATTTCCAATTTCATAGTTGGGACGGCCGAGGAAAGCCGGGCGCCTGCCATCTGACCTCCATTCTGCAGAGTTCTCTGAAAGGGCAGAATCCCACGGGCTAAATTTCTAGAGAAAGCCTGTCCAGATGAAGGGGAGGACTCTCAGAAGGGAAATTTTCAGAACACGAAGAGAAAAATATCCATGCCGGGGAAACTGGGAAGTTGTTCATTTTTAATTTGATCAGTTTTGGGTTATATTTAAAGTTCTGAACCGCCTGCCTTCCTCCCTCCCCCACAGTGTGAATGGGGGTGTGTAGCACTGTCCTATCATACCTCTCTTCATCAGCTCTTTCTCCGCTTCTTCCTTCACAGGCCCTTTGGGGTCGATTTGAGTCGTTATCAGATTCAGGGACCTCAGTTGTTCTTAGCACAACATTGCTATTGCTGGAGGACTGTGGGAGCTCAGCCTCCAACTTGGGTGAGCGGAAGTCCCACAGTCTTTAAATCTTCTCAGCTACAATCTAAGATGCTGAGCCTGGAAAAGACCAGGGAGGAAGGGATGCAGACTGGGGAGTTTAATTGGGTATCTCACTCAGGAGCAAAGTGCCAGCTTATCCATCTGTTTCCTGTCACTGCCCTTCCCCCACTCTCTGGGCCAGTCAAAAGGTCAGCTTGCGCCCATGCCCCTGGGGAGGTCTCTGTCAATGCTCAGGACAGCGTCTCCGCAGGCTTTGCCCCCGTTGGGCTGGGGCTCCCTCCCTTCAGTCTTTGTGTGCCTGTTGTACGCTTGCTCCACCTCCCCCCCCCATTTCCCTAAGTCTAGAGTGCGGGCAGCTCCACTTTTGTCTCAGTGGGTGCTCAGAGGCCCCGCAAATGTGGGGTGGGCTGAAGTAGGAGGCGCAGTCCTGGGCAGACAAGCTGTGCTGCAGAGAAATCTATTGGGGAGACTCCCTGCGGGAAGGCACCCACCTGGGGCCAAGGTCTTGGGCTGGGGCCACTGTTTGGTCCGGCCTCTTCCTGGAGCTGTGACGTTTAATAACGGGCCATTGTAAAGTTGAATGAAATAAATAATAATAATATCCAAGCTAGCTGACGGAGCCGCCCAGCACTTTGGGGGCTTTGCCTCCATGTGGGATGCGTGGATAATCATGGAGGTAATTCAGCTGCCATCTGTGCCAGATGGACTTCCATGCGCACTGCTGACTCTTTCCCCACAACTTCTGCGCACACTCTGTGTTTAAACCATTTCTCCCTCCTACGATTGATGTTCCTTAAAAGAAGCCTCCTTGGACTTGGGCACAACTGAGTGCCAAGGAGCTTTTGCTTCCACTTTATTAACTCCAAAATCCCCCATTATTCAAATCAATTTCAAGTTTAAATGGTATGTTTTTCTTTCACCAGCTATCCATGGTGAGATCTCTTCAGCTGCCATAAATGGTTCTAATAAAGGGAAATAATCAGAAGGGCTTCCAGCACAGTTCTTGGGTTGAATTATATTTTTCTTGGGAAAAAAACATTGCACTAGAATGTCTTTAAACTTACCCAACTGAATCATATCTTTGACTTGAGATTTAATTTTTTCCAATGCTAATCTTTACATTTCCCAAAGTCCTGTGATAATGTCTGGCTAATTTTCACACTTTCTGACTGTAAGTGGATCTGAACTTTGATGCAGTTGTAAGTGGGGAAAATTCTTCCAAATGTCAACCATTGAAGAAAAGGCTGGCAAGGAACTGATTTTGGCCAATCTCTTTGCCAGCTAGAGTAGGAAGAATGATAAAATAGTGCATAGGCAGCTTGGACTGTCTGGGTCCTCCAAAAGCAACCACCCCTAACTTGTCTTAGTCCCCGTATTTGAACAATTTCCATCATTTCAGTTTCAAATTCTCTGGCTAATTGTCTAGCGTAGTGTCATTTGTAGTAGCTTCAGAAACATTTAAGATAATTGTTCTATTTCAGATTTTGAGTCATCAAGGAATAATTGCAATTGATCATTTAAACAAGGCCAGATGATGATTCTAGGAACATTTCCTGAGGACTTTGTAGCTTCCAGTCTTTCTTCCCAGCATTGTATTGGTACCATCCAAAGAAGATGCCATTAAGTTTGCTTTCAAATATTACTAGTCATAGTCATTTAAAGTAGAGACCTGCAGATACACTCTGTTGTGGTTGAGGAGCTGATTGCACTGTGCGCTGGAGAGAAATCATATAGATGCCTCATCAATTATGGTAGAGATTTCACCATTCTTTTCTATCTTCTTAAACATCTTCATCTTAATTATTTTTGTCAATATTCTATTCTTGTTCCACTGCGTTAGGCTTATCACTTCTTTACTCCCCACTTTTCTCTTGTAATTCTATTGCCTCCTCAAAATTAAATAAAAATCTTTTACTAAGTTGCAAAAGTAGCCTCAATATTTTTAATATTGAGTTTATGCACTAAATTGTAGACTGAGTCATCAGCCAATTCTTTTTTTTTAATTTTATTTTATTTGCATAACATACGTGTGGGTAATTCTTCAACAATAACCCTTACATAGCTTTCCGTTACAAATTTTTCCCCCCCAACTCCCCACCCCTCCCCTAGATGGCAGGATATCCACTACATGTTAATTATGTTAAAATATTGGCAAATCGAATATATGTATACATATTTCCAAACTTATCATTGTTGTGCAAGAAAAATCTTATCTACACAAATGATATATCAGATAAAGGAAACACAATGTAAGCAAACGTCAATCAAGGAGTATGAAAATGTTATGTTGTGGTCCACATTTCACATCCCTCTCTCTGGGTGTATATGGCTTTCTTCAGTGAACAATTGGAGGTGGTTTGAAACATTTCATTGTTGAAGAGAGCCATGTCCATCAGAATTGATCATCATATAGTACTGTTGTTGCCGTGTATAATGATCTCCTGGTTCTGCTCATTTTCTGAAATCATCTTGCTGGTCATTTCTTACAGAACAATAATATTCCATAATATTCATATACCATAATTTATTCAGCCATTCTCCAATTGAAGGGCATCTATTCAATTTCCAGTTTCTAGCCACTACAAAAAGGGCTGCCACAAACATTCTTGCACATGTGGGGCCTTTTCCTTCCTTTATGATTTCTTTGGGATATAAGCCCAATAGAAATGCTGCTGGGTCAAAGGGTATGCACAGTTTGATAACTTTTTGAGCATAGCTCCAAATTGTTCTCCAGAATGGCTGTATCCGTTCACAGCTCCACCAACAATGCATCAGTGTCCCAGCCCTCCCACAACCCCTCCAACATTCATCCTCCCACAACCCCTCCAACATTCATCATTAACTTTTCCTGTCATTTTAGCCAATCTGACAGGTGTGAAGTGGTATCTCAGAGTTGTCTTGATTTGCATTTCTCCATCAGCCAATTCTTTGAATAAATCTCACATTTTAGTATGGGCTCCATTTAGAAACTTTGAATCATTTATTACATATGTATGTTTATGTATATATATATATATGTATATATGGAAACAGATCATATGTTTCTTCCAGGTTATTGGAAGTGACATTACCAAAGAGAAGTAATATATATATATATATGTTTTATATATATATATATATATATACATTAGTGTGTATGTGTATAGATATGTACATATATAGAGATACATATACATATTAATATATATTAATTTTTTTCCCACAGAAAACTTAACTAGTAGTTTCATTACTGCCCTTATTGCCCTTTGGAGTCCTTAAACATTCATGATCACGTAGATGTGATTTCCTGCTGTTATTCCTGCATGCCAAATTGTTGAACAATCCTGACGTGCTAAGTTCACTGTCTTTCATTTCTTCTGTTCTTTTTGTTTCAGTTCCAGTGCTCTGGAAGCAACATATGATCTATTTCCCTTTTTGGACAGATATCATGGTTTTTTTTCCTGCAGTGAATGGTCATTCAAAAAAATTGAAATTTGGTTCCGTTGGTTTTAAGGCTCCATGGTTATTCTTATTCCCATTTTTATTTTGTGTCTTCATTTTCTTCATATTTAAAAAAACTTTAATAGTTCACTGGCATTTTAAGCAACAGAATCTAAAAATCAATTGTATATTAACCTTAATAAAATTCATGTGGTAATTGAAAGCTAATGTAAAAAGATTATTTCTTTATATGATTTCAGAAAAAACAAATTTTAGGCAAAAATGCTCATCTTGTTTTTTAGTTTATACCCCAAACTTCAGTGCTATTGCTGTTTCTTCCAAAATCCCTTAATTTTTGCAATCCTATTGCAAACGATAGGGTCACACAACCAGACTATGAATAAACACTTGATTATGATCCAATTCATCAAAGAAGTTACTTAGGTCGTTGAGGAATAGGGTTGGCTCCAACATGAATGTCGGCTGATATTTTCATTTATGCTAATAAGAAAGATGAAAGTGAAATAAGCAAGATAGATGGAGGAGCTTCTCTCATTCATCAATGACATGTTTAAAGTTTTTGCTGAATTGGATAATAGTTTTTGAAAACTGGAAAAACATTTCCACTATGCAAAAGATGCTATTCCCAATGCAACAGCTCTAACCATGGCCACTTTTGAATTTCATCACTGATTAATTTTTTTTCTCCATCACTTTCTTAAGTTCAGACCAAATATCGGCAAACTACAATGGATGGGCCAAATCTGGATTGTATTACAAAAGTGCCAAAATCAAACAATTCTTAGCTGGAGGGCTTAGCGAAAGGGCAGTGGGTTGGATGGGGCTCTCTGGAGCTAGCGTGCTGACCAGTCTAGAATCACTAAGCAAGCCCTGATTTGTATTGTTTTCTGATTGCCCAACCTGGCCACCCCAAGCTACCAACATGACATCACTGAATGTGGAGTTGCGGGGAGACACATTTTCACTGTTCAGAAGCAGAGAGAAAGAAATAAGCTCCGGGACCCAGATCCGGGTCAAAGCACAGCATCATGATTAGAAAGGGAAGCGTGTTGGGTAGTGGACAGCTTTGTTTTTAATGCAGTTTATTTGGAAGTATCAACTTATTTTTAATAAGGGCCGCACTGAGCAACTAGATTCCAAATCCCTTAGCATTTAACCACTGGCTCGGGTGAGTTCACACCACCGACTGGCACACACTGGCATCTTCTCCGCTGGAAGCGAGGGACGGACCTCACCAGTCAGAGGAAGAGGCCGCGGGGCCCCTGAGAAGGAAGCCAGGGAGGCGGCTTGGGGGGCACCTGGGCTTTGAAGACAGCGTCAAACAGGCCCTTGCAGAGGCCTCCGAAGCTCCAGCACGGTCCGGGACGGAAAAGGGGGATCCCAGCGCTGGAGGTGAGAGCCACGCCTTTCACTGCATCCCCAACGGAGAGGGGCTCGCGGGGGTCACAGGGCGGCTAAGGGATAACGGGCCTTCTTTTCCTCATCGGTGCCCCCGGATGCCCGCAGGGGCCGTGGCCCGCAGACGATGGAGCCCTGTGTTCATGCTGTTCTCCTGCACTTCAGAGCCCGCCTTGTAATGGCGGCCCATAAAGAAAAGCCTCCGGGACGGGCCCAAAGCTCAGACCAGTGAATGAATGGGGAGTGTGTGTGTGGGGGGAATCGTCCCCGCCCTCCGGCTGCCATGGAAGCGCTGGGCGCGAAGCACGCCCGTCTCGCCGGGCAATCGGAGACATTCTGCCGAGCCTGAGGGTGGGCCGCCCCTCCCCCTCCCTCCTGTCAGGTCTCTCCCTCACCCCCGGGATCAGAGACAAAATGCCCCCTCCTTGCCCTCCCCCCCTCTCCGACCCGTGCCGGCCTGCATCTCTGGCCCTGGGCATTTTCTCTGGCACCCCCAGGCCTGGGCCGCTCTCCCTGCTCACCTCCCTGGCTCCCGTTGGGTCCCACATAAAACTGCCCCTCCGGCAGGAAGTCCTCCCGCCTTAGTCCCTTCCTCTCCCTCCGCCCTGCCCAAAGCCCGCTGGGTTTCCTTGTGGCCTCCGCCATTCTCCCGCCAGCCCCTGGGGGACGCAGAACAGTGGCGAATTCGTGGGATTGAGGGAGAGTCTCCCTGGAACTTTGCTTCCTGGAGAGCCTATGCGCCCTCACGCCCCTGCACGCACGTAAATACGCCTGCGGGGGGGGGGGAGAAAAAAATAAAGGAAAAAGCCCCCAGTCATGAATACGGAACCCGCAGCCGGCCCAGCCCCCCCCCCTGTGCCCTGGCTGCCCCCCCTCACCGGTCTCTTTGGGGTGTCTGGGGATCCAGTGTCCGCTGTTTTAATATAAAGAACAATTGATTAACACGGGCCCTTTGCTAGCCACTAATGGCCTCCTCGTGAGCTGGGGGAGCTCGCTTAGCGCGCCCGGCCGCAAAGGAGCCCACGGATGCTCTCTTGGAGCTGAGATTTTCAGATGAGAATCTACTGAAAACCCACGTTCGGGGGTGACTCGTCAAACCGAGAATGGCTGGATTTCCAGCGGTCTCTGTGGCAGCCTTGTGGCTTGGGGCAAGGGAGGAAATGCACGGCGCGCGCGCGTGTGTGGTGTGTGTGTGTGTGTGTGTGTGTGTGTGTGTGTGTGTGTGAGACCACAATGCAGACGCATTTCAATATGTGAGGGGCAGAAAAAGGGAGTAGAAGGCCCTCTGGATTTCTGATCCAGTGTTTTTGCCGAGAAGTCTTTCATGCCCATAACGCCGTTAGATTTGCAGAGCACTTAACAAATCTCATCTTATTTGATCTTCGAGAACAACTCTGGGAGATGAGCGTCATTACACCCATTCTGCAGATGGGAAAACTGAGGCATGAAGGAAACAAATAGGGCTCGGCAACTTGTACTTGTCTGCATTTGAATTTGAGCTCGGGGATTGTGACTTATCCAGCGCACCAGCTATTTTTCTCCTCTCTCCTTCCCTCTAGAAAGGAGGGAGCAAACGTTTTAGATTCGTCTGTGTACCTTCAGCACTTCGAACAGTGCCTCGCACATAGTAGGTGCTTCATAAAAAACGGGCAAATAGAATTGGCGTGCGCAGTTAGGGGAGACTGCATCCGCTTTCCATTCTGCATTCTACAATGGAAAGAACTTGAGAATACCGATGGGTGACTGAACAACGTGACACAGATTTCGTGAGCTTTCCCTTAGATTGAATGGTTCTTTTTTATCCTGATGACTTTCGCAGTTGGCTTAGAAAGTTCAGCTGTCCAAGTGATCTTTGAAAGGATTATTTTACCTTAGCTTTTCTCTTTTCCGCTTTAATGTTTGAATCTTGGATCTGGGCTCAAAATCAGATGGGGGGGGGGAGGGATTTTTTGGTGAAGGGGAATATTGTAAACTTCCATTCTTTACTTTTCCTTCTTTTTCTTTTAATAATCATGGCTGACAATTACACAGCACTTTCAGGTTTGCCAAGCTTTACTTGTTATCCTATTTTTAGTTTAACAATCCTAGTGCCCATCTTACAGATGAGGTAACTGAGGCTTAGAAGAGCTAAGTGACTGGCCCTGGGGCACAGCTAAGTGTCTGAAGTAGATTTGAATCCAGGCCTTCCTGAAAACTCAACACTCTACCCACTGTTGCCTCCTTTATCAGATTCTTATCGTAATCATGGATGTTGTCTCAGTCAAACTGGGACCTACGGAAGAATTTTATTGAAGGTTTTTTTTTTAATTATTTAATTTTTAAAATTTATTTATTTTTAATTTCATTGAAGAATTTTAAGCCTTAGTTTGAAAAGGTCAGTGTCTCCCACTGCATCCTGGGCCAGCTCTGCTCCTCCTGGCCTCTGTCTGGCCACTGGACCCAGGTGGCTCTGAAGGGGAAAGTGAGGCCGGTGACCTTGCCCAGCCCGCCCTCACTTACATCCAGTTCTTGGGTGTCATCATCACCTCCCTGATGTCCTCTTGGAGAACGAAGGACAAAACAACAGGGACTCGTCTCTTCGATATGATTCGGGACAAATCCAGGAGCACCCATCCAGCAGTGAGCGCGGCCCGGGACACTTCCATTGCCCATGAGAGCCGGTTCCGAGGGGCAGTCACATGTGCGCGCTGGCCTGAAGGAGGGTCCCAGGGACCCTCAGCTCTGGAACTTCTTGCAGAATCCAGGCCCGGTCCAGCAGCCCTGGGACAGCCGCAGCAGGCACAAGCCCCACGTTTGTGGAGCACTTCGCCCTGGGGAAGCGCCGCACCCAGTCGGCCATGTGAGGTGCCGCTTGGGGGTCACTTTTCCCGAGTCACGCGAGGAGCAGAGGCTGGACGAATGAGCGTGGCTGATCTCCAGCCTCTCTAGAAGGGGAGGACCACTTCCTCTGGAGCACCAGATGCGTCTCCGTCCTGGTCTCCCGACTCAGGGAAAGGCAGTTCCCAGGGCTGGCTCCCTCACCTGAACTTAGTCCAGAGCGCAGCACACAGTAGGTGCTTCACAAGTGCTCATTGACTGACCCAAAGCAGAGCTCCTCTGCCAGACCCTGGCTTCTCCGTCTTTGCCGCAGGAACGGCTTCCTTCCAATCTCCAGGCCCTGAATTATCCCGCCTTCTCGCCCGCTCGCTCCCTCGCCAGAGTAGCCAGCTGCCCAGTCCCTGGCGAGCTCTCGCTTTGTTCCCACAGCTTCCACCTTGGCCCCGGCTCCATGATCCCTCCCCAGGAGCGTGGCCATGGCCCCCGCTGCTGTCCTCGGCTTGCCTTTCCCAGTCCCCCGCCATTCTGCTCCTTCCTAAGGGATTCCCCGTGACTGCTGGCATCAGAGGCTTGGCCCGACCCTCTTCCCAGCCTCATTGTCGTTGCTGACCCCCTCTCCTTCACTGCAGGCGGCTCCTCCATCTCCCGCCTTGGCCCCGGCTGTTCCCTCCTCCTGGACCTCATAAACGCCTCCCAAGTACCTCCCTCTCCAGGGAGCCCCCCAGATACTTCCACCTGCCAGCCCCGGCTCTCTGCTACCCCCCACGAATGAGCTACTTAACCCTTTAGGAATCATTCGATGTCTTCATTCATTCATTCATTCTGCCCCAGGGGAAGCCCCCTGGGCTGTGTGGGACTTGGGAGAAAGAGCTAAAAGCACAAGCCCCGGCTCTGAGGGTCCTGAGTCCCTTCCTGAGCTATTGCTCTGCAGGGTCACACTGAGCAGCCACATGTCATTGAAACGTAGGAGACGGACATTGTGGTGGGACAACTTTGATCTGAGACGGCTTTGGGAAAGAGGGAGAGCTCAAGGTGGGCCTTGTATCGTTCCACCTCCTATGTGCAGCTACACATAGATACACACACAAGTCCTCTGTGAGCACTCTCTCTCTGTCTCTCTCTCTGTCTCTCTGTCTCTGTCTCTCTCTGTCTCTGTCTTTGTCTCTCCCTCTGTGTCTCTGTCTCTGTCTCCCTTTAAAGTGGGTGGCTATTCTGCATCAGAACATCAGGCAGGCGTCCTGTCCCCTGTGGAGAACCAATGGCTGCTGATTGTAGGTGCTGACATCCAGAGTGATTACTGCACTAACTCGATTTTTTCGTGGGTTAATAACCCTGGTGCTTTTCCCATCATGGATTTTTTCATCCATCTCAATTATAGACAAGCAAAGATGATTGTTCAGAATTATATCGGGCACAAGCTGGCCTTCAAGGGCTTTGCTTTTCAGATGGGGGGGGTCTCTATCTTACAAAGCAGAATGCAGAAGCCCATTATGTGCCAACGAGCCGTCCTTTCATACCCAGTCATGCTGCCAAATGAGTTTCCTTTTCCTCGTTGGATCAAGAGTGATTTTCTATTGTAATACAAGAGAAAGCTTCCCTTGAAGCTTCTCGGGTCACATGTCATCCTTAGGAGGAACTGGACCCGTGTGTCTGCCGGAGAGTCAGATTTAGAGCAACTCTAAAACTGCAAGCCCAGCTGCTCTCGCTGCTCTGGGAATCCAAAAACAGAAAAGGCCAAAGAAAGCCCAACCTGTGCTTCCCAAGCTGCTTTCTTCGGCGTTGCTTGTCGTCCAGTAATGAGAGTCCCCACTTAAACGGAGCTCCAAGGGCTGGGCAACCACACGCATGACCCCGTAAAAGCCGCCTGTCTTTCTAGCCCCAAGCTGGCAGAACAGTGTGCGACTCAGGGGTCCCCACAGGTGCCCCCCACTCACACCCTCAGGTCCAAGCTGGGATCACCTCTGAAGAAGATGCAGTACCGAGCCAAAGGGCTCTGGGCCGAGCTTCTCCAGTGGAGAAGCAGCAAGTCTCAAGAGACCCATGTTTCCAAGGTCAGAGATCTTGAACCACAGAGATAGGGCAGAAGAGAATGCCTCTAGCTATGGCGACCGCAGGAAAGGAAGGGGCAAGAACCATCCCTGCCTTCTGCCATATGAAGGACACATGCATTTAAAAATAAAAGCACAGAGAAAAGCAGGAGTTCTGAAGGAAACGTGGACAAGTAGGTTTGAAAGTCACGTGGGGAAGTAATTTTGTACTTTTTTCCCCAAGTGAACATTGTGCAATGGAGATTCTGGTTCCACATCAAGTGCTCACTGGTTCTCAGCTATATTTGGACATATTCTGTGCTTGTGTTTAAGTTCAGAATATTTTTTTTAAAGAAAAGTCCAACTGAGACATTGTTGGTGGAGCTGTGAATGGATCCAAACATTCTGGAGAGCAATCTGGAGCTACGCTCAAAAAGTTATCAAACTGTGCATCCCCTTTGACCCAGCAGCGTTTCTATTGAGCCTATATCCCAAAGAGATCTTAGAGGAGGGAAAGGGACCCACCTGTGCAAGAATGTTTGTGGCAGCCCTTTTTGTAGTGGCAAGAAACTGGAAATTGAAAAGATGCCCATCAATTGGAAAATGGCTGAATAAATTATGGTCTATGAATGTTATGGAATATTATTGTTCTGTGAGAAACGACCAGCAGGAGGATTTCAGAGAGGCCTGGAGAGACTTGCATGAACTGATGCTGAGTGAAATCAGCAGAACCAGGAGATCAGTATACATGGCAACAACAAGACTATATGATGATCCATTCTGATGGACATGGCTCTCTGCAACAAAGAATTGTCTCAAACCAGTTCCATTTGTTCACTGAAGAAAACCATATACACCCAGAGAGAGGGATGTGGGAACTGAGTGTGGATCGCAACATGGCATTTTCACACTTTCTGTTGATGTTTGTTTCCTTTTTGTTTTCCTTCTCAGGTTTTTGGTTTTTTTTGTTTTTTGTTTTTTTTTTTTCAATCTGATTTTTCTTTCACAGCAAGATAAATGTAAAATATGTATACACATATTCTATCAAATATTTTAACATAATTAACTTCCTACATCCTACAGGAAGTATACTTCCTACATCTAGGGGAGAGGGTGGGGGGAAGGAGGGAAAAATTTGGAACAGAAAGTTTTGCAAGGGTCAATGTTGAAAAATTACCCATGTAGATGTTTTGTGAATAAAAAGCTTTAATTTAAAAAAAAATTAAGAAAAAACGGAAAAAAAGAAAGAAAAAAGAAAAAAAAGGCCGCATACTAAGAGGCAGAGCCGAGCGGTGTTTTTAAGGGTGAGCTTTCTCCTGCTGCTGCCCCTTGTTTTGAGGAGAACGGTTCCACGTTTTGTTCCTTCTCTCGCCGCTGCCACATCTTGTTTTGTGAGGATGATTCTCTTTGCTGTTTTTCTTCTGGCTGGCTGGCTCAGAAGCGGGTGAAGAGGGCGTTCTGCCCAGGCGTGGCCACACTCAAGCATGGCAAGGCCTGAGGTCTTGCTCTGCCCCTCCTCACATTCAGACAGCTTCATTTCCTGCTCTGCCCGGCCTGGGCCCGGCCCTCCCTCTCCTTTCTGCCTCTGCCTCTCCCAGCCGGGCTCTCTCCAGGACCAGGCCATTCATACTCCCTCGCTCCCTCCCAATACTTAGGACCCATTTTAAGTTTCCCTCCAGGTGAGTGTCCTCCCTCCTGGGATGTAAGCTCTTTGAGGACATCCCCATTATCTGGCACAGACACAGAAATCCTTGGCGGTACAAGATTTTCTTTTGTGTGAAAAGGTGCCTTGGAGTAGGCGCCAGACCCTGGGGAAGCTCGCCCCTCTTCAGGTGCGTCTCTTTTCCCTTTCAGGGACCTTGGCCCTTCCCTTGGCTCTGTCTGTGGCACATTCTCTGGCAGGCTGGCACGGTCACGCCTCATTCTCAGATTGTTCTGAAGCTAAATTTCTAAGAGAAAGCAGCTCACTGAGCTCATGCTCCTCCTGATAAGGCAGGATTCGCACGCTGAGCCTGCGAACTTCAAATGTCCATAACAGATTATTGGCCATTTTTGTCCTCTGCTTACTAAACGCACACATCTGGATTATGGGAGCGCCAAGGATGAGATGCCCTCAGCTGAGACGATGCTGGAGTCCCAGGGGCTACCAGCGCCCAAAGACCCAGAGCTGGCGAGAATGCAGAATTCCCCGAAGACGAATGTGGATGTCTACACGGGGAACATTGCTGACGTCAGTCCAAGTGTTCTAGGAAGGTCTGTGGGGGAAGAGAACCCCTCTCCACCGGAAAGAATCTGGAGAAGAGCTGCTAACCCACTGCAGCGATGCAGGGAAATATGCCCCCAAGCTCCAAGACTCAGACTCTCTGGCAATGT
This sequence comes from Myrmecobius fasciatus, assembly GCA_023553655.1. Classification (NCBI taxonomy): domain Eukaryota; kingdom Metazoa; phylum Chordata; class Mammalia; order Dasyuromorphia; family Myrmecobiidae; genus Myrmecobius; species Myrmecobius fasciatus. Next base: position 644,320 of record JAJPUD010000405.1, read on the forward strand.
TTCAATTCAGACGTTCCTAAGAAGGTTTTTCCCTAGCCCTTGGGATAGTGGATAGGCTGCCATAATGGATGTATTAATTACAAAGCACATTAACATAGGACCCTCCATTTATTCCGTTCTTCCCAGATTTGTTAGTCTAGCTAGTTTCCCTATGAACTCAAAAGTAATAAAAATGGAGGTTATTAAGATATTATTATTCAAACAACTTTTTAAAAACTTGAAACTGGCCTCGTGCTCAATCATCCTTAATGAGTGAGACGTAGTTGGGATGAAAAGCTATCGGAGACATGGGATGAAAGATAGTGAACACTCAGGAAAGGAAGCAGCCATCGAACGAGCCAGCATGGCTCCCCCCAAAGAAGCCAGGGCAGGCTAACCACACTTCCTTTTTGGTTTGTGATGGCCCAGGACTAAATGGGAGCACCTGAGGAATATCTAGATTTTAGGCGCATTTGCTGAAATGTCCCCTTATTCTTCAGGAAAAGATGGCGACATGTGTCCTTTGGTGATGGTACAGCCAGAAAAATTGTGCAAACGGCCAGACTCAGAGGGAAGCTATGGATGATCCTAGGAGAGCCTGCACCGAGGGCCACCGCGGAGTGCCCCAGATCAGCCTTGGTCTTGGGCTGCTCAATTTTTTTTCAGCGATTTGGATACAGGGGTGGACGACATATTCTTCACATTTGCAGATGACTCAAAGCTGGGTAGGAAAATCAATACATTGGCTGACAATTGGGAGTGGCTACACCACTGGGACTGAACCTAATGGTATAAATTCAGACAAGATAAATGGAAAGCCATTTATAAGACTGTGGAGGGCACATGTGATTCTGCAGTAAGTTGTTTGTATTTTTTTAGTGAATTTTAGTGAGTTTTGTGAGCTGGCCGGCATGAGTTAGCTGGCTGGCCATCAGCCAAGAAGCTCATGTGATCTTGGACTGCCTGAGGAGGGGGAGAGCTTCCAGGAATCGGGAGGTGACCCTGCTCAGACCTCAGTGCAGAGGACTGGGCTCAGTTCTGGGTGCCAGGGTTAGGAAGGACGACGTTATCCAGAGAAAGCCATGGGTGAAGGGACTTCTCGAGGGAAGAAAAGACCGGCGAGAGTAATGGCAGCTGTCCTCCTTGGGAGTGGGGGGGTCCCCCTGTTCTGCTTGAGCCATTGAGCTGGGGGGCAGAGTCTCTGCCCTTATGTGGGGGCCTTTTGGTTCCTTCCTTGGCATGGCATCACCCCATGGGTTGGGATGCTGGGCTCTCTGCACTCCTGTCCCCAGTGTCCAGCATACAGCAAGCACTTACTCAGAGCTTCATGACTGATTGATGTGTGGGGTGGAGCTTTCTGCTTCTTCTCTTCCAGCAGTGGGGTTGCTTTTGGGGGTGGGGAATGGCAAGGGTTCCCCCCCATACCAGCCCAGATGGTCAGTTATGGCCCATGAGCCTAGCCCGGGCATGACCCCTGGGCAGCCTGGGAGAACTGATGGACTCCTTCTCAGAGTGAAAATAAAATACAAGCATTTCAAAGGAAACCAATTATGTCCAAATATTCAGAAAACAGGTTTGCCCGCCCCAGCACGAGACCCTCCAAGCCTGAGGAACCCCAGGAAGGGCATCTTCTCTACCTCGGAAGCCCATCCAGTGCCCAGAGCTCTCTTGCTGTCCCCCAGACCTTCCAGCCTCTTCCAAGACTCGGCTCCAAGCCCACCCTCTGCGACCAGCCCCCTCAGAGTGCCTTCCTTCCTTCGGAGATCTCTTTGGCTTTGGACTGCACAGATCTCCTATGCACACACTGCCCTGTGAGAGAGCAGGGTGGGGGTCTTTGCCCGCCTTGGTGGCCTCAGGGCCCAGATAGGCCCATAGTGAGCCCAGAGTGACAAAAAGCATCTCCCGCTGCCCTTTACGATCTTCTCCCCTTTCTTTCTCGGTCAGTCTCCTAGAAAACCCCTAAATCAGACACGCTCCTCAGCTTCGTTGTGCCCATCCACAGGCTGCCCAAGCTTGATGCGCCGGCTCCCTGGATTCTCCGCCTGCTGCACACCCTAGTCTGCACCTGGTCAGCATTTCTCCCACAGACGGTGGGTATGGTACCATATTGCATGTTACTCTCTGCCCTTACTGTGCTTTTTGTGGGGGGCCATTTGGAGACCCCAATTCTCCCTCCACTCTTCTCATATGCCCACAGAAGAACTTCACTGTGGAACCAACATCCTCAGAGACCCTTCCCTTCATCCTGGGAAACCCCCACGAAGGACCTGGAGGACCCGCATCCAAAGCAAGTCCAGGAGGAGCAGACTGAGCCAGCGTGAACAGGATGGATCAAGAATGAAACCAAGATGTGCTGTCAAGTGTCCAGCTTCGTATTTTCTTCCAAATAAATGGAAATCAAGCTCACAAGCCGGGATGTACAGGCGGGATAATTAATGGCTTTCTATCCTCTGCCCCGGGGACCCTGGACAGCGCATCGGGGAGCGCTTGGGGTGTAAAGATGACATGGCTCATGAATTGGGACCAGGGTGAACAGTATAAATATTCATCCTCCCAGAGTCCTTCGTAGCCAGAATTCTGACACTCGGTTAAAAAGAAAATGGATCTGACCGATGTTAATTTCTCTCTTCTTAGTTTCATGATATAAAGACAGAGGAGCCCGCTGGACCAATAATTTTGCCCCCATATCCCTTCACCAAAAATAATATTACTTTTGACAGAGATAGGCTTTTTTCCTGCTGATGCTATTAAAAAACTGCAAGGTCAACCCAAATGAGAAATCGACGATGTCCCTGTCTTCCCATGTTTTAATAACTATTGTCAAAAGAAATAATAATCATATTACGACTCGCTTGTCCTTGAAGGGCCTCTTCCCCCAAGGGCTCCCTGGAAATCTAATGTAAAATCAGAAGGATTGGGGAAGAGCGGGGTCACAGAGATGTGGGCACACTTACTGATGGACACACCATCCCGCACTAATGACTAATTTGTCTGGGCAGGGAGGGAGGGGAGGACGCGGTGACCGGGAGTCTGATTTTCCCCTTCTGATTGAGCATCACGGGAAGCCTTTCCTGAACTCCTGTCTGTGGATGAAGAACGTCCCCTTGGCTCCCAGCTGGTTCAGTGTGTGGTAAGGAGGGCAGGGACTGGGTCCTCCATGACCCTCTCTAGACCATGGACTCCATGATATGGTCCTGGGATTTTGAACTTTTTTGCCTTATTTCTTTCTGTCCTGGGTGTAAGGGGTAGAGTCTCCCCACTGGAAATGGGTGCCAGGGGATCTGGCTGTGGCCCACTCAGTCCCGAAGCCCCATAGAGCAATGCTGGACCAGCAGCTGGGGGCTTCAGCAAATGCTGAACCAAACTCTGACTTTCCTCCCCTCTCCCAGGAGATCGGACCTCTGCCCCTGAAGTGTTGGGGGGAAAATGCCTTTGTAAAAGCCCCTAAAGTGGGGTGGGGATTCAGCTGGGGGGAACTGGGGCACCTGATGGAGAGTAAACGGGTCCTCAGCACCCTCAGGATCCTGGAGAACCCTGAGAGATAAAAGGGGTGGTGCTGGCTTTGCCACGGTGGGGTCTGAGAATGGGTGCCTGCCATGGGCATCTCCTGAAGGAAGAAGCCGAGACTCCAAGGGACAGTGGCCTTGACCCACAACCCTCCCCCCCTTAGAGTGTTTTAAGTGTGGACTCGAATCCTAAATCTCCCTAAGTCTCCCCTAAATCCAAAGGGCTTCTGGGGTGCACTAAGTGCCTACTGTGCTGCCACATTTGATCCCCACAATGATCCTTGGAAGCAGGGCTATCCTTACTTTTCCTTATTGTGACCCTGTCTGAGATTCTCTGGGTGCAGACACAGGAGGGGTCTGCCATTTCCTTCTCCAGCTCATTTTACAGATGAGGAAACTGAGGCAGAGTTAAGTGACCAGACCATGGCTAGTGAGATTCTGAGGCTGGTCTTGCTGTCTGCAGGCCCAGAACTCTGTCCCTCTGGCAGCACCTAGTCCAGTGCCTTGTGAATTGCTGGTTCTCAGTGACTCTGTCCTTGTGGGACTGAGAGAGGTGAACATCGGGACTGCAGTGGGGAGAGGGCACAGCTTGGGAGGGGACTTTTCAGAATGGGGCACTGGGAGCAGTGGGCCAGAACTGGGCCCTCTCCAGAGCCATTGACACCAAGCCTCTGGGCACTCGTTAAGTATTAATTGAGAGGAATTGAAGTCATCTCCCCTATTTCATCTTGCCAGTGGAGTTGTTCTGATGGGAGGAGGGACTCCCTTTGCCAAGTGTCAGGAAGAAAGGATGAGGAAGAGGGGTGTTGGCTGCTGGGGGGGGCTTCTGGCCCACAGTGGAAGTTTCATCTCTGGGCAGGTTTCCATTAGCTCCCCCAGGGAGGCCCCTGGGAGATCATCCTGGCTCTGAGGGCCCCTGGCAATCACGATGGGGGGCCCAGGAAGGGCCATGGCGGGGAGCAAGGGGGGCAGCTGGACATAGAACAAGATGGTAGAGGGTCCTCACTGCACCGTTCGCTTTTAGTCCTTCCCTCTTTCTGTTGGGGGTAGGCGTGTCCACACTAATCCTAGGGAGTCTATACCATCTCCACGCCCAGGTAGCCCCCCAGATGGACATTTTGATGGGGAGGCAGAAGAGGAAAGTTGAATATTCCCTTATAGGGGAGCAACCCCCCAAATCCCTTCCCTCTGCTCCAGCCATGAATAAGTTAGAGGTATTTATCTGTCAGTCAGTCAGCAACCACTCGAGGCGCTTCTCTCTCCCCCCCAATATCCTTCCCCTCCCCACTGTTGTTAAAGGGGCCCATTCGAAGCAGCTTTCCGGGAGCGCTGCGCTCCCTCATTGCCGGGGGACCTTCTCTCAGGCAGTTTGACTTTTCCCTCCTGAAAATGGGGAGTGCCGTGTGAAGGGCTCCATCAGCCCCGCAGCTGGGGAGCCCTGGCTGGCTTGGAGTGGAGCCCCACTTCTGGGGGTTCGGCGGTGGGTCCGAAGCTGATCAAATGGCGCGCTCCCCAGTTCTTTCCGAAATGGTGTCGCTCCAGAAGCGGAAAAGCAAGGGGAGCAGGCGCTTGGGCCCAAGCCGGTGGTGCCCCAGGGCATACTTGTGTCTTTAGGGCCGCTGCCACACTGGGCACGAGACTTCCAGCTGGGTAGCAGCAGGGAACGGAGGCCGAGGGTTCGGGGCTGGGGTCCGGGCTGAGGGGCGGCGCGTCCGCCATCTGCCCGCCCGGACATCGGCTTTCCACTGGACCACGGGAAAAAGGGGTGGCCCGCCATGATTGCCCTTGGCTCCATTTCTGCCCTTCTTTCTTTTCCGTTGGCCTGCGGGCAACTTCACACCTGCAGCGGCTGGCTGTGGCAACACCAACGCATTTATAAAGCACCTACTGTATGCTTGCGTATGTGCGAGGCTCTACAGCCCTTCGGCTCTCTGATCCCTGTTGGGCAAATGCCAGATCTTCCCAACATCCTGATCCCCAGCGCCAAATGCACTAAGGTGTAATTAAGAAACAGAACATAAATGAATGCCGGATTTGAACTCAGCTTTTTTGGACTGCAGGCCCATTGCTCTATCCACTGCGGTGTCACCGAGCTGCCCTGCTTCAAAAGAGCCGGGTGCTGTGCAAACTGTACCCCCCACCCTGGCTTGACCCTGGGATTTAGGAGAGCCCAGGTTGGAGCCGACTTGTGTTTGATTCCCCCACGGAAGGTGTTTCCTTGTGAGCCCGTCGCATCACTGCCGCCCGGTGGGCCAGGAACCCCTCTGACCCGGACGCAGGTGATTGAGCCGCAGCCTTAGCCGGGTATCGATCCGTGTGGAGTTCCCTGCCTTGGATCCTTGTGCGACCGCATACACCGTCTCCACTAGCAGAATCGCTCAGAATCAATCAGGCCTTTTGGATTTGGGGCAGAATGCATTGAGAAAATGGGGCTTCAGGTGCGTGTAGGTGACAGAGATGGACAGACGCCAGAGAGGGAGCGGGAACCATTGTTTGCAGTTTCACAGGGACTGAGGGTGATATTACCCCAGCTTCCGCCAACACTTTTTGTGGCCGGGACCCCTTATCGCCTGGGAGGACATCCAAGGTGGGCATTAAGGGGGGCTCATCGGGAGACAAATGTTCTTTTAATTGAGCCATACTGGTCCTAGCATCAGGAACATGCAGTTTTTTACTGCTCTGCTCCTCCAAAGTAACCCAATCCAATTCAACAACCATTTATTTACTGCCTACTGAATACTGAGGCCGGCCGCCTGGCTTCCCCAACCTGCCCCAGGACACATCCAATAAGCATCGTTCATGTCTACCGGGTGCAAAGCCCTGTGGGCAATGGGAGACTTACAACCTAATGGGGGCCTGGCCCCGAGTGAGGACAGGGAAGGTGAAAGAATTCCCTAGATTAGACAGGAGAGGGCTCATCCCCTTCAGCGCGTGAGGGCCCGGAATCGCCTTTAGAACCAAAGGTTTGGGGGCATCCAGTCCAGCCCAGCCCAGACCAGAAAGGAATACTGGCTCTAACAGGGCCGCAAGCGGCCGGAGCTCTGGGGGAAGCCTTCCCAGGACAGGGAACCCCTCCCCCTCTTTGGAGGGCTTATTGTCATTACCTAATTGTCACCAGATATTACCTCTCTGATGGATTTTCCCCATCCCTCCCAGCCCTGCCCTCCGATGCCGAATGGAACAAGCCGAATTTCTCCTCCACACCTCCAGCAGCTCTTCCTTGTCATGAGCCCGTGTGAGCCCTTTTCTCTGGAGACCCAGCCTCAGTTCCTTCCAGCCATCTTCCGGGGCACAAGCCCAGGATCTTCCTTAGCCTGGTTGCCAGTTCTGGGTGCTCTCCAGTTCAATGTCCTTCTGGCTCCCAGTACACCATGCTGCACAAGGACAATCCAATCAAAAAGGGGGAAAATGAGAAAGAAAACAAAATGCAAGCAAACAACAAAAAAGTGAAAACCCTAGGTTGTGATCCCCACTCAGTCCCCACAGTCCTCCCTGGACACAGATGGCCCTCCTCATCAGAAGTCTGTTGGATGGCCTTGTGATGGAGAGAACCATCTGCACCCAGAGAGAGCACTGTGGGGAATAAATAAATGGGGATCACAACCTAGGATTTTTGCCTTTTTTCTTGTTGTTTGCTTGCATTTTGTTTTCTTTCTCATTTTGCTCTGATTTTTCTTGTGCAGCAGGATAATTGTGGAAATATGGATAGAAGAATCACATGTGTTTAACATACAGTAGATTACTTGTCTGCCACTCTCCAATTGATGGGCATCCCTTCAGTTTCCAGTTCCTTGCCACTACAAAAAGGGCTGCCACCAACATTCTTGCACAGGTGGGTCCCTTTCCCTCCTCTAAGATCTCTTTGGGATATAGGCCCAGTAGAAACACTGCTGGGTCAAAGGGTATGCACAGTTTGATCACTTTTTGAGCATAGCTCCAAATTGCTCTCCAGAATGGTTGGATCCGTTCACAGTTCCACCAACAATGTATCAGTGTCCCAGTTTTCCCACATCCCCTCCAACATTCATTGTTATCTTTTCCTGTCATTTTAGCCAATCTGACAGGTGTGTAGTGGTACCTCAGAGTTGTCCTCATTTGCATTTCTCTGATCAATAGTGATTTGGAGCAACTTTTCATATGACTAGAAATGATTTTAATTTCTTCATCTGAAAACTGTCTGTTCATATCCTTTGACCATTGATCGACTGGAGAATGGCCATCAGTGTTTTGAGTGGATGATGTGGGCAATACGGAATTCGGGCCACTCATGGAATCACTGGTTCTCATGGGACACATCTTAGAAACCCAAGGGGATGTTAACATTCACCAAGCCTGGTGCCCTCCTTCCATAGATGAGAAAACTGGGGCTCAGCAAGTTGACAGGTTTTGCCTTGAGTTCCAACTCTGCCATTTTCCGGGTGACCTTGGTGAGTGGAGGGTCCCTATTTCCTTATACATAAGACAGGGTAAGGAAATCAGGTAACTTGAGCCCTCAGGTCAATGTCCAGCTTCAGATCTCGTGGCCCTGAGAAATCTGCTCCAGATCACAAGGCAGTCAGTGGCCATGCTGAGAGGCAGACCCTTCAGTTCAGCATTCCCATTAGAGGGCCACTGAGTCATTCAGCCAATCAGCCAGCCAGGCAGTGTTTATTAATCCCTTCCTATGTTCAGGACATGCACAGAAGCAGCCTGGTCTGATGGTTGGAGGAGCCAGGAGGAAAGATGTGACACTGTCTGCAAGACCCTGTGAAAGTTATTTAACCCCGATGTCCTCAAACGATTAAGCTGAGACTTAGCAAATCATCACTGGGTGGCCTTGTGTAAGTGGAGGAAGCGTGTGCACTGGGATTCCCCGTGCCACTGAGATCAGGGACTGGGTGCTATGGGAGCTAGAAACATAAAACAAATCTCTGCCCAGCCAGAGTCTGCAGTCTGGTGGAAGAGATGAGAAGGGCATTCAGATGTCTATAACTGAAGCTAGAACACGATGAGTGATGAATGCAGCCAGAGTAGAATGAGAATGCAGAAGGTTGTCCTGGGAATTTGGAGGAGCGCGGTGAACGGTCCACTTGGGGATGGGATGGGGGATGGGGATGAGAGTGAATACTGTTACATTTGGGTGGGGGCTGGTCCAACAGGTTGGGAGGATTTGGAAGGAGGGACATCTCAGGGAAAGGGGGGAGCTGAAGAGCAGTCAGGGAAGGCACCTGGCAGCAGCAGCCCTCAAAAGATTGTCCCTTAGTGCCCAGGGGGAAGCACTAAGGGAGCTTCTCCAGCAGGGCGAGGCTGGCCCTGGTACTGCCCAGCCCATGGCTGCGGTCCCAAGCTAGAACCTTGGGCTGCTAGCCAAAGTAGTTCGGCATGACTCTGGATAGGAGGGCCTTCTCCCCATCCCTCCCCCAAGTGCCTGGTGCGGTATCCTGAGAGTAGGTGCTTAATAAACACTTTTTGGGGGTGGGAGACAGGGGGAGGGAAATGAGACTTGGTTCTGGACAATTAAATGGGGTTCCTGACCAAGAAGTTTCTGAACCCCTGTGAATAATCCAAGAGCATGGAAACAGTGGTTAGCCTGGCCCTGTCAGCCAGAAACGAGGAGCCCATTATGTGGCACAAAAAGTCGGAGAGTCTGAGCCCCCAGCTGCCGGTCCAAGATGGAGATCTGTTTGCATGTCTGGGGATGGCCCTGGTGAGGGAGACCCCTTCTGTCTATCCGTGGGAGGAGCTTTCTTTTCCCCATATGCTTCTGCCTTCTCTGCTTATGGAGGTGATTTCTCCCTGGCGGAGACCCCCCGAAGGATCAGCGCTCTGGAGATTGATGGCTGCAGAGAAGGCAGGACACAGAGACAGGAAGAGGCGGCAGCCATATCTGAACCATTCCCTCCCCAACTGTGGGACCGGGCGAGTTCTGTGACCTAAGGACCGCTTCCTCCTCTGCAGAACACCGCCACTGGTGTAAGGAAGGCTCACACCATCTGCCTGAAGATTTTGCTTTTGGTTTTTCAGGGAAAACACTTTATTTGCCCTCAAATGCTGTGCAAATGGAAGTTCTTGTGAAGTCCCTCTGTGAAGGACTTAAGGGACGCTCCATCCCACTTAGAACTAGCACAGAGCGCAGCGGACCCCAGGTCCTGGCTCGGCCCTGTGGGAGCAAGAGAGGAAATTGGGAGGACAAAAAGAAGCCCTCCGTGCTTATTGTCTGACCTGATGCCCACAGTGCCCTTTGTGAGAGCCAGTGGTAGGGGCGAGGGAGGAAGCAAGGGGCAGGGCAGGGCACCAGATAGGGATGGAGCGTTTGCAAGAAGCCCAGCACCGGCCTGGCACAGGACAGGTGATGTCCGAATGCTTGGGAAGTGACACTCCCACAAGCGCCCTTGGGGAGGGGGATGGCCAGCACTGCCGAGGTGGCGGCTGACCTTGGGGTCCTCCAGCCTCCTCCAGTCACACAAAAGCTCTGCCATCTAGCGCCCTCTTGAATCTTGGGTGCTATGAATGAAGAACGTCCGTCTGAGCATTTTTTAAAAATACTGCTTTTTGGGCTGTTTTGCCTTCTCCTCTCCTAGTCCTGGGGGGGTTCCAGGCTCTCTCAGGACAAAGTTCTCCTTCTGCCTAAGGACCCCAGAATATCCCCACAGAGACTGCTCCCTTTTAGCCTTGGGCATCAGGAGCATGTCACAGTGGGAAGTGCGGGGCCTGGGTTCAAACACCAGCTCTGTCTTTGTAACCGTGTGACCTTGGGCGAGCCAAGCACCTGCCTCTGTTTCCTTTTGGCTTCTGGGGTGACTGTCCCCTCCACATTGGGGATTCCAAGGTTCCTCTGCCTCCCGGCATGGAGGCATGTGATCCATAAAAATGAATGGGCCTGGACCAGATGGAAGCTTTGTGAGAAAGGAGCTGCTGAACTCTACCTTTCTGGCCGTCTGCTCTCCTCTGCCCGCTTCCCTCGAAGCCATCCCCTCCCCTTTGGTCCCTACCATCCCTTCCCTGTGGTCCCTGCCGTCCCCTCCCCTTCGGTCCCCGCCACCTCCTCCTCTTTGGTCCCTGCCGTCCCTTCCCTGTGGTCCCTGTTGTCCCCTCCCCTTCGGTCCCTGCCGTCCCCTCCCCTTCGGTCCCTGCCGTCCCCTCCCTGTGGTCCCTGCCGTCCCTTCCCCTTCGGTCCCTGCCGTCCCCTCCCTGTGGTCCCTGTCGTCCCCTCCCCTTCGGTCCCTGCCGTCCCCTCCCTGCTCCATGAGACCTCAGGTTCCTTGCATTTTTCCCACCAGTCGGAGAAATGTTGCCTTCTTCCCAGGTACCTGGTGCAGGAACGGGAAGTGACCGCCAGGTGGCGCCCGGGACCAGACCTGGGGATGAGATGCTGCGGATACGGTTGCCAAGGGAACCAGGCCATCTTCCAGCCGGAGCAGCCACAAGCTTCCTCCCTGCAGGGTGGCTAATCCAGAAGGGATGGGAGTGGGTGGATGCTGCAAGCTCTAACCTTCCATGGACACCGTTTCCTTCCTCTCTGGGGTGGGGAGGGGGGATGTCTCCCAGGCCCCCACTCACTGCTGGGCAGCTGGAGGCGAGCGGGATTGATTCCCTCTGGATGCAGAAATGGCTTCTGTCCCTTGCCCCTCCTCTGTGGGTGACCTTCCTGTGTCTGCTGCTCCCACCCAAGGGACTAGCAGGAGGTTCAAGGTCGTGGAGTGGGACAATTCTGTAGCTGAAGTCTCAGTCACTGCCCATGACCTCACGTGGTGGCTTTCCTTCTCCAGATCGTCCTGTTCCTCTCTCTGAGAGGGTTGGACTGGGAGGTGGGTAAGGCCCTTCCAGAGCTGATATTCTATAGAACAACAGGGATTAAGATTAAGGTTTAGAACAAGTTCCAAGGGCCAAGCAAGGGGGAAGAGAGACTGGTGGTGATATGCAGTGGACCTGAATTCAAATCCATCCTCAGACCCTAACTGGGGGACTCTGGGAAACTCACTCTTTTACCCCAGTTCATCAGTCATAAAATGGGGACACCCTGGAGAGAAAATGACAGTCTCACTGGTAGTGAAAGCCCACGGACAAGTCCAGGGGCTCACAAGTTAGGGGCAGACGTGATCCAGCTCCCATGACTCCTCCGGGGGAGTCATGGTGAGTGGCCTGGCCGTCTGCTTTGCCGCAGGAGTGATGGCGAGCGGCGTGATCAAACCAGAAGGAGGCTCTCCTCCAGGTCAGGCACAAAGTCTGCCTGACTCTGTGGGCTGGAGGGGCCCCTTTGTGCTGCTCACACCCTGCTCATCTCCAGGGCACTGCGCCTTCCTGGCTCAGGGTGGACCCCCCCGGCAGGGCTCCCCAAATCTCACCACTAACGCTAATGGGCCTCAGAGGGACCCTGGGAGTGCCTCAATGAAAGGCAAACTGGCTCCTCCCTTTCATCCCTTGAGAGATGGCCAGCTTGCAAGAGTCTCGGAGGAAGGTGGGAGATCTGGCCCAGCTCCTGCTTTGTGGGTTAGTTTGGTGCCCGTCTGGTGGAAGAAATGTCAGGCTACATAGGAGCCTTCAGCTTCCTCTCCTGTGAAATGGGGGCAATAACACCTCCTTCCCAGGATCTAATGAGAAAACATGTGCAGAGTGCTTTGCAAAACTGAAAGAGCTCCATTCAATGCTGTTGTTGCTGAGTCATTTGAAAGTTGCAAAGACTCCTTGTGACACCAAATTTTTGGCAGGACACTGCCATTTCCTTCTCCAACTCATTTTACAGATGAGGAAACTGAGGCAGGAAGCTGTTAAATCTTTCCTGCAGTCAGATGGCTACTAAGCCGGGGCCAAACTTGATCTTCTTGGCTCTGGGCTCACTGTTCCAACCACTCTGCTGCTGGCTGCTTATTATTATTATTATTATTATTATTATTATTATTATTATTTTATTGTTCTGTATTTATTGTCACTCCTGTTCTACCGTGTGAACTATCAGTTGGAAGTCTCTCTGCTTAGCCACAAGCAACAGAACAGGAGGGCTCAGTGCTGGGAGGCCAGGCTGGCCATGGACGACAAGTCCTTGTCCTGGGCCCGGAGGCCTTGAATGAGATTGCAGGATGGGGGGGGTGAACATGGGCTGGGCCCGTGGACCCCCTTTGCCCATTCACCAGAGCAGCAGGGATGGGCTTCAGGACTGGGCCTTCCCAGGAGCCAGGCTCCCTCTGGGGCTTCCTAGGCCTAAGGGAAGCTGGGGGGGGGCAGCTCCTTCTGCTTTATCTCTTTGGTGATCCCACAGGTGACCCCTTTCTGCCAATGGCGGCGTCTCTCCCCATCACCTGCCCTGTTTGGGCCAACATGGCCCAAGTCAACCCAAACTCAACATCCTCGGCCACTGGGGCTGGGGGAGAAGGGGGGGGAAGAAGAAATGAAGCGGTCCACTCCCGAGAGGCTTCCACAGAGTCACAAGTGGGGGAGCATGTTACAGGCCCAGAAAAATCGGGGGTGAGTCCCAGAGACCCGCAGACCAGTGGGCTTTCTTGAGGAGGCCCCCCCTTTTCTGCTTTCCCAGATCAGCCCCCGGCACTCCCGGGATCTGGATAAAATGGCTCTCGAAGAGCTCTGCAATGAAGCTTGTCCTTGGTTTGGCCACGGTGCCAAATGTCACAATTGGCCTGGAGGGAACCAGATCTGCCTCAGCCCCTGAGGGGTTCAGTTCTACCCGGCCCGGAAGGGACTAGATCTGCCCTGGCCAGGAGGGGACCAGATCTACCCCAGTCCGCAGGGGTCCAGATCCACTCTGGCCCTGAGGGGCCCAGATCTGCCTCCGCTGGGAGGGTCCGTCCATCTTGTTTCACCAGGAAACTTTGGGACTTATTCCCTGCCGGTGGCGGCGGGCCTTCATTCTCTGTCCTTCCCCTTCCCCCAAATCAGCACCTTCAGCTGGGGGTGGAAGGAGAGACCCAGGGCTAGAGGAAGGAAGGCAGGCCGGCCCCCCCCCCCGCCGGCCCGGAGCGGGCCCCCCCCCCCCCCACGGTCGGCTCCCCGCCCCCCCCCCGGCGCGGGCCCCGGCCCCCCCCCCCCCCCCGAGCTCCCAGGCCCCCGAGGCTGGGCTCCCGGGCCCCGGTTTGGAGGCCTCGGAGCTCCCGTGGCAGCCTCTGCTGGTACCGCTGCATAATCACTCAAGCAGATGGCTCATGATTGGGGCTGTCAGGACGCCGGCCTCTCCAGAGCTTTCAGTGCTGCAATTTCATCAAGATGTGGCGCGCACGCTCCCCGCCTCCCCGCGCTGCATCCTGGCCGAAGCCCTTTCTGCCTCCCGCGAGGGCCACGGCGGAGCCCGGCCGGCCGCTTGGGGCCTGGGCGGACTCGGGCAGAGTGACGTCCCTGGGGGTGACTTCCTTCACGAGCTCGGGCTCTCGGGGCTACGGGCCAGCCCCCCGTTCCAAGCCCAGGCGGGGAGCCCCTCTCACCTGGGGGGGGTCGTTTCAGCTGGGCTAGTAACCTACGGATCTATGGAGCTCTAAGGGGGGACTACCGTTAGAGGCTCCCCTTGGTTTTTACAGAGGAGGAAACTGAGTCTCAGACCAGGTGAAGTGACTGGTCCAAAGTCGCTCGCCTGGAAAGCCTGAGAGACGGGAGGCGGGGGAGGTCTCCTGGAGCCCGGCGCGGTGCTCTGCTCGCTGCGCCGTGCTGGTTCTCATTCTCCTGTCAGAGGTTCCCACGGGGCCCCCGTTTGGGGAGACTTGTCCCACTCTTTGACTCCTTGGAGAAGATCTGAGAACCTCCCTGGGGGTGCTGTCTTGTGTGCTGCTCCTTCCCCGAATAAAAAACGGGGGCTTTTAAAAAGAGAACAAATCTGGGAAATGGAGGCTCCTGAAGGTAGAGCTGGAGGGAGCTCAGGGGTCATTCACAGCTGGGGAAACAGGAGCTTAGGGAGAGGCAGAATCACTTGTCCAGTGGGGAAACTGAGGCACAGCCTGTGAATGGCCCAACTGGGAGTGGGAGCTCCCGTGAGCGCCCCTCCCATGGGATTCATGGACGGGGCGCAGCTGCCCCAAAATGGCGGCCCCGCATCTCTTGACGTTCCCACCAGGTGGCGCCCATCGACTTGTCCTGAGGGTGGCCCCTCCAGACTCTGGGATAGACACCTGTCCCAGGTGGGCGGGAGATGCCAGGGATGCAGAGACGCAAATGAAAAGCCCTGGCCCGGCCGCGGGGCTTCCAGCCCTTCGCGGTGCCAGTCCTGGAGACAAAGTCCCGCCTGAAACAGCCCTCGGAGCGCCTGGTCTAGTGGAGGGAGCCAGGCCGGACAGATGCAGAGTGTGGCAATAAGAGGCAGAGGGAGCGCTGCCCGGCAGCGTCGCCATGCCCAGCACGGGCATTCCAAAAGCTGGCGCTCCCCCCGCTCTTCAGCTCCCACGGCCCGCTGCCTTCCGCCTCTTGCTCTTCCTGAATACTGTCTTCTCTGGGCTCACGGAGTCCCGTGTCCCCTCCTTGTCTCCTGGGGGACAGCCTCTCCTCTCTCCTGGCCTCCCTCCCTCTGCTGCCTCCCCCACGCCCATCCCGTGCCCGTTCTCAGCCCACCAGTCAGTCGGCGCAGCCCAGTGGTTACCGCTCCGTATCTCTCTGCCTCTGAGAAGGCCGTCTGCAGCAGCTTTCCTCCCTCTCTCCGGCTCTTTGCAATTGACTTTGAACCCCATCATTGTCCGGGGCTACCCATGACCGCTCCATTGCCAGATGAGACGGCCCTTCCTCGGGCTCCATCGTCCCTGACCGTGCCTTTGACACTTTGGATGGCCCTCTCCTGCTCATCCTCTCCTGCTCATCCTCTCCTCCTCATCCTTTCCTCCGTCTGCATTTGATGATTGTTCTCCCTTTCCCTTCCCGGGACTCCTCAGATTCCTGCTAGGTCTTTATGGAGGCCATGTTTGCTCCCTGCAGGTGACCCCCAGCGCCCTATCCAGGTCCTCTCCTCCTCTCCCTCTCCATCCCTCCCCTGGCTCCCAGTGATCGTGTCCATGACAATGATAAGCCAATCTTGTAGAGCTTACGCCACGTTCTCCCTCCTCGGGGCTGTCTCTTCGTGTCCCTGGCTGCTCCAAGTCTTCTTCAAGAAGCCTTTCCCAGCCCCCCTCCATCTCGGCACCTTTGCCCTGATCCCTAATTTTTCCTCTCTGCCTCTTTGAGTAGTTGTTGTGATCCCATCGGACGTAAACTCCCTCAGAAGAAAGACTGTCTTCTGCCTTTGTTTGTCTCCCCAGCATTTACTGCAGCCTGGCACACAGTAAGCACTTAATAAGTGCTAGCTGAGTGACAGTCTGGTACCGAGAAGTGGACACAGCCCTAAAGGTGTGGCAGAATAGGACTATTATCTCCTTATGCCAGCGGCCCCATGATCCTGGCCAGCTCTTCTAGTGCCCAGTCATCTTTGGTTTGCTTGCCTTGGTTTTGTCTTTGGCCACAATACCAACGCTCCCCCGCTGCCAAGACTTGACTGTCCCGTGAATTCTTTGCAATGGGAGACTCGGCCACGGGCTATTGGCTGGACGCCTCTACATACGTACATGTGGGACGTATACAGAATTCTGTAAGTTCCCTTCTCACTCACAGCACATGGCCGTCCAGGTGCCTCATCTCCAGCTTCTCAGCCTGCTCCTTAAGTTCCGGTGACCTGGCCACGTTCCTCGGCTTTCCAAGGCGGCCTCTACCAGCCGGGCTCCCACAGCAGTTCCCGATCACTCTCAGAAATGGGCATCTGTGGCTGCAGATAGAACAGGACTGTCCCTTTGCCCTGCCGCCCGCTGAGAGCCCAAGGAAAAGCTGCCCAAATGGGATGCGACTTTCAGACCCCGCTGCCGCGCCCCCAGCCCGTGTGAGCGGCTCCGGAAGGGAGACGGCCAGGGCCATCCATGATCGTCCCCGGGCTCACCTGCTCAACCACCAGAACCTAATTCGTTTCTTTGGAGACCCTTTGTGGCTGGCCACTGAATGCATTCTTTGGTGAGCATCACTGAGGCAAGGGCATGGGGCTCCCCAATCAGATTGATGGGCAGAGGCTGAAAGATGCCAGCCCTGGCGTCCCTGAGGGGCCCGCTATCTGCTTGGCTTGAGAGCCATTGCCTTCTACTCTGGGAACCCTTCAAGGTGATCTCCACAGGAATGGAGCTAACAAGGTCTCATTTCAATTGAAGAGGGAGATGGCGGTGGGTTCAGGGCACCTTCCACGAGCAGCAAAGTGGCTGAAAATTAGATCCTGCTTGTGTGATAGAAAACCTCTGCTTTCTAAAGCTGCCGTCGGGGCATCTTCTCTTTCCAAGTTGGCAATGGACCCAGGACAAAGGATCGCCTCTTCTCCCACCCCTTGCAACCTTCCCTAACGGATTTCTGATTTAAGAGATCTGTTTGGAAATCTGTGTTCCTCAGACCTGCTGGAGAGGATGGGTCAGTGTAATGCAGCAGAAGCAGCAAGAATAGTAGTAGTAGTAGTAAAAGTAATTGTAAGTTGTAGTACTAGTACTACTACTAGTAGTAGTAGTAGTACTAGTAGTAATAGTAATAGTAGTAGTAACAGCAGCAGCTGAGTAGTAGTAGTAGTAGCAGTAAGAGCAGTAGCAAGAGTAGAAGCAGCAGCAGGAATAGTAATATTAACAGCAACAACAAAAGGAATAGTAGTAGTAGTAGGAGTAGTAGTAGTAGTAGTAGTAGTTATTGTTGTAGTTGTAGTAGCAGCAGCAGGATGTATATAGAAACTGCAAAGATGCCAGTTTAGATGGGGTGCCAGGAATTCATGTTTTACTTCCCACAATCCCAGCAATAATAATGCTGATGGGGGAAGTGTTGTCAGGTTCATGGGATACCTTACTCACACACCTGACTGAGTTTCCCTTGGAGGAAGGCACAACAGGAATTCTTGCCCCTGTTTTGCAGAAGAGGAATGGGGGGTTCAGGCAGATTTCTGGGAGTAGCACCAACAGCTCCAGGCACAATGCTTTGCTTTATCCCAACTCCCCAGAGTTCTCCTCCCTCATCAGCTCGGCTCCTTGTTCCTGGACGGGCTGTGTCGATTGCTCCCTTCTGGTCCTACTCTTCATCCTTACAACTTCTGGATTACAGTGCTCCTTCTTGGCATATTATTTTTTTTATTAGAACATAAGTTCCAGGTGGGCAGGGACCATTTGCATTTATATCCCCAGTGCTTGTATTTGTTCATTTAGAGCCAATCCAACATCTGCAACTTGAGTCAGAGCCTTGATCATCTCAGCTTAGTTATGCTTTTCAGCCATCTTTCTCTTGAAGTGCCAACTTCTTGCCAGCCCCACACTAAGCATCATGGGAAACTCTTTTTGTTCGTGGAGGGGAATAGCGCCGCCATGCCTTTGCCTGAGGGACTTAGCCCCTGGGGTTCTTAGTTCAGCCTGGGAGATGAAAACCCCCCGAAAGCCCCTCGGTGTGCGGTTGCAGTGCTAGTCTTTCCTGCCCAAATGGATTTCATCACCTCTTGCTGATGTCGGGGAAAGGCAAACATTTGTTTCTTTCTGGCTTTAATAAGGCGGCGATTCGAAGCCTGCAAAGAAGCCCCAAGAGCATCCATCTGTTCCCCTGGGCTGCCCTCCCTCATCTCCCTTGTACCCAGGGTACTTCTCTGCCCCAGATTAATGCCTGTGACTCTCTCTGTCTGGGCTGATGGAGCTTAAACAAGCTGGCAGGCAATGGTGGGAGGGAGGGGGAGGACAGGGATCTCTGCCAGTCCGGCCATGAGGGGGAGGGCTGGGAGAGTTCTGCCTCTGGGGTCTCTGGGACTCCCTGGGTTTAGGTCCCTGAGGATTATTGTCTTGTTGTGACCCACTTCACATGCTTCTGTTGGGCTTCGAGATGGCCCTTCCGTCTACCAAGTCCTTAAGGCTGCACCTAGTGTCTGTCCAGGAGGTCACTTCTGTTTATTAGTTTGGTTTTTCCCAAAAGGCTTTGAAAGACTCCTGAGGTGCCGAACATTTCTTGTACATGGAACCTCACATTATTGAAAACCGACATCTTCCACGGCAGCCGTGCTGTGTGGTTAAAAGCAACGGTTTCTTTGGGAAGGACGAAGGAGCCTGGCCACCTGGGAACCCAGGACTTGGCCATCCCATGTAGCTCCGTGGGTGGTCCTTCCACAATTCAGTTAGGCACAGAGCAGGTGTAAAGTGAGGGACAACATGATCTGGTGGACAGAGGCCAGTGCTGGAGTCAGGAGAAGCTGGGTTCAAATCCTGTTTTTGGCCAGTGGCAGGGCAGCTAGGTAACTGTGCTTGCTTGTGTTCAAAGGCAGACTAATTGCCAATTTAGCTACTAAACCCTAGATTCAAACTGGCAAGGACCTCCAGGACCAAGGAGTCCAATGACCTCATTTTACAGATGAGGAAACTGAGGCCCATGGAGAGTAAGTGACTTGGACAATATCTTTGGCTTCCAGGCCCATTTGCTTTATACTGAGCCAGTTTGATGGTCAGTCAGGATTTCTGCCCTGGGAATCCAACTGAGGAGGTCACAGATCCGCATCAGAACGACAACAATCAGATGTGTGTTAGGGGCTGACTTTGGGGAATACAAAGGAAGCCAAAACAGCCTGCCCGGAAGGGGCTTCCATCCTCAGGTGGCAGGCAAGAGTTCTATAAAGAGCTTGTATAAGCCACAGATGAGGGGACTAGATGGAAAGGCTCTAGCTTTTACCAACAAGATGACCAGCACCAGTCCCTGCCCTCAGGAAGCTCACAGTCTATTGGAGGGAAGCAGAGAAAGCACAGACACCCCTCAGTGCTAAGGATAGCCAAATAATTTAAGGCTGGGAAGTCCAGCAGCTGGGGAGGCTCTGGAAGACTTCCCAGAGAAGGCGGCACTTCAGCTGAGCCTTGAAGAGACCTGGAGATCCTTGGGGGAGGACGTGGGCAGGTGCGCATCTGAGAAATAAAAAGCCGCCAGGGCAAAGGTTTGGAGGCAGGAAATGCCGAGTTTGGACAGCTCCCTTCTGGGGCCACGATCCTGGGCACAGGCAAGTCCGAGATGATGGCTTTGCCTCTCAGGTTCCAGGTGTAATCCCTGGGGCTTGGGGGTGGGTTCTAGGACAGGGGCTCCCAAGCGCTCCTGTTCCCTCCTGATTTCTAAGGACAGAGTTGGTTCCAGCACGCTCCTGTAAGGTGGATGTAGCTCTCAGCCCCCAAAGTCCAGCCCCTGCAGGGTCCCAAACCTGCTTTTTTCTCAGCTTAGGCTTTAGGCACTTTGTCTGCTAGTAGCCCAGTGCTTCTGATGGGATGGTCCATGGGAATGAGGAGAAGGGGAACGGACGTGGGCTCTGGGCTCCCTCCCAGGTCCTACAATAGAGGAATGGTTCCCAGTGAAGAATCAATAGGTCTGAGTTCAAATTTGGCCTCAGTTATTAGCTGTGAGCTTAAGTACATCTCTTAACCTTTTATTTCCTCAGTTTCCTCAACAGCAAAATGGGAATAATTCTAGCACCCATCCCCCAGGATCGGTATGAGAATCCAACGAGCTGATCTTTGTAAAAGAGCACTTTCACACAGCAGATTGGAAGCAAACGCTTCTTCTCTTCCTGCCTTTCTTCCGCCCTCTGGCACAGGGGAACTGGATCTGGCTTTCCCATGTAACCCAAAGCTTGAATCCAGAAGTTGGTACTGGCTTGCTCTGGCTGCGATCTCCTCTGAGAGTCACAGGTCCAGAAATGAGTCCCGGCCAGTCCTGATTCATTGCACCATTGGAGTTCATTTAGTGCCCCTGAGCCAGTCACTTCCTATCCTGATTAACCAACTGGCTAATACCCAATTTGTCCTTTTGATTGCTTGCCTTGGGGACTGAGAGGCCTTCTCCCTTGCTGAGGCACAAAGCATCCTGTTAGGAGTAACTGTTAGGTCCGCTAATTGAGTAGAAGGGCAGAAGGGGGGAAAGGCTCTTTCTGGCCAGGATGACACCGGCAAGTGGAGGACTGCTGGGAAGTCCCCCGGATTGAGGCTCTCACTGGCCCCTGAGACGCAGCCTCCGGGTTCTCTGTAGCCCTTTCTGACGGGAAGACTTTTCCTTTCATCAGGCCAAAGGCTCCTTCTCTGGACATCTGCTGGCTGCTCCTAGATCCTGCCTAGGGGCAAGAGGAGTAAGCCCTCCTCTGCCCACTTAGAGCGCTGGTGACGTCGGAGAGATCCCACCATCTGGGCCCGGTAATTACCAGGTGCTTCGGAGGCTGAGGGCCGGGCATCATGGGCACGGTGAGGGCCAAGCGACATGGGCCGCTCTATTGCCGTCCTGGCGGGTCCGTCCCACCTTCTCTTGGCCCCCAGCTGTTCTCCAGCACTGGGGAGCAAGCAGTCGGCTAACTTGCTCACAGGCGCCTTTGGTGGCTGTGGCCCATTCCAGGTGCCCGCTCCTGCCACTCTGGGTGCCCCTCCAGAGATGCTGGCTCCGGCTCTTCTTGATTTTCTCCTCCTCCCGTTTCTATTTCCCATGAATCAGCTTTCCCAGTTCCTGTTCCCCCGACCCCACCCCCACCTTTTGCTCCTGCTAAATGCAAGGTCATGCTAGGGGAGGTTTTATGCCGAAAGAAGCCCTTCCAAGGTCATCGGCCAGCTCCCGCCCCCCCTCTCCCACACTGAAAACACCCCTCCACATAAGAGCCAACAGCTGTGGCCAGCCTTTCTCCCAGGCTCAAAAGGAAGGGAGGGAGGGAGGGAGGGAGGCCCTTAGACAGCATGGACCAATGAGTGGCTCGGACAGATGCCCCGGGTCCTGGGGGCTGCTGGGCTCCCAGCCCCCCCGAGGTGTTTTCAGTATGAATCAGAGACCTCAAAGGGATTGTCCTCATTGGCTAAGCAGGGGACTGGTTTCTGGGTCTGGGCAGCCCTCCACTCAAACAACAAGTGCCCCCCCCCCCCAAGTGATGGGGAGGAGGAGGTAAGACCAGCTGGGCCCCTGGGGCGCTCAGGGATGCCTGAGAGAGCTCACTGATGATGAAAGCTGGGTACAAAATAGACCTGTGGCTCTGGTAGGGCCGGGCACTGGCTCCTGGGAATCAGGGAGGGCCTCCAGGAAGGGCGACAGGTGCCGAGGTCCAGGTAAGAAGGAAGGGCGCTCTGGGCGCGTGGGTCACCTGCACAAAGGCGGTTTACCGAGGAGATCAGCCTGGCTGGAGGGTAGAGCTGGGGAGGGAATATGTAGTCCCCTCTCTTCACCTCTGGGGCAGCGGGGTTTGAACCCAAACCCTGACCCACTTGGTCCCCTCGGTCTTTATTCAGCTTCCTTTTGCTCTCAGCAGTTAGTCCTAAGAGTTAAAATGTTCTTTTAATATTTTGAGTACTTACAATAAAATTAATAATAATCTTCATGTTTATAATACCAGATTCCCAACTCTGTCTTGGGGATGTATTTTCCTTTCAGTCTCAAGCTTCTCCTGGAAATCATTTCTTTATTAAGAACAGAGTTAGGGGGGCAGCCAGACAGTACAGTGAATAGAGTGCCAGCCCTGAAGTCAGCAGAACCCTAGTTCAAATGTGACCTCACTAGCTGTGTGACCCCCAGCAAGTCACTTAGCCCCAATTGCCTCACCAAAAAAAAGAAATAAAGAATAGAGTCAGGCTGTGTCTGAATTTTTTCTTACCCATCAGCTCTAAATGATCTCCCCTTTGGTTTGATTTTTTATGCTTTGCCCACAAATTCTTCCTTTTGGGCCAAAATCCAGACCAGAATAGCAGCTCAGAAAGATTAAAAAAAGGGCCCAGACTGCTCTGAGCTGCCCACTTTTCAGCAGATGTACCTCTTTTAAACACCCAGAAAGTTACACTGTACCCCACAATTTCATTCTGCCAGCTTGGGGACTTATGTCAGGAACTCAACCCACAAATCCTTCATCTCACTCGGTGGTCTGTGTTATATTCCCTCCACCATATCTTTTCTATTTCTCTTGTCTTTATTCCTTATTCAAATGACCTCCCCCATCCATCAGCATCAAGGTGGCAGAGTGGATAGGGCCAGCTAGAGTCAGAAGTCCAAATCTGTCCTCAGACACTTGTGTGACCCTTTGCAAGTCTCTGAGAGGCTGTGACCATGTTCACTCCTCTCCATATTCGTGGCCATATTTCTCGGGGTTACCCCCATACCTCGTGTGTTTATACATAGATAGCAGCAGAGCTGAAGACTAAAATGAGTGGAGGCAGGTGACTCAAACTAAAGGTATTTTTAAAAAGGGGCTCTTAAATCTCTACCAGGAAATAGGTGAAATTCACCTATATCATTGAATGTCCATCTTCTTCCCTGGAAGATGATGCTCATTCTAGCTGGACAGCTTATTCTTGGCTGTAATTCAAGTTCCTTTGCCTTTGGGAATATCAGATTCCAGGCCCTGTGATCCTTCAATGTGGAACCTGTTAGGTCCTGGGTGATCCTAATTGTGGCTCCTCAGGATTTGAATTGTTTCTTTCTGGCTGCTTGCAATATCTTTTCCTTGGTGCAATAGTTCTGAAGTTTAGCCATGATATTCCTTGGGGAATTAATTTTGGGGTCTCTTTCAGGAGGTGATTGGTGAATTCTTTTGATGGCGATTTTACCTTTTGATTGTGAGCTATCGGGGCAGTTTTCTTTTATGATTTCCTGTAAGATAGTGTCTAGATTGTTTTTTTCATCATGGCTTTCAGGAAGTCCAATAATTCTTAAATTGTCTCTTCTAGATCTATTTTCCAGATCAGTTGTTTTTCCTAGGAGATATTTCATATTTTCTTCTAATTTTTCATTTTGTTTTTGTTTAACTGATTCTTGAAGTCTTATTGAGTCATTCACTTCCATTTGTTCAATTCTAATTTTTAGTGTATCATTTTCTTCATTTACCTTTTTTAGCTCCTTTTGTAATTGGCCAATTGAATTTTTTTGTTCATTGCATATTTTTTTCCATTTCACCAATTTTGTTTTTCAGTGAATTGGTGTCTTTTTCTTATCTCTTTTGTAGGGCATTATATGCTTTTTCCATTCCTTCTTGCAATGATCTCAATTCATTTCCCCATATTTTTTCTAACTCTCTTTTGAGATTCTTTATGCAATCTTCCAGGAAAGCCTTGTGAAATGGGGACCAGATCATGTCTCCCTTTTTTGGCTTCCTCTGGAGTTGCTTTACCTTTAGGCACCTCAGGATCTGAGGTCTCTTCTCTCTCTGCATAAAAGCTGTCTATGGTGAGAGTTCTTTTTTGTTTTTTTTTTTTTTTATTCATTTTTAAGGCTTGAGGTCTGTTCAAAGCAAAGGAGCAACAGATGCTTTAATTTGCCCTGGGGCAGTTCTGCTGATCGATTTCCAGTGCTGGGTAATGGCAGCCAGATCTGGCTCTTCCTGGGCTCAGTGGTTTACAATTTACCTTTTACAAAAGGCAAATCTTCCAAAGCACCTGCTTGCAACCAGGACAGAGTGGCCTAAGAGGTTCACAGAAGCTTCCCAGGTGGTTGGAAGCTGCAATGCTCTGATTCCCAGCCCTGGCTTCCTGCCCTGGTCTCCCTGCACTGCTGTCCGAGCTTGGCAGACTGTCCCCCTGCCCAATTGAAACAGACCTGTTCTGAGGTTCTTCCAAGGTACTTCTAGAAATTTGTTGTACTCTAAATATTTGTGAGTGCTTTGACTCCAAAACCAGTTTAGAGGCTCAATCTGCTGTTGGTCTGAGGGAAGGTCGGAGGAGATCACAGAGAGTCGGGTCTGCTCTCTGCCATCCTGGCTCTTAAATCTCTATGAGGGAAACCAGTCCTCTTCACCATTCTACTCTAGGGATGATGGAACTGACTCCAGGGATTTTGAAGGCTAGACTAATGGAGAAACGCTCTGACAGGTTCCATGCTGAAAAGGTGCAGCTCCAGAAACAGATTGTATATGTATCCTGAGAGGCAGCTGAGTGCCATCCCCAGCTGGGGCACAGAGGATGCCTGCCGAACTTGGGGCCAGGAAAGCCTGAGTTTAAACCCTACCCAACTACTCTGGGCAGCTTCTTTAATATCTTTCGGTCTCAGTTTCTTCAGCTATAAAATGGGAGCAATAATAACACCTATCTTCCAAGTCTGTTGTGAGAATCAAAAACGATGATAATATATTTTTTCAAACATAAAAGTATTTTAAAATATATATTATTAGCTCTTAGTCATTATGATTATTGTGGCTCTCTGTCTTTTCTGCAAAGATGACAGCAGAGTGTCCCGTGAGATGTGAGTGGTTCTGAGAACCCCATGTTTCTAGATTACCTGTAAACATTAATTTAACTTTTGACACTAAGCTTAAGATCTTTGTCCAGTGACCAGTGAATGGGAACACTACTGTAGGAATTACAGAATGAAAGGCTACGAATCTTGAGGTTTTCAGCATCAATTAAGACCGAGGACATAGAAGCTCACACCATGGTGTCAGCCAGAATGACTGAAAAGACAGTGAGATCCTTGAAGTCAATGGGGACATTGGGGAGAGATGGGCAGGTGTGTGGGGAAAGATAAGGAAGCGAGGGTCGGCCAGGGCAAGAGCAGAGCAATGCAAGACTGCTCGGTCCCGCTTGGCTGGGAGTAGACTCTCCTGTTTGCTGATGCCATGATGGTTGTTCTAGGCAAGCCCTGACTCAGTCCAGTTCCCTCTGGTTGAGGTTTGATGTTGAGGTCAATAAGGAACTCACAGGCCATTCAGCAGACAACAAAAGACTCCCTTAGCCATGGTGGGGCCCGCCATCCAGCAATGACATGCATTAATACATCACGAGTCGATTGAGCCGGCCCCAGCTCCCCTGCCTGAGTTAGACCTTCGTTGTCTGCCAGTCAAGCCTCAGAGCAAAGGGTGGAAATCCTTGGGATGGGTTTGTGCTCAGGCCACCAGGAAATGATGTCAACAGCCTGACCCTTTGGTGGGCCCTG
>JAJPUD010000405.1:669654-692376 GCA_023553655.1 Myrmecobius fasciatus
GCCCACAAGGTCAGGAACATTTCTTCATGGCAGTAACAAAATTCAGGAGGCAGGAATGGAAAGGTTTGCACTGCTCACAAGGACAATGAAATGTATGACGTGTCTGGGAGTCCTTCCACCCGAGCACACTCAACATTTGTACAGATACTATTGGGAAAATCACCCACAGAGATGAACAGCAACAGGACTACTTGGAGACACATCCGGTGCTTGTGGCTATTGGGCCACGAAGGTGAAAATGAAAATACTGCTGGAATCATTGCCTAGATTTAGTGTAACACCAAACGGATACTTCATAGCACTAGACAGAATAATAGAAAAATTCATGTGGAGGAAAAAAGATCTAAAATCCCCAGGGAAATAATGAAAAAGACAGCAAACTCTGTTGTAAAGCGGTCATCAAACCATTTGGTGTCTGTTTTTTTTTTTTAAACAGAAGTAGATCAATGGACCAGACTAGATAAGCAAGAATCAGACATAATTAAATTCAATAGCCCAGTTTCCAATAGATCTTGGAAGATTTTAAAAGGGAAAATGTCCAAGGCTTCCAAAAGAGGGAAGAGTGGAGCTGGCAAACATCTGAGTTTAGCTTTGCTTCCTGGCAAGACTCCCCGGTCTGTCAGAATGACCAGGTTACAAACACGAAGTAGAGGAATTTGGGGACCCCAATTGCTGACCTGTCCTCATGATGAAAGGGTCAGATTCAGAGCTGGAAAAGGCTCGGGACTCCCGGGATCCAGTCTGCTCTTTTTGCCTGAGCCATGAAAAGGTTAAAGGACTTTGCCAGGATCACACAGTTAAGAAGCCTGAGCCAAGTCTCCTGCCTCCAAGTCCCGTGCTCTCTCAGCCATCTCCCACTAGAGATGTGGATGACTTAATTTTTGTGGCATTTTGGGAGGGCAGAGAAAGGGAGCGAGGGAGCACTCTGCAGGAGGGAAAGGAATAACTGCAGGCTGATTAGAGCTACAGGTGCTGATTAATTAAGTGAATGTGGGAATGGAAGCCAGTTTTCCGAAGTCCGGCTCTGTAGAAAGCCAAGGCAGATTCAACATTACTCATCTCTTGGTTGGGGATTAGCCAGCAAGAGAGCCCGTGTGCTCAATCGCGGGGATCCCTCGGAGCGGGGTTTTTGCCTGTCATGGAGCCAACAGTGGGATTCATTGTGATGACTCAAGTGAAAGGGAAATGGAAAATTCATTCTGAGGAAACCTTCCGTTTTGGGAAACGGTCTTTCTGAGGCACCTCATGGAATTGGGGGCCATTCAAGAGGTCCTTCCGGACGGGCCCAGAGAAAGGTGAGGAGCGCTGATACGGAGCATGAGATGTGGCCTCCTGGTCAGATCCTACACGCATGTGGGAAGCTCCATTGAGTTCTGAACTTCCAGCCAAACTCAGCACCTGTCCCCGACAGATAAAACGGGAGCAGCGTGACTGACAGTGTTCCGTTCAGATCATCTTTGGAAAGTCTCCCTAACTCCTCCCTGTGGGTTGAGGCTTGCTAATCCCCCTTTTGGCTGCATTTCACAAGTGGTGATTTAGTGGAGCTCTTTCTTTCCCCAAGGTCTCTGCATTAGGAGACCCCAGCTAAGCCACTCTACTACAAGAAGCTGGAATATCGACTGGCAGGATTTAGATCATGACTTGGGTCCTTTGGAGAAGCAGATTGTGTCCCAAGGGCTGCCGGCTTCCGCTCCATGACCCAGCTCTCAACTTGGAAAGCATAGGGAGTACACTCTGTGAAAGGGACCCGTGTTTTAGTAACGGAAGGAAAATGATAAGCAAACGTGCATCAACCTGCTTCACAGGATGCAAGGCTCTGCAAGGCTAACTCAATGAAGAGCCCCTCTGCAGGAACCCCAAACTGGTATGGGGGGTTTTAGAGGGACACGTTGGTTTTCACATGCGGAGGCTGAATGAAGGACGTTGGGGCTTTCCGTTGAATGAGAGGCCCGCCTCGCCTTGGAGAAATCCCTGGATCAGAGGAAGCCCAAGAAGCATCATTCTGACTTGCTGTCGTGGGGACTTCTGAGGTGAAATGTCCACAGAAAGAGACTCGAAGGATGTAGCAGGGAATCTGCACTCAACGTTTCTCTCATCATCCATGAGAATGGGGACTTGGGCAAGAGACGGCTGGAAGCCAGTCCCCCTGCAGCTCAAAGGGAGATGTCCCTTAGCATAAAATGAATGCTTTCCCAGGCCCAAGAGAACAGGTATCAGTCAGGGCATCTTCAAGGAAAGGGAAGTAGAGAGTAGCCTCAGTAGTTCTGAAGAGAACAATGGTGATGGCCACGGGGGAAGATTCTAGGAGACAATAATCCCTGGCCATCATTGTGGGGCACCCCACTATCGTAGGCAGAAGAGCTTTCACACAGGCAGCTCTGGAGCTTGCACATTTACATACTCCATGTGGTGCTCCAGGGTTTGCACATTTATGTACTCCTTGTGATGCTCCAGGGGTTGCACATTTACACACTCCATGTGATGCTCCAGGGCTTGCACATTTGCACACTCCATGTGATGTTCCAGGGCTTGCACATTTACACACTCTTTGTGATGCTCCAGGGCTTGCACATTTACACACTCCTTGTGATGCTCCAGGGCTTGCACATTTATGTACTCGATGTTGCTCACCACATCTTGGTGAAGTGTGTGCCATTGCAGTCTCCAGTTTGCAGGCAGACTCATCTAGATAGCAAATGTCAGAGGAACAAAGTTCTTTAGAATACATTGATTTTTATTTTGTAGATAAGGGAACTGAAGCATGAGAAATTAAGTGACCTTACCAGGATCACATGACTAATAAAGGGATGAGGTGGAATTTGAACTTGGGGCTTCCTAATTTCAAGTCTAGTACCTATTAAACTGTCCACAGTCATGAAGAAACATCTCCTAGCCATGCTATTTCACCTCTGTTTGCCTCAGTTTCTCCACTACAAAATGGTGATAATAGTATTTGAGATATCATGAAGATCAAATGAGGTGACATCTGTAAAGTAATGTAGAAATTTCTTCTATTAATTATTGCTGTGCCCTCAGAAGATATTTGGTCCAGCTTGTCCTTGGACAATTCCTCCCCTTCCCCCTGCATCACCCAACTCGAAGACCTCCAAGGAGAGTCCAGAAAACATGATGAGTGGGAGCAAGCAGACCGCCTTGCTTCAGTCCATTGGTGACTGGGGAAATGTGAGAGCATCGTCCATCCTTCAGGATTTGTGCACGCTGCCATCATGAGACTGATAGTCAGGACTGACCAACTTCTCCGAGCCGCCTAATTTTGCCATAGTTTTGCCCCGGCCCTCATGGCCGACAGTAGCAAAGTCCTTAGTCAAATCGATGAATGCTGTATGCAGACCCTGTCCTCCTGCTGACATTTCTCCGGGAGAATCAAGGGTTATTCCTCGGCCCTTTCCGCAAGCACACTGGCTTTTTTAGTTTGGTGACCATCTTCCAGGTGAAGGATCAGCTTATTCAGGAGGACTCTGGCAAGAAAAGATTAAGAGAGACCCCCCCCCCGCTGTGATTTTTCAAAAGACAATCTATTCCCTTTACCTTCATAGAGATGGGCAATGGAAGCATCCTTGAACTCCTGGGGCGTGACCTCCTCCTGCCGCACAACCTGGAAAACTTCAGCCAGCTTTTGTAGGGCAATGGACGCCATGCCTTGTAAATCCCAGTGGAATAGAATCAGCTCTGCCTTTGCTGCTCTGGTCCAGAGCACTTGTGAACATCAGGATGGATTCGACAAAAACAAGGGGGAAATTCAGAAGCTGCTAAACCAAAAATGAGAACTCCATCGGCAGAGTAGTTCATCCACATTTAAAAAGGCAGGGCTCAACTCCAGCAAAAAGTAAAGTTCAATGAGAGGATGCCCATTAATTGGGGACTGACTGGATAAGTTATGGTAGGTGAATGATATGGAATATTATTGTTCTGTAAGAAATGATCAGGAGGAGGATTTCAGAGAGAGACTGACATGAACTGATGCTGAGGGAAGTGAGCAGAATCAGGAGAACGTTATACACAGCAACAAGATTATGTGATAACCCAACTCTGATGGACGAGGCTCTTTTCAAAAGAGAGGTGATAGATGAGACCAATTCCAATAGACTTGTGATGAAGAGAGCCACCTGCAGCCAGAGAGGACTGTGGGGACTGAGTGTGGGTCACAATGTAGCATTTTCACTCTTTTTGTTGTTGTTTGCTTGCTTTTTGTTTTCTTTCTCATTTTGCCTCTTTTATCTGATTTTTTTTGTGCAACACAATAATTGTAGAACTGTATATAGAAGAATTGTACATGTTTTACATGTATTGGATTGTTTACTCTTTAAGGGAGGGAGTGGAGGAAAGGAGAGAGAAAAGAGGTTTTGCAAGGGTGACTGCTGAAAACTATCTTTGCATATATTTTGATAAAAAAGCTATTATCATTTAAATAAAATAAACCAAAAGCTATTATAAATTAAAGTAAAATAAGAAACAAAAAAAACAAAACAAAAAGTAAAGTTCATGTGAAGCTTAGAGATGCAAATTCTTGGCTCAGTAAAAAGTCAGATGAAATTCTGTTTTATGCTGAGAGCGACAGTCCAAAGCACTTTGATGATGCCCCGAAGGCTATTTATCAACAAGACATATTGTGCATCTCAATTTCTTTTTAAAAAATCTTAATTTTCTATCATTTACTTAATTTTAAAAATTCATTTTGAACTTAAATGCAAAAAGGCACAAAATTTTTCATGTACACAGCGCAGCATAAAAAGAGGATTCAAGAGCCTCATGAATTTCCATTTCCTGCTGTTTACTTTTTTAATTTTGGGGGAAAATTATGTATCAAATACTACATATCATTTTCAAAGCTACTCTGCTTTTATGTGCTTCTTTATAAGTTTTCTTTTATTCTCTGCTGGAC
This sequence comes from Myrmecobius fasciatus, assembly GCA_023553655.1. Classification (NCBI taxonomy): domain Eukaryota; kingdom Metazoa; phylum Chordata; class Mammalia; order Dasyuromorphia; family Myrmecobiidae; genus Myrmecobius; species Myrmecobius fasciatus. The sequence goes on from JAJPUD010000405.1 coordinate 674,558, forward strand.
ACCTTTTATTCTTTTTCTCCTCCCCCCCCAACCCTGCCTAGAGAAGGTTGACATGAGACACACAAATGTATATGTATGGAAAACTATACTATACATACTTGTATCTGGCAGCTCTTTCTGTGGATATGAATCCCATCTTTCGTCATGGTTTTTGTAGTTGACTTGAGGTTTTGTGATGCTCAAAAGACTCAGTTATTAAAAGATGTTCTTAGAATAATATTGTTGTTACATCCTCTTGGTTCTGCTCATTTTGCTCTATTTCATGCAAATCTTTCTCTGCTTTTCTAAAATTAGCCAGCTCATCCATTAACATTGGCTTTTAAAATATTCGCTTCCCAATTCTCTCCCTCCTTCCAGCCCCACCCCACCCATTGACAAGGAAAGCGGCATGCCGCCCATCAAAGCACAAGTCTGCCATTTCCCGAAGGCAAGCCTGCGGCTCTTCTATTTAATTCGGAGCCCAGAGCGCTGGCCCTTTGTAGCATCTAAGACCCGCCTCTCTTTCTATGCTTCCATTAATATTTCTGCATCTGTGTGTATTCCCCAGAGCCCTGAGCTGGAGCTTGACCCCTCTGCCTGTGTGAGTGGGTAGCCGGCAAGTTCTCAGAGAGTCCCAGCTTTTCCCAGGTTGGAGTCCCGGTGCCTTCAGCTTTGTCCACTTTGCCACATTAGAGAACTGGGGGATTTCCCTTTGGGGGAGAAGGGGTTCTCTCTCTCTCTCTCTCTCTCTCTCTCTCTCTCTCTCTCTCTCTCTAAATGTTCCACTTCCAGTGGCAAAGCTCTTTTACTTTGTGCATCCTAGAGCGCGTGCTTCTCCCCGGAGCTTGCCCAACTTGGGTTGGCTCCTGGCTCAGATTTTCAGCATTTGTCGAGTGCTGATTTGGGGGGGAATGGAGTCAAGCCCTAAGCTAGAGCCTGGGCTCCTCCTTCCCCCCAAGGGGCCTTTCCCCACAGAGTTAGTGGGGCTTTTACCCGGATGCCCCTTCCCTGAGGAGAGTTCGGCTAAGGGAGCCCGTTGGTCCCGATCTCTTGCTCTCTTTCCGGCAGATGGTGAGATTCTGGGGATCCCTACGGGAGCCTCCTTTCAAGTCCCATTTAGACAAATCACGCGGCCCCAAAGGACCCCTCGTGCCGACACACGCGCCCAGATGTGTGACAGATGAACATCCAGCCCTTTTGTGATCAGCAAATAACCCAAAGGGCAATGACGGGCTCACTCTTCACACCTCATCTCCCCGTGCGCCGACGCCCCAGAGGAAGGAAGGCCTTGAAGCCCTTTAGTACCAATGGCGGAAGCATTTCGAAATCCCCAAATGCTTCCCGGTGAGTTGCTGCGGGCTCACTCAGAATAAATTCGTTTTGGGTTCTGAAGACGCTTCCTCCCCTTGTAAAACACGCAGATGAGACACTGATCTTCCCAGGATTCAGCAGCACTAAGCAGTTCCCCAGCCAGGCGGGACTCACCGAGGCAGGGGGATCCGGATGGGCAGGGGAAGGGAGCAATCATCTGGGGAGTCTTTATTTCAGATTATTTAAGGTTCTCACAAGTTCAAGGGCATTGTGTTTGTCGGGGCCACAGAAAGCTGGATTCGGTGTCCTCACGTTTCCCTTTGGGGGCTGTGGCTTGTGTGAGACCCACCATCAAGGTCACCATCCCACTCAAAGGGAAGCTCTCCCAGGACTCGGGACAGGACTCCAGCGTGGTCTGATTTCCGTGAGCGCAGTGGGGCTGTTTCCTCTCTCGTTTGCTTAACCCAAGGTCTCTCTCTCAGTGCAACCAAAGATCAAATGGCTGGTCTTGACTCATTCAGTCAGAAGTCCACTAGGACCCACAAAACTTTTTCAGCTAAACTGCTAGCCTCCCCTCTCCATCTTGTAGCAGAAGGATTTCATTTGTAAAACAATTTGCAAACCTTCAAGTGTGCCCCATGAACAATTGTTGCTAGTGACTTTTGGGAAGAGGGAGCTGAGTGTAATAGTTTCTATTTTCCCTTATCCAATAGCCACTTTTCTAGCCCGAAGACAACTTTTGAGTCTCGATTCTGTCATCGGGGACTATTGGCCATTATTGGTTTGGGTCATCCAGTCAGCCATCTCAGCCAGCTCCGAATCATGCTCTTGTAGCTCCACGATGGCCCCATTGCCCCTTTCCTTGACCCTCCCTCGCTAAGCGGAGAGCCCCCTTGGGCACACGTGACCCTCTCAGACCAAAATCAGACCCTTTGGGCTGCCCCAGAGCATGTTTGTCACCCTCACTATGGTGATCCTCATGTATTTTGTCCCATTTCTTTGGGACTATTTGTGTCCACCCTGTGGCAGACACTCCGAGCCCATATTGGTCTGATCAGCCGTAACTAGACTCCAGTGTAGAGAAGTCCTCTTGGTCCTGTTCAAACAAAGGACAACAGTTCCCAGAATTCATTGTTCCCATTACATTTCAGCCCACATTTTGTTTAACAATCCCCTATTTCCCTTTTTTTGGGTTGTTGTTTTGTATATTTTTGGTGTAACGGAAACCTTATTTTTAACTCCCTGATGTCCGCCCAAGCACTCGGCTCTCAGGAGCAGAGCAGGAACAACAAGGACTTTTCCTTCTATGAAGCAAAGGGGCCGCTGGTGGTTCTGAGGCCCGAAGAATTCTAGCATGAGCCAGGTGTGGAGAAGGCTCTGAAGTCCAGGAAGTTGGGGACAGGCCTGGGAGACAGAGGATTTGGGGGCAGGCTGCCCCTCAGTCCAATCGGGCCAGGCAGTTATCACCCACCTAAAGCTGCCCCTATATTCAAGAGTTCAGTAAACACCTTCCTTTGTAAGCCCCAGAAGTCAGCACAGCACCAAGCACACAGTAGGCACTTAATAAATGCTTGTTGAAGAGTCCAGACCCTGCCTGTTCTTGATGGAAGGCTCCACTCTCCCTACTCATCTCATTTCTACCTCTGGGGGCTCCCGGGCTTCCTTCAGGCCTTGGCCAAAGACCCTCCTTGTGCAAGAGGGTCTTCTCCCCGCATCTTCCAGCTCCCCTCTGGATCTCTCATTTGGACTGAGGGCTCTGCTGGGGTCTTTCCCTCGGGTGGTGGGCTCCTCCTGGGACATCTTTTAATTCTTTGTATTCCCACAGCTTAGCACCGAGCCTGGCACACAGCAGGTGCTTAACCAATGCTGATTGTCCTGGTCTGGCTAAACTTTGAAGCTGGGGTGATCGAGGTCAAGGAAAAACCAACCCCCGGAGCTGCAATCTCACCCTGTGTGGGGAGCTCGGGGCTGGGCGGACCAATGGCCTTGTCCTCCTGCCCTTGAGAGCCTGGCATTCCACTGAATGCCCTGCTAATCTGGGCAGAGAAGAATGGCGGACGGGGTCCCCTCACAGCATACCAGAGGGGATGCCGGGGGAGATGCATTAGCCCTGGCAATGTGGTAAAGGCCTTCTGGGTCCGAGTTTCCCTCCTGCAGGGGCTGGCCAAGAGCCCAGTTATTTCTGACTTTGGGCATCGAGCCACACTCCTTTGAGGAGGGTCTCCCACTTTCCCGGACTGCCAGAGGGCTCCCAGGATGATGTGGACCAAGAGCCAGGAAAGCCTTCAGAGGACCCTCCTTCTGGCCTGGAACGTGGGCCCTTCCTCACAGAACTCAAGGCTTTCCAATGTGGGGGAGAATTCAGAGGCATCCGGGCCAAGCCACAGGGAAAAGGCATCCCCAAGAATGGCCGGCCAGGCCCTGCTTGACCCGGCCCCCCTCAAGGGACCCCTCCAGGATCATAAGCGCCTGTTAGTTGCTTCTGTTGGATGAGACTTTTCAGGTCTGTGGCACATGAGGGTGACCAAGACTGTGCCTTTGGGGCAGAACTCTTGGGCTTGGCCTTTGAGCTCGAACCCGGCCTTTGTTGCTTGTCCCCTCCCTCCCCCCTCCCGGACCTTGGCTTCCTCATCCATTGGCCATGGTGGAGAGCACTGGTCCCCTTCAGCCACCACAGACAGCCCAAGAGCTTCCCCCTCATCCCCACCCAGCCAAGGGGTCCCTGCCAGTCGCCCCTCATTTGCCAAGGCTGTGCTGAGCATTCCCACCATTCACCCCCTGGCTCGGGACACCCACTGGCCTCTCCCTTCCGGCTGCTCGGCTCCTGGCGTCGTCTCTGACTCGGGGATATCCCAGCCCAGTGAGAACACAAGCCCTTCCATTTGATACCTATAAAACCCCATTGACATTGCCTGCCATTCCAGGGGCCAGGCCCTCCCCCAGGTAGCCCCCCCAAGTCTTTGCCCTCCCCCCTTGGCTTTCCCCCTTGCTCATGGTCTGAGGTTCCTTTGGACTGAACTTCAGTCACATACTGACCCGAGCCTGGGGGGCTCACACAAAATGCAGCTGAGCTCTTGTGGCCCAGCCCGATGGGGGGGGGAGTAGTGTGATAGGAGCTCAGCTTGGGAGCTAGAATGGACCTCAAGGCCTCATTTCACAGATGAGGAAACAGGCCCAGGCTTGAGCCCAGGACCCGGCACAGTGGTGGTCTTGGGCACCTCCAGTGCCCTCTCTTTCACCTTGAAGCCCTGAGTTACTGCTCCTTCAGCCATCTCCCAGGCTGGTTTTTGGTGCTTTTGAGGGACATGGGGCCTATTTGTGCCGAATGACCCGGGAGACCCCGGCTGGGTCTGAGGTCTGTGACCTCTGAGGTTCCGAGCCCGCTCTGCAGTCCCCACAGCCCATACCAGATGAGGGTATTTATTAGGGGCAGAAAACACCATTTTCTTGTCACTGGCCTGAAATGGCCCAACTCAGGACAGTGTCAGAAATATATGCACCCCCATGACATCTGTGGGGCCGGCCAGCCCAGCCTGCCATCCTCCCGCTGAAATGAGCTGGCACTCCCTGCCTCCCCTTTGCCTGCTTCTCCTCCAGGATTCAGTCTCCTTGAAAACTGTTGACAACGAGCACTCTTCCTCTTTCTCCTCCGCCCCCTCTGCACAGACTCCTGTGAGAAAGCTCAAAATAGACCATCCTGCAAAAGCCAGAGCCACACTCAGAGGAGAGCGTGCCCTCCATCGCCCGGTGCCCTCTGCCCATCCTCAGCCCACCTGTGTCACAAGGGGTGCCACGTGGAGGCTGCTGCTGCTGCCTCATATCGCTTTGGCACTTCCAAAGAACTCTTGATGAGAAATGCTCTGCCCTCCAGAGAGAACGGAGGAATTCTGAGTGCAGATTGCAGCATCCTTTTTTCTGCTGCCTTTATTTTCTGGCTTTGTGTGTGATTTGCAACATAACTAATATGGGAATATATTTTGCATGACTTCAAATGGATAATTGATATATTGCTTCGACTTCTCTATAGGTGAGAGAGGGAGAGAAGGGAGGGAGAGAATTTGAAACTCATTTTTTTTTTACATAAATGTTATTTTTAGAAAAATGCAATTGGGAAATATTTAACAAAATAAATAAAAATATAATGACCCCCCGATAATTTAGACTGGTTCTAGAATACTATAGCTACATCTAGAAGGACCCCAGGGATCATTTGATTCAATCCCTTTTTATCTTATACGTGGAGAAAAGTAATTTGCTTAACATCCCACAGGGAATAAGTTCCAAAGTTGGAATTTGAACTCAGAACCTCAGACTCAAGAGTCAGTGCTCTTTTCTCGGTGCAGAGGACTGACAGACTGCCTGCTACCTGCCTGTGTAAGCCTTTCCAGTTTGGTTTGCTAAAAGGCCCAGGTCCCTTCCATCCTGTGACAAGCATTGGAGAAAGACTTTGTTGGAGGTGGCCTGCGATGTGACTCACTACAGTAGCAGCAAGAGCCCTTCTCTGTTCTGGGTTCTGTTCTAGATGCTTAGACACAAGATCAGCCATGAAACAGTCCTGGCAGTTTCCAGCTCTGCACCTGGCCCTCCCCCAGGTGCTGAGGACACGGGATGCTTGCCATATACCCTAGCATCTCCTCGGAGGACCTCGCACACATCTTGTATTCTCCCACCCATCCAAGGAAGCGGATAGCACAAGGTTTTTTATCCCCATTTTACAACTAGGGAAACTGAGTCTCTACAAGGCAGGTGGCTTTAAAGGGGGCGCTCTTAATCTTACGATGTGTTTGTTCCCCGATTATCTTCCTTCCTCCCTTCCCTGGAGAGCTGAGCACAGGCTTTTCTCAAGAAGGAGTCCTGTTTTCGGCGCCCCACGTGGGGCGACCTCTGCTCTCAGATCCCTGCTCAGCTCAGCCTTTGGAACCGATTCCTTGCTTAGAGAACCGTGAAGGTGGCCTTCCCAGCCCCGAAGGAGGAAGGCCAGGAGCCCGTGCTTCCGAGTTCTAGCTCCTGCAGAGGAGAGCTCCCCTGTAGCCGTAAATGGCTCCATTTCACAAGGCAGATCCCAAGACTCCTGTGAAATCCTTCGGGCTCGGTCAGAAAAGGAGATCATTTTACACCTTTGATTCACACTTTGTCGGCAGAGCAGACTAAATCCTTCCAATGGCTTAACAAATCCGACTTTGCCCTGAGCACCAAGACTAATCACCGACATTCGGAGAGGGCTCCTAGGTTCTGCGGAATCCAGGGGAATCTTACAGCAGCGGATGCTAAGAATAGGTGAAGAAGGCGTAGCGCTCTGCAGGCAGCCCATTTCACGAGGGAGGACCCAGGCAGGGATCAGAAGGGGAAGTGATGGACCCAGGCACGCCCAGCCTGAGCGAAATCTCCTTACCTCCAAGCCCACCTGTCCAGCTACTTTACCCATTCCTCATAGCACAGCAAGATGAAAAGACCTAAACTTCCCCCTCAGAGAACTCGATCCCAATGAGAGAAAGTTGACAATACATATGGAGGTTATCCTGGGTAAGCCTCTGTCCACTCTGATGGGTTCTGAAAAATCTGAGGCATCTCAGAGAGAAAGGGTACATTATAAATAATAATTCCTGAATCAGGAAAAAAACCATTAATTTGGATGAATGTGAAGGTTTCAAAAAAAAAACCGTTCTTATAGAGTGCTTTAAAGGTTGCAAAGCACTTTACAATTATGATCTCAATGGATTCTTACAACTCTGGGAGGTAGGTGCTGTTATCTCTATTTTACATATGAGGAAACTGAGGGAAATGGGTTAAATGGCTTGCCCCAGGACCACTTAGCTGTCAGATGTCTGAGGGCAGATTTGAATCCAGATTTTCCCAATTCCAGGTCTACTACCCTATGAATTATGCCTCTAATCTACCTCAGTAGCCCTGTGGCTATAATGGGGAAGAAAAACAACCCCAAGATATACTTAACATTCACTAGAATGACAAAAATATTTTTTAAATAGTAGAGCTCAATGTTGGTGGAGCTTTTCAAAAATAGGCATTCTAGTACATTGCTGAGGGGCCCAGAGGCTGCTGTGAATATTTGGGGCTTCATCTGACCAATCAATGAACAAATATTTACTAAGATCTCATGGAGCCCAGAATGTGCTGGGCTGAGGGAGGGGCTACAAAGGGAAAGAGAAAAATAGGCCATGGCCTCAAGAAGCTTACATTCAGTATGTCAATACTTTTGTACCCAGTGATTTATAGACTCAGAAAACAACCATCTCATCAAACTCATATTACAGATGGGGCAACTGGCATCCAAGGGAGTTAAGTGACTTAGCCAGGATCACAAGGTAGTGAGTTAAAAAGGTCTATGTCCTCGGACTTCAGAGCGAGTGCCTCTTTCATCATATTATGTGGATTCCATTTCATGGAGTCTCTCCTGAAAACATTAAAAAAAGACCTGTATTTACAAAAGTGTTTAAGTTGCTCTAAATAAAAACAAATAAACAAAAACATTTAATTCCAGAACCTGTAAAATGGTAAAGAAATAAAGGCATATGAATGTAATAGGATATTGACGTGCTGAAGGATGATAAAAATAAATTGTATAAGGGAATATGGAAAAAATACATGAGATGTTGTGATACAGGATGAAATCAGCAGAACTAGTATGGGCTATATAGTACCTGAGACGGTATATATTTGTAAAAATGACTGTGGACATAGTCTTCAAGGGAAGGATAAAGAAAAGCGAGAATGGAAGAGGAGACTAGAAAAGAAAGGGAGGGAAGAAGGAAGAAAGGAAGAAAAGAAAGAAGAGAAAGAAGGAGAAAGAAAGAGAGAAAGGAGAAAGAAAGGAAGGAAGAGAAAGAAGGAGAAAGAAAGTAAGGAAGAGAGGGAGGGAGGGAGGAAGGAAAAAATGAGTAGAGTGGAAGAATTCTGACCACCCTGGGAGAAAACTTAGAACAAAGGTTCCTGCCCTATGAGCTCTTTTCAGTCATCTATTAAAAATTCATGTGAAATAGGTAACAGATCTGATTCATTTCCCCACAATCCACGTGTTTTTCTAGCCGAGTTCAATGATTGATAACATTTCATGGATTTCCTCCCCTGCACCTGCCTCCTCTTATATCTCATGGGCTGTGAAGGTGCCCTGGCTCCCAGTACGCAGCAGCAGTGGAGGTGATCACTGGCTCCATCAGGCAGGAAAGGCCTGGTGCCTGCTGACACATTGGACCTGCTGTCCAAGGGCCAGCCCAGCCGAGCGTGGGGACACTCATTCCCCACAGGCTGGCTGCTAGTTAATGAATCCTTTTGCCATGGTGACCTATGAAATAGACAGAAAAGTGACCCCTGTCGAGCTCTGCCCCAGCAAGAGGGGCAGAGGGGCAGAAAGGGGTACAGGGTGCTAAGAATTATATACTTTATAACTGTCTATGAGCACAAAGAATTGGTACTTTCAACATAAAAAAGAGGCAGGGGATATAGTGGATAGAAAGATGGCTTTAGAGTCAGTGTGAATGAGTGAAAAAGCACTTATTAAAAACTGGTGTATGTAAAGAAAAGTGTTAAACACCTGAGATAAAATTGGTAAGTAAGGCTGGCCGTATTCAACTGTGCACAGAGGGCTGGGTCTGGAGTCAAGAGGATTTGGGTTTAAGCCAGCCTCAGACACTGAATAGCTGTGTGACCCTGGCCAAGCCCTTAACCTCCATCTGCCTCAGTTTCTTCAATTGTAAAATGGCAACTTGGGAGAAGGAAATGGCAAAGTACTTGTTAAGAAAAGCCCCAAATGGGCTCATAAAGAACTGACCACGACAAAAGGACTTAACAACAAAAACATTCTTAAGGAACTCATTGTATAGTATATGAATATGTTGCTTCTTCTTGGCTGATCTCTTCTGGCAGGATTTAACAGCGGACATGAGGTGCCCAGGCCAAGCTCACTTTACTCCCAGCTCCTCCTCTCACTTTCTGGACTTGGCCAGCAGCTATTCCCCTCATTCTTCTTCTTCTGCTCAGCTCCCCTTTTTATCTTGTTTTCCTTCATCAGAATGTGAACTCTTCGAGAGTAGAGATTGACTTTCTTACTTGTATTTGTAGCCCCAGTATTTAGCACATAGTAAGGGCTTAATAAATGCTTGCTCCCTCTTCCCCCTCTTCCCCTCCCCTCCTCTGTTCTTCTCTTCTTCCCTTCCCTTCCTCAATCCTCAACTGGATTCATCACATCCTGTTCTTTTAAGCCATACCCAAATTAATGCTTGTCTCCCATCAACATTACGCAATAGTTCATTTAAAGAAAAAACAGAGTCTCATTACGTGGTTAACTACAATGGAAATTTGGTTATTGGAAGTCTTTGGAAAGACTTGCTTTTGATTAAAGTGAAGGTAAGTGGAAGCCATTCTAAGACAAGTCTTGTTATTGTAGCTTCTTGAGTGTGATGTGGGGCTGCACAATTCAGGGCACAATTTCTGGTGTTTGATTCCACATTTGGCTGTCTCAGTACAGCCTGCAATGGAATTGGTACTTCCAGAGGTTCCCGATTTCAAGTATCTACACCTAGAACTTCAAACATCACCTTCTCTCTTTCCCCTGTATGAGCCACTTACAAATGTAGGGACATTGAAAAGGGAACTTGAGACTTTGCTGCCCAATGGTTTGTTGGCTAGCTGGTTTGGGGTGGTGTTCAGTTTGGTGATTAGGAGACTCCTGATACATTTATGTAGATAAATGGGCAACTATGGCACAATTACAATCTAGAGAGCTCCTGGGTTCCACAGCCAGGGGGTCAGAAACAGGACTTCAACCTTCTTCATCATTTCATGTTGTCTCTCCTTCACTTTTCTCATCTTTTTCCTCCTCTTCCACCTTCTTCCTCTTTCACTCAGTGAGCTGATCGATTATTTTACAACTCAGAGTGATTCTAGATAGATTATCTCAATGGCTCCTCCCAACATGGCACCATGGGAGGAGTGATGGATTTGGAGCTCGAGGACTTGCATGGAGGGCTCCCTTGCATCTCCCTATGCTTCAGTTTTCTGAATTGTCAAATGAGAAAGTCGATCTGCCTCCCTTCACCAAGCAGCCAGACCTTCCAAGAGGTGAGGACTACCTGGAGGCCGCAGCCCAGGTGAGGCAGTGGGTCTTAGAGCACAGCCCGTTCATGTGGCATAGTTCCCAGTGCTGGGGATTGCTCACCAAGCTAGGAAACCCTGGCTCCCGAGAGCTTAGATTGGAGGCCCTGGCCATGGAGGGTCATGGACCCCAGAGGTAGGCTGGCAGGGAAGGAGTTTGGGATGAGCTCCAGTTGTGTGGATGGTTGTTCCTTCCCAAGCAGAGACTAAAAGTGACTTCCAAGGCTTCACAGGTGATATCTGCTCCCAATTTCCATCTCCCCTTTCCTTCAACTCCCCCACATCCACACCCTGTGTCATTTCCATGGTGATAATTTAGGAGGCTATTTCCAAGCCACAGACTGTGAACTTTCCTCAATAACACAGGGACCTAACTTTTGGAAACTGAGCTTTAATGATGAAATGTTTTCTCAGTCTCATCCCAGAGCAAGGAGACAGACAGACAGAGAGAGAGAAAGAAAGAAAGAAAGAAAGAAAGAAAGAAAGAAAGAAAGAGAGACAGAGACAGAGGTATAGAGACAGACAGAGACAGAGAGACAGAAACAGAGACAGAGAAACAGAGACAGAGAGACAAAGAGAGAGAGAGACGACAGACAGAAACAGAGACAGAGAGACACACACAGAGAGAGACAGACAGAGAGAGAGAGAGAGAGAGAGAGAGAGAGAGAGAGAGAGAGAGAGAGAGAGAGGAGAGAGAGAGAGCAAAGCCATAGGCCTATGGCTGTCAAACTGTGATAAGAAAATGCCAGGAAGGCTGAAGAAACAGAGGGAGAAGAAAAGGGCTGGAAAACTTCTCCAGTCCCCCTTGGGCATTGGGAGGCACTTTGTCACTGACTCCAGGGCAGCAGACTTTGGGACAGGCAGCCTGGGAGGAACTGATTAAGCCTCAGCACACTGCAGAGAATCCTCAGCAAAGCAAAAGGTGAAAATGTTCTAAATCTGTGTGGGGGCTAGTAGAGACCCCCCCAACCACTTTCAAGGACATGCATAAAAGACTCACAGCCCTAGTGAGAGCTTATATCCAACTCCTTCCAAAGAGCATTTATTGAGCTCTGATTATGAGCAAATCACATTTATTAAGGACTTATTGTATACCATGCACTAGCCAAACAGCAGCAGCCCACAAATAAAAAGAAAGTCAGAGCCTGCCCTTGGGGAGCTTGCATTTCATTGGGGAGAGGGCAAAATAGGACGGAAAAAAGAAATAAAAAGGAGAGGGTGTATAGAAGAGGGAAAGGAACACTTATGGGGGAGGGTGCCCCCCCCAGGGTATGAAAGTGAAATCTATAGGATGAAGGGAGGAAGATGTGAACCCTTCTTCAAAATGGAGGTTCTGGGAAGCTCTCACCAATGGGAAGGAGGCTCTGACTGCAGCAGAGGGAGAAAGCAGCTGGGACATGGTAGTGCAGAGAATGCACAAGCCCCATGCTGGCTGATTGATGGCTGTCTCTGGCTCTCAGAGAGGGCCAAAATGGCTCCCTGGGTTAGAATCAAGTTCAGATCTTTCTCACTCCTGTCTGGGGAGACCCCCTACCTGCCCCATCTGACTTGGTGAAATACCTTCCTCACTGGGCAGTCTCTGGACAAGAAGGGGACTTCCTCCAATGAAAATCCACTCACCCAGTCACTCCTCACTGGGCCTATTTTTGTAGCTGAAGAAGAAAGTTGAGCATGTATGTGAGTTATTCAAAGGAAAATGTGAAGAAAAAAACCAGAATGGGACAAGGTAAGGACGTCTTCCTCTCCCTAAGAAAGAATACAAGCAGAAATAATGTGGGGTTCCACTGTCCTCGATGATGAAAACATTTGGCTACAAACAGCTGATCTTTTCCATTTTCCTTCTCTGTGTTGTCTCCTTGTTTTAATCTGCAAATGCTCTTGGGATACCTTGGCCTGGGTGAATGTCTTTGAACTACTTGTAAACCAATCGCACCTTCTGCTCCTCCTTTCTGTTCTATGCAGCGTTGTGGCTTAGAACTCTCCATCGCCCTTTTCCAAAAGATTTTTATAGATGAATTTAAGCCTTCGACCCCGATCGCTTTGGCTGTTAGATCGCTTCTAGTCAATTGCACATCCTGTCTTCCTGTTCCATTTCCAGGAAGGATGTCGAGATTGACACGATTGGGGTCTTATGTCCCCTGGCTGCCAGCTAGACAGAGCCTGACCATATGAATACCAACAGCTGAACTGATTAACAGACAATCTAAAGAGTCTGTGATTCTTTGCACTTTCTGCCCCTCCAGCCTCTTTGACCATCACCATGAAAGCAAGTTTTCTTCCTCTGGTAAATCTAGGGACCATTGGGTATTTTTCTTTGCCTCATGAGTTGCACAGGATTCAAGACCAAGTGTTCAGCCCACTGGGGACAGGCCTTTTTGCTAGGCTGGTCCTCAAAGAGCAGTCTTGCTTTATTGCTTTATTATCTACTTTTCAGCAGAGTCTGTGGTCCACTGATGGAGCCTTTGAGAAGCTAGCTAAGGTTAACTCCACGCCATAATGACCCATCAGAGTGGGACTTGCTGAAGGACAGCTTGGCCATTAACCTTTATCAGAAGTATTTGGTACAAAGATATTTTTTTCCTCTTCAGCAGTTTCTTTTTTACTTCCATCTGCATTTTGTTCATGCAAATGCTTTTCAATTTTGCGAACATTAAATGATCTAGCTTATCTTTTGTTGGTTTAAGAATCCCCCCTTCATTCCCAGCTTTAGGTACCTCCTTTGTCTCCTCTCTATTTTGGGGGTGCTGGAGGTGGGCCCTGGAGAAGAGATCATGCGCTGTTTTATATTCAGGTCACTTATCCACTTGGAACTTACTCTGGTTTCTGGCATAAGATACTGGTTTAAAACAATTTTCTGTGTCTCTGATTTCTAGTTTTCCTAGTTGTCCTGCTTTGAGTAAGGGGTCTTTCCCTCAGTAGATGGGTTCACACTTGAATACCACATTTGGTTATAGAAAGCAACTTGTATATGCTGTTTCGTATTTTTAAAAACACAGAAATTGTTAAAACTTTCAGCCATTTTAAAAGAAAATCTTTCTCAAATACATTTCATAGTTTCCTGACTTATTAAATAGAGTAAAAGGAGCAAATTTAACCTTTTCTTAAATTTTGGCTAAACAAACACCGATTCACACTGGACACAACGTGATGTGACAGAAAGCACTTGAGACTTGTAGCTAAAGGGTCTTGCCAGGGGGAGACATGAGAGAGACAGAGACAGACAGAGAAACAGAGAATTTACTGAATCATAGGGATAAATGATCTCCTTCTAATGTCCATGGGGAGATCATGGAGGCCTTTTAATCTCTGTGATCTTTGGTTTCCTTATCTGAAAAATGAGACCATAATCCTTGGAATAATGTTATGGTGAGGAATGAATAGGATGTTGAATATAAAAATCTTTTGTGACTCTATAAAGGCAAGCTGCTACCGTCAATTCTAATAATTCTGTAACAAGACTGTGCCTTTAAGGGAGCAGAGAGAGCTATTTATCCCCACTCCTTCAAGTCCAAGACTGTTTTGCTTTTTGAGTTCTTATCTCAATCTCATACTTTTTTTTTGCTTTCCTTCATTTTAGTCAGTTATTTCTTGGGGCTATAACTGTATGTGCTGTCTAATATCATTAACTGGTTCTCCCAGAACCTAACTCGGCAAAACTAGCATCATGGGATTTCATAAGAACAACATTAGAAAATAATGTAAATGGACACACGTCCAAAGGAGGGTTTTACAGCTTTATCCTAGGGACTGATTACAATGAATTAATAATAGTATTGTGAAGCAAGATACTTATGTCCTGCCTGAGAACAGGGCCATGCCGGCATATGACTCAGAATTCCTTATCTCACACATGAGGAAACTGAGGAGTCAAGGGGCAATAATAGTACAGTGTCACCCAGTAACTGGGAAAGTTTGGGTCTGCCCAGCAATGAGAGATGTCTACATCTAGCTCAGCTACCAAACCAAGTGGTCAAGGCAGCTTCCACAGCAACTGCCACCTTTCCAGCACCATGGACAGCGTGTCTGCTCCATTTGCAGGCTCTTTCCTGCCTCCGTTGCACAGGCAGTTTCCACGGTGCTTCCTTTCCCAAGTGGAAATGGCCCAGCATTGCCTTGTTCTATCTTGCAGTGTTGGATGTTGAATTAAAGCGTCACTTGTCTGGGGCTTCTCTTATACTCAGGTTGAAATCTTGTTTTCTTGTGGTGGTTTTTATGTTGGAAAAGTCCTGTGAACTTGTACTTTGTTGCTCCCTTGCTCCAGAATCACCATGTTCCCTGGGGACCTCTGTGAACCCGGACCGAGAAGCATGGGATGCAAAATTGATTGTGAGGACTTCACCTTGTGCTGAGGGAGGATTGCTTTCAGCAGCACACCCTCCCCAGTGTAACATCTTAAGGTGTGTAAAGTCCCCAATCCCTCACTTGTGTCAATAACTAATTATCTGTGAACCTGGGATTTTAAAGCATGGTAAAATATATACAAGTGGGTCCTCCTCACCTGTAGTTAATTAGCAGGGATCACAGACTGCATCTGGCCCATCTTGTCAGAAAAGCATCTTAGCTGGGAAGAGCAAATAAGAAGAATAGTTTTTTTAAAATGAAAATAAAGAAAACCTTCATCAAGCTCATTGAAAATCTCCCAGCTCTCACATGCATCTGTTCAGTTTTGATTAAAAATTAATGGTGATATGAGCCCTGGAAATTAATTATGAGCTGTGAAATCCTCAGAATGGAAGTGACCTGGGTCAGCAGAGCTCCTTTTCCACGGCACTTTGGCTGTTTCCCAATACTAGGATCCTTTAGAATCAGTGTGGGTGTGGATGCCGAGATCAGAGCTCTTCTTCAGAACCTGTATAATTCTGCCATAGAAGAGCTGCTTCTTCAGGACTTGGATAATTCTCCAGAGCTGCCATAGAAGAGTTTCATCCTCCTGTAGCCAGCCTCACTGTAGTTCTCAGCTCTCTACCCTGAGCTGGGTTGGTGCAAGAACAAGGGATAGAGACTTTATCAATGAGTCACACTCAAAGCCTTTCCAACATGGTAGAACCATGAGGCACGAGCTTTGGCCAACATTTGGTTCAACAGTACCCAAGATGTATCTCCTCTAGAATGGCCAACCAAGTGGCCAGCCCACCTTTGAGTTCCAGTAAAAGGAAGAAGCCTCCGCCTTCCCAAGTTTGTCCATGACTGGGGAAAGCTCTAATTGTGGAGGAGGTCTTCCTTATTTCAAGCCTATTTTTGCCTCTAGGCTCTCCTACTATGTGAGGCAGGGACAAATAAGACCAGTCTCTGATTGGACAATCACCATGTCAAGTCAAAAAGCATTTAGGAAGTGTGAACCAGCCACTGACTAGTTCTAGGGACACACAGAAAAGACAAAAGCATCTCTGCCCTCAAGAAGCTTATGTTCTAAGCAGGGCACAATATGAGAACCACTCAGTTCATTCAAGGTACTGAGTGCAGCCTTCCTGCCCCATGTCCTCTTATTCAAGCTAAGGGCACTCAGCGTCTTCACTGCCCCATGGTCCCTTTCTTCTGGATTCTCTCCAAAGCACAATGCCCCCCTTACAAGTAAACAGAGGCCTTCAGATGGAACCTGACCAGGGCATGGGCACAGCTGGGAGACCTCCACCTAGATATTTGAAAAAGGTCGATGGATTGCAATAACGCCGCTTTCTTGTTGTTCCACGTAATTTTGTTTATTTTGCCCTGATGTGATTTTTGAAGTGACTAAACTATAATTCCTTTAAAATAGCTCCCACTAAAGACAACAAGGATGTGTTCTTAATTTATTAGCTGTGTGGTTACCAAACTATTGCCTCTTGCTGAGGACTTGTACAGAGCAGTTGGAGAGAGACCTGAAGAGATGCTCTGGCTGCTTTTTTCTGCAATTGTTGGTCACCAGCTTAACATTTGTTTCTGTTAATTAGATGGATTATGTGAAATATGTTTTGTGCAAACTATTTCAGGGTGAGAGAACAGATGTTGGGATCTTTTTGCTTTGAGAATTCATTTTCTTGTTCGATTTGCTACTTGGTACTTTTTCACTGGCCCGGGAGTCGTGAGAACTGGCCAGAGGTGAGGGTTCAAATCCCATTTCTGCAGTGTCTTTCCTGTGTGAATTAGCCACTTATCTTCAGCAGGGAATTGGACCAAGTGGCTTTCAAGGTCTTTTCCAGCTCAAGTCTGCAGCTCTTATGACTTGGCAAGAATTAATACCAGCATCTTCCCTTCTGGATCGTTGCCTTGTTATGGCACAAGGGCTGGTGCCCAAGACAGATGAGGCAGAGTGGAGTATTCTAACAAGGGACACACTGAGTTTTCTCAAGGGCTCATGGTCATTTCAGCTCCACAAAAATTGGGGAGGATGTTTGTGAATTCATGCATACCTAAAGTGGGGTGACAGGGCGGACAGGGTGCCAGACTTGAATCAGAGTGAGTTGGAATTGTGTCTTAGCCCTTTCCTGGATGTGCATCTCTGGGTAAGTCATTTTATCTCTGTTTGCAAAATGGGGAGTTTGGATTGCACAGTTTGTGAGATCCCTTTCTTCCTGTACTATATGTGTGACCTTGGACACTTAAACTTTGTGGGTCCAAGTTTCTTCCTCAGTATAAAATTAGGGGTTAAGCCCACTGGCTGCTGAGGGATGGATCAGCTCTGGATCCTTGAGCTCCAGGGGACCAGACTATTCCCGACCTTCCTGGGTTTAGGGAAGACTCAGAAATGCTCCGTCCTCTGCCTCTCTTCGTGATCACGTCTCCACGTCTGCTCACTCCTTAGCTCTCTCCCTTTCACTGCGCTCTCTTAATGTCATGCTGCCCACGTACGGAGGCCTGGTGAGAGCTGGAGAAAGGAGAGAGCCAATCTCTCCTGGCACCCGGCTCTGAGACGGGAGACGTGCTGTTCCAGACAGCTTCCAGCTTCCCGAGGAGACAGTCATTGGGAAGGAGCTGACATGTGGTGGAGCTGGTGTCTCCATCGTGTCCCCATTCTCGGCTTACGAGACTTCAGGGGGCTTCTCCTGGGGGGAGAGCTGAGACGCCATGCCGGATGAACTCGATTGCATTGCGTCAATGGAAGAACTCGTGAGCTTTGTATTGTCTGGTGTATGCGCTCAAATGTCGACTTTCTCTGATTTTCATTTTGATACTGACTCAGAGAAATGGTTTATTTGCTCTGGGTGTTCATTGTGGAAATGGAATATGGCTGAAAGATCACCACGTTTTGGCTACAAATAGCTTGGAGATCTTTATTATTGGAGAATAGAGATCGGGGGTACAGTTTGGATCTGAATGTTACTCCCCTAGATTAACAATATTTAAGGGAGCAAATAGAGATGATCCTGGCCCAGTATCCCTATGTAGCTTGGAGAGCTTTATTATTGGAGAATAGAGATTGGGGGTACAGTTTGGTTCTGAAT
>JAJPUD010000405.1:692386-723700 GCA_023553655.1 Myrmecobius fasciatus
CAGTTATCCTTTATTATTGGAGAATAGAGATTGGGGGTACAGTTTGGATCTGAATACTACTCTGCTAGATTACCAATATGGGAGCAAATAGGGATGATCCTGGCCCAGTATCCCCCTGTCTCTGAGGAGAGAAGAGTGGCTAGCTTCTGGCCCCAACCTCTTGTTTCCCTTCCTAGCATGAATCAAAATTTTCCTTGGACAAGAATTGAGGAAGGAGACTCGGGTATTGCCCCCCTCTCTGAGAGCCTCATTGAGATGGGGATCCCCATGACGTACAGGGTAAAACCAAGCAGCCTGCCAGCCCACACTAGCCCGGATGGCAGGGGGGGAGCTGAAGGCACTGCAGAGAGCTGGGATCGCTGGGCTGGCAGCTGGTGAGAGCCCATGGTGAAATTTGCAGGGTGAGCACTGGCACCCCAGGAAATCATCAGTGCTAGCCACAAATCATGGATTGTTTTGTTCCTTGTCTGGGTTGAAGGAAGGGATGGAGGGAGGATCAGTAATGCAATTTCCCAAGACTTGGGATGCCCTGCGGATACTTTCCCTCCCTCCCCATCCCCACATTTCTCAGTGCCCCTAGATCGGCTTTAGCTGGGGGTCTGCTTGTGAGCTGACTTTGGAGCCAGCCTGAAGGGTGAGGGAGGGAGTCCTTCAGGAAGTAGCTGGGTTTCTGCCACTCACAGGAGGCACTCTTTAAAAAAATAGACATCGAATTCGAATCCTGCTGATCTCCTCACTGATTTGACCTTTGGCACACGAAACTCAGTTTACCCATCTGTAAAACGCTATGATGAGGGCCCATGAACGATCTCCAAATTCCCTATGACTTTTTAGTCTTCACTGTGGCTTTTGGGATGTTTCTTTTTAAAGCTCCAAGCCAGAAAGAAATTACCTTTGCTGTAAGTTGCCCAGTGCTGATGGGGGTAGACTCTGGGCAGAGAGCGGGCGGCGTGTTTAGGAAGAAGAAAGGTGGGACGGGGCAGAGGAAGGATGATCTGCATTTGGCATCTGCAGAGATTACAGCCAGTGAGTAATTGCTCACCCAGGCCTTCCCTTCACGTGGCCTGTGCCAAGAATCCGTTTCCATTTTTCTGCCAGATGGCCTCCCCGAGCCTTCCATAAGGGCCACCCCCACGTGTTCTGGAGAAGGCGAGCCAGTGCCCGCTGTCCCGAGCTCCCCTTCTTAGAGCTCCTCCACATCTCGGTAATGGGCTCCCTGAGCTCTGCAAAAGAAATCATCCATGTGGAGCACACAGCTCCATTTTGGTCTGTCTTGCTTCAGTCAGCTCTGCTTTGTGGCTGGGCAGAAGCAGGGGGACTGGCTGGGAATGAGTGGGCGGCTTCGGGGATCTAGTCTTTAAGCTCCCCCAAACTTGCAGCCAACCTTGCAATCGAGCTCTTTGTGCTTTGTTTGTGAAGAGGAACAATGACATCCCAGGGTAATGTCTTGACAAGCCAGTGAACTGATTTAAGTGGGGCAGAGTCCTCTGTCTTCCGGAGTCATCAAGTTCAGACAGAAATCAAGGTGACTGGCAATGGCTCGGGGTGCAGCGGAGGACCGAGGCGTCGTCAGGATCTGGCCCAGCTCCCAGTCCTCCTAGCAGCTGCCTGCGCGGGTGTTGGATTGTTCTCATCTGCCCATTCCATGGGGGAAGTCCCCCCCAGCTCACCAGTGGGCTGGTTGCCCTCAAACTGGGTTAGCTTGCCTGCCAAGGTTTCCTGGGCCGTGGCAAGTGCACGTGCTGCACCTTGGAGCCACAGGCGAGAGCTGAGTGGACACAAAGGTAGATGGGCAGCCCTGGGTCTTTTCTGGACATATTCACTCATATGTGAGCAGACATACAGACAGATAGCGACAGATCATGTCTAGATCAGCGATGGGGCTAGATTTGCAGAGACAGGGTCAGTCTCTCCTTGAATTTTGGCTCTTCTCCTTAACCTGGGGGCCACTCATTCTCCTTGTGTCCCATCCGAAGGTCTCTGTTTTCTCCACTGTACAATGGGAGTGCAGCTAGCTGATCTCGTGGGCCAGTTCCTTCCAGTTCCAAGTCTGGATTCTGGGGGAGTCATCTGGGGACTCAGGAAGCACCCAGTGCCCACCTTGTGCCAGGCACTGGGATGCAGACACACACAATGACCGGTCTGCCTGCCCAGAGGGAGACTGCGACCTCCTGATGATTGTGGAAGTTTGGATAGGATTGGAATCTGGAGGCTTTTGGAAGGGCAAAAAAGAGTTTTCTCCTCTGCGAAATGGGGGGATTATATGGGGGTCTCTGAGGGTACTTCCAGCTTCACACCCCATGATTCTGTTGCCTCAAACAACTGAGACCTAGAAGACCTTAGCTTAAAAAGGCCCAGGCCTCCCACTGCATCCAGGGCTGTCTCCACTTGTCCTGATCTCTCTCTGGCTACTGGACCCAGGAGGTTCTAGAGGGGAGAGGGGGGGCAGGTGATCCTGCATCGTGCCCCCTCACTTACTTACATGCCCTAGCAGCCCTCCCTGATGTCACGGCCATCTTCCAGAAGGGCAGACAACAACAGTCTACTACTTGCTGATGCTACGTGGCCGATGGCTGGTTGGCTGGCGTCCCAGATGATGCTCAGAATATTTTTTTTCTGTTCCAAGGCCACGGGGAAAATGAGGCAGGGGAAAAGTCTTGGGCTCTGGTGCCGCCAGACTGCTCTGCCGGAGGACGGAGAGCATCTGGGCTGCCTGTGGCTGCTCAGGCTAGCTGCCATTGAGCCACCTATGGTAGATTTGGTGGCTTATGGGGGTTCAGAGAGAAGCCTGCTTGGCTTGGGAGAGGGGCGGTCACTGATGTGGCATCCCTGCAAACTTGCAAGATGGAAGCCTGGTTCTTACGTCCTTGCCCCTGTCCTGAGCTGTGGGAAAGTGGCCAGAAGCCAGTTGGGCCCCATCCCGTGCCCTCCGTCTTTGAGTGTGTCATCAGCCATGTTTCTGTGCCGGTGTTTTTCCTGTTCTCAAACAGCACCAAGGACATCCTTTGTCCTTCAGTCTGGAACCATTTACCCCCTTGTCTCTCTCTCACCAAATCCCAAGCCTGCATCACTCCCAGTTTTAATTCTTCCCGCTGCTGTCTGTCAGTCAATCACCAAGCACTGATTAAACGCTTATTATGTCACTCCATTTGACAATGTACACAGCGCTCCGTCCTGTGGCTTCAGGGAAGCCTGGGAAGGTTTGGATGAACTGACTTAAAGTGAAATAAGCAGAGCTGGGAGAACAATTTATACAGTAACAGCAACACCATAAAGACAAACGATTCCGAAGGACTTAGGTACTCCGCTGGACACAATGACCAACCACAGCTCTTGAGGACTTGCGATGGAACATGATCCAGATCCGGCTGTAGGCTCCTGGCTACCTCTTGGGCATGGCCAGTGCAAGCCTTTGCTTTGCACAGTTCTTGCAAGGGTTTTGATTTCCAGTCTTTTTCAATTAAAAGGGAGAGGTGAATTTGTGTTAATTGCATAAATACAAACAAGAAACCTTCTCAGTACCAGTGGTCTCCTAGACTTTCTGCCATCTATTCTCTAGGGCCATCTCTGGGTTTCAGTCAGTTGGCTGAAGATTGGCTCTTAGTGGCTTTTTCTTTTACAGAGTTGCTCCATCGATTCTCAAACTTCTTTTGTTCAGGGCAACAGATTTTTTTTCTGTAACTATTATTGTATCTTTTCTCATTTTGTCTCCCTTCCACTCTGTCCTCACTGATTGAGAAAAAAAGAAAAAAAAACCTGGCAGGACTGATACAGAGAAACAAGCAAAAGAAATTCTTGAATTGTCCATGTCCCAAATGGGCATCTCCTATTGCATCTTGGGTCTATCCCCTCCCCATCAGGAGGTGGCAACATGGCGTACTATTCATCCTCTGGAATGGTTAATTAAGTCTTTCTGATTTGCTTATATTTACAATTTGGTTGTTATTGTAAAAATGTTCTATTACTCAATTTCAAATTCATTCAGATCTTTCCAGGTTTTTCTGCAATTGTCCCCTTCATTTCTTTTGATATAGTACAATTCTATCATATTCATATATAGCAATTTGCTAAAGCTATTGCTCAATAGATGGACACTTCCTTAATTTCCTGGGTTTTTTGTCACTTCAAAAAAAGCTGCTATAAGAGCTGCCATATTTTTGCCCAAATGGATCCATTCCCTCTTTCTTTGACCTCTTTGGGGTAAAGACCTAGTAGTAGTATCTCTGGGTCAAAGGGTATGCACAATTTATTGTCTTTTTGGTCATACTTCCAAATTGCTTTCCAGGATTCAAAATTTTACCATAGTTCTATAAACAAAAGGAGTGAAGAAAATATCTCCTGCCAGATCCATAGATAAGGAAAGAATTCATGATCAAACAAAAGACAGATCCAAAGGAGGTAAAATGGATAATTTTGATTACATAAAGTTAAAAGTTTTGGTTTTTGCCTAAACCAAATCAATGCAGCTAAAATTAAAAAAGAAATGATTGACTGGGAGAAAAGATCTTTGCAGCAAGTTTCTCTGAGAAAGGTTAAAATTTCAAGATACATAGAAAGAACTGATTCAAATTTATAAGAATGAAATTCCTTCCCCAATAGATTAATGATCAAAGGATATGAGTAGACAAGTTTCAAAAGAAGAAAACCAAGCCATTAATAGTCATATAAAATGCTTCAAATCACTAATAATTACAGAAATTCTCATTAAAGCAAATCTGGGGTTCTTCATTATACCCTTTAAATTGTCAAAGATGACAAAGAAAGAAAAATAACAAGTGTTGGAGGGGCTATGAGAAAGCAGGTCTATTAATGTGTAATATATTTTATGAAGAATAATGACACAATTTCATTTTTATTTTTGATATTTAATTTTCCAACACTATGGGAGAATTGGAATAGCCATACACCCAGAGTTTCCCTTCAATAACAGCAACTGTTGAGTTCTCTAACATTTCAAGATTTGAGATTTTTGAGGTTAATGTGTATATATAATAGGCAAGTTTTATTTATGATGAAAACATATTCACCATACTACATCAGTTAGGTAACAGCATTTAATGACAATTTAATTTATATATTTAATGGCAATAAACATGATATCTCAAACTTTATAGAACATCTAGTGAAACTCATGTTATTAGAGAGTCCTTCAGTATCCACCTTGAAAAGCTCCGTGGGAGTCTATATTGCTGTTTTGATTGTACTAATTTCATTCTTCATCAATTCCTGCAAATCTTCCCATGTTTTTCTAACTTTCCCCCTTCATCTCTTCTTAAGTAATTTATTTCCTCTTCTATTAATCTGGGCAACCTATATTTCTGTAGATATTCCTCCATTTCATTTAGATTATCAAATTTATTGGCATAAAGTTGGGCAAAGTAACTCTTAATTATCGCTCTAATTTCCTCTTCATTGGTGGAAAGTTCTCCCTTTTCATTTTTGAGACTAATGATTTGATTTTCTCCTTTCCTTTTTCTAATTAAATTAACTAAAGGTTTTTCTATTTTGTTGGTTTTTTTCATAAAACTGACTCAGTTTTATTTGTTAATTCAATGGTTTTCTTATTTTCAATTTTATTACTTCCCCTTTTATTTTCAGGATTTCAAATTTGGTATTTGAGGGTTTTTAATTTATTCTTTTTCTAGCTTTTTAGTTGCAAGACCAATTCATTAATCTTCTCTTTCTCTATTTTATGTAAGTAAGCATCTAGAGATATAAAATTTCCCCTTATTACCACTTTGACTGCATTCCACAAATTTTGGTATATTGTCTCATTATTGTCATTCTTCTGGATGAAATTATTGATTGTGTCTATCATTTGTTGTTTCACCCATTCTTTTTTCTTTTTCTTTCTTTCTTTTTTCTTTTTCTTTTCTTTTTTTTTTTTTTTACAATTTATTTATTTACTTTTTGCTGAGGCAATTGGGGTTAAGTGACTTGCCCAGGGTCACACAGCTAAAACGTGTTAAGTATCTGAGATCAGATTTGAACTCAGATCCTCCTGACTGCGCCACCTAGCTGCCCTGCACCCATGTATTCTTTAGGATTAGATTATTTAATTTCCAATTGACTTTTGACCTATTTTCTCCTGACCTTATATTGCATATAATTTTTATTGCATCATGATCTGAAAAATGCATTTACTATTTCTGTCTTTCTGCATTTGATTTTGAGGTTTTTATGCCCTAACACATGGTCAATTTTTATATAATGTTCCATGAGAAAAAAGTAAACTCCTTTCTGTCTCCATTCAATTTTCTCCAAAGATATATCATACCTAATTTTTCTAACATTTTGTTTACCTCCTTAACTTCTTTCTTACTTATTTTGTGGTTTGATTTATCTAGTTCTGAGAGAGTGAGGTTGAGATCTCCCACTAGTATAGTTTTGCTGTCTATTTCTTCTTGCATTTTTGCTAGTTTCTCCTCTAGGAATTTGGATGCTATACCACTTGGTGCATATATGTTTAGTATTGATATTGCTTCATTATCTATGGTACCCTTTAGTAAAATATGGTTTCCTTCCTTATCTTTTTAAATTAGCTCTATCTTTGCTTTTACTTGATCAAAGATCAGGATTGCTACCCTTGCTTTTTTTTTGTTCACCCGAAGCATAATAGATTCTACTCCAGTCCTTTACCTTCACTCTGTATGTATCACTATGATTTAGATGTGTTTCTTGTAAACAACATATTGGAGGATTTTGGCTTTTAATCCAGTCTGCTATCTGCTTCTATTTTATGTATTTCCTGCCATCTTATTTACCCAAAGTTATGTTTTTCTCTTTCCTTTCCCCCTTCCCTCCTCCCTAGTATTTTGCTTTTGATGACCATCTTCCTCAGTCTTCCCTCTTTAGAGTCCCTCCCCCTTTTTACACTTTTCCCCTAATTCTTCTATTTCCCCTTCTATTAGTCTTTCCCCCTTTTTTCCCTCTTTCCCTCTCACTTTTCTATAAGGTGGGACAAGTTTTTCTGTGAAACCAAATATGACTGATATTCTCTCTTAGAGCCAAATCTAAGATTTACACAATGCTCATCCCCCTCCCTTTTTCCCCTCAATTATAGTAGGTTTTCTTTACCTCTTTGTGAGATGTAATTTCCCTTATTTTACTTCCTTTTCCCTCTTTTTCCAGTATGATCCCCTTTCCATCTCTAGTTCCTTTTTCATATTATCAAAATAAAATCAAATTATACCCACATTTTCTAAGTATACCCATAATAGAAATATAGTTCTCAAGAGTTCTTTCCTTTTTGCCTTTTCATGCTTCTCTTGAGTTCTATGTTTGGAGTTCAAATTTTTTGTTCAGATCTGGTCTTTCCATTAGAAATAGATAAAATTCACCTATATCATTAAATGTCCATCTTGTTCCCTGAAAGATAATACTTATTTTAGCTGGATAGCTTATTCTTGGCTGTAATCCAAGCTCCTTTACCTTTCGGAATATCTGATTCTGGGCCCTTTGATCCTTTAATGTGGAAGCTGCTAGGTCCTGGGTCATCCTAATTGTGGCTCGTCAGTATTTGAATTGTTTCTTTCTAGCTGCTTGCAATATCCTTTCCTTGGTTCAATAGTCCTGAAATTTGGCCGTGATATTCCTTGGGGATTAAATTTTGGGGTCTCTTTCAGGACGTGATCAGTGAATTCTTTCCATGGCAATTTTACCTTCTGATTCTAAAACATCAGGGCAGTTTTCTTTTATGATTTCTTATAAGGTGGTGTCTAGGTTCTTTTTTTTATCATGGCTTTCAGGAAGTCCAATAATCCTTAGATTGTCTCTCCTAGATCTATTTTCCAGGTCAGGTGTTTTTCCTAGGAGATATTTCATGTTTTCTTCTATTTTTTCATTTTTGTTTTTGTTTTTGTTTGATTCTTGAAGTCTTATTGAGCCATTCATTTCCACTTGTTCAATTCTAATTTTTTAGTGTATTATTTTTTTTCAGTTACCTTTTTTAGATCCTTTTGTAGTTGGCCAATTGAATTTTTTTGTTCATTGCAGTCTTTTTCCATTTCATCAATTTTGCTTTTCAGTGAATTGGTATCTTTTTCCTCTCTGTTTTGTAGGTCATTGTATCCTTTTTGCAATGTTCTCGATTCATTCTCCATTTTTCTTCTAACTTTCTTTTAAGATTCTTCCAGGGAAGCCTTGTAAGATGGGGATTAGCTCATGTCTCCCTTTGTGGTTTCCTCTGGAGTTGCTTTATCTTTAGGCACCTCAGGATCTGAGGTCTATTCTTTTTCTCCATAAAAGCTGTCTAAGGTGAGAATTCTTTTTGGTTTTTATTCATTTTTTTAAGGCTTGAGGTCTGTTCTAGGCAAAAAAGGGACAACTACTTTAATTTGCCCTGGGGCAGTTCTGTTGATTGATTTCCAGTGCTAGGTCTGGTGTTCTTGCTGGGCTCAGTGGTTTACAATTTACCTTTTACAAAAAGCAAATCTGCCAAACCACCTGCTTGCAACCAAGACAGAGTAACCTAAGAGGCTCACACAAGATTCCCAGGTGTGTGGAAGCTGCAATGGTCAGACTCCTGGCCCCAACTTCCTGCCCCGGCTTGGCAGACTGTCCTCCTGCCTGATTGAAACAGACTCTTCTGAAGTCCTCCCAAGGTAAGTTCTTCTGGGAATGTGTTATACTCCCGATATTTGTGGATTCTTTGACTCCAAAACCAGTTTAGAGGCTTAATCTGCTGTTGGTTTCAGAGAAGGTTAGAGGGGGTTACAGAGAGTCATGTCTGCTCTCTGCCATCTTGGCTCCGCCCTTCCTCCTCTTCATCCCTTCTTACAGCAAAATCAATTGCATTTTCTAAACCATAGCAAGTGTTTAGCACAGTCAGTTACTTTTTTCTCAAGTTCTTTGCTGTCCCCAAGAGGAGCTACTATGGATGCTTTGGTGTATATTGGCCTTGGTTTCTAGCTTTGATTCACTTCAAGCACATGCCTAGGGGTAGAACCATCGGCTCAGAAGTTATGTGAAATTTAGTCACTTTCTTGGACTTGCTCCAACTTGCAATCTGATATGATTGGAGCACTTCATCCCTCCATCCACAGGGCAGCAGTGGATCTGACTGCTTTGTCAGCACTCATGATCTGACACAAATAAACTTCAGAATTATTTTAATTCATATTTCTCCTAAAATCATGGATTTTGAGCAGATTTCTCTATGGTCTTTGATATTTTGGGAATCTTCTTTTGAAAACTGTTGATTCCTATCCTTTGACCATTTCTTTATTGGGGAATGACTCCTGCCTGGTTTATCTATTTCTGTCCATTTCCTATTGGCTAACCCAGGCACTTCACGGCTACTATTTGATGCAAACTTTTTTTTTCCCATTCTGTAGTTTCTCTTCTAATTCTATCTTCATTGATTTTATTCCTGGAAAAGCTTTTAAAATTTAATGTAGTCAAAATTGTCTTTTTTATCTTTTATGAGCTTCTCTTTCCCTTGTTAGTTGAGAATTCTCCCTCTAGCCATAGTTGTGAAAAATATTTGATCTTGTTTTTTTTACATTTTTTTTTTAGTTCAACCTTTTATATTGGAGCCACAGAATCTTGTGTTTATTGCAGTCTACACCATATGATGTTGACTTAAGAAAGAGCAGCAACTTTTACAACTTGGGCTCTGTTCTGAGCTATGGAATGTTCCTGACAGCTGATTCGTGTCTGGGGGAGGGGTGACTGCTTGACAGCGGGAAGAGGGGGGGAGGTGACAAGGCAGCTGCCTCTGGATTCTGCTGGGTCATGGAATCCTGAACAGGAAGGCCCTTAGGGATGTGACTCTTTATTTCATAGTTGGGAAATTTAAGCCTCTCTAGCTGAGCGGGTTTGGGGAAGGTCACACCAGTCATTTGGGGCAGAGCACATTTAGTGGTCTTTTGTCCTCCCCCCATGCCATCGTCTCTCTCCTTGCTCAGTCATCACTTCCTCCTAGTTCACTCCAGCCCTGCAACGAGGCTCCCATATTGGGGGTGGGAGGGGGATGGCAGGAAATTAGGTGCCACGGCTCCCTCTTGTCACCTTCTGTGACTGGCTGTACCGATTGCTAACAGGTGACCTCCCTGGTGGGTCCCTTCCCTCTGAACAGCCCTGCTCTCTGGCCTTGCACTGGACATGAAATTCACCTTCCAGAGTAGGGATTATTAGCCTTCTGTCCCCGTCCAAGCCACTGTCCCACACTTTGTCCCCAAAGCCCTTTCAGGCTTTAAAGGCTTAAAACGATCCTCCTCCTCCTCATTTCTTCCCCCAGATTTTGTTGCTTCATGTGGAGCAAAGACCAAAGAGCAGCGATGGTGACTGTAAGGTAGGCAGCAATGACTAACTACAGAGGAGTAAGGGACTGCATCTCCCCTGCTGGGGAAATCAAGCTCCCGCCTTCTCGCAGCTTTGGGGGGATCCTCACCAACATCTCAACCAATAGCTTAGTGCTCCCCCATCTCAGTGCATCATGGACGGCTTTGGGCAGCTGGGCAGCCTCTCCCAGGGTGAAAGCTCCTAGGATCATATCTCCCAGGGTCATCTCTCCCGGGATCATCTCTCCCAAGGTCATCTCTCCCGGGATCATCTCTCCCAAGGTCATCTCTCCCGGGGTTTAGCACATTGCCTGGCTCATAGCAGGAGCTTAATAAATGCTGATTGAGTGACGAACAAACAGCAATAAAATGCTGACGGGGCATTTTCTGAGGGCTTTGGGGAGGCGGCCAGAGCAGTTGGTGTGTCCCAGGTAGTCCCCATGGGGCAGGCATCCCCCTCATGATCAGATCCACCCGGGATGAATCAGCACTGCCATTTTCTGTAGCAGCATAATCGTCCAGCTTTGCTGATGTCGCTGAGCTGGTGATTAGAGACTGGACTGTCCAAGGGGCTCTGCCAGTGTGGATAAGCTGGGCCATGGGGAAGGCGAAGGCCAGGTGCCCGTGCCCAGTGTGGAGGTGGTGGGCAGCCGCTGGCTAACCAGCTCTGGCAGCCAGCCGGATTTAAAGAGCACCCAGGGGTCTCCAAGCAGCTAATTTTGCCTTTGAAGCCCCTCAGGATCTTCCTCAGTTTTCTTCTGAGAAACAGAGACCGGGGAAGCTACGAATTGCTTCCTTTGCTTCTGCTGTAATGGAGCTGCTGGGGGAGGGGGGCAGCCAGCCCCCAGCCCTCTGCTGGCTTCCGGGGTGCCTTTAATTAGGGAGAAATTATTGGGGAAGACAAAAGGATGGGGCTACAATCAGGATCCTTGGAGCACTTTGCATATTCATATGCACTTAAGTGGACTCCACCGTGAGTAGGGAGTGGCAACTTCTGCCTGCCTCAGTTTCCTCATCTGTACAATAGGGATAGTAATAAATAACACCGGCATCCCAGGGTTGTGAGGAACAAAGAAGAAAACAAACATAAAAGGCTTTCTAGCCATCAGGTGCTCTGTAAATGCCAGTTGTGGAGCGTCATCCTCCCTCTGGGCTGAGCCTCAGCTGCTGGGTTTGACTACGTGGTTTCTAAGGCCCCCTCCAACTTTAAATCTGTGATCCTCTGAAAATGTAAAAGGCAGAGCTGTCCATCATAGCTCTGCAGGAAGAGTTTACTCAGTTTCCAACCCTAAAAACAGATTATAATCAAGTTTTATGAATTAAAATGTTGATCTCTAAAGGGCAAGGATAGGAAAATGGAATCCCCTGGGAAAGTGTAAGATAAAACCGTTTCTTCTGGCAGGTGAAAGCATACTTTATTAAAATGGAACCTATTTTTTATCACACATCAGCACCTGTCTTTTCAGGTCAATTGAAAAATGATCCTGGAGCTGGCTAAATTGGAGAGAATTTTTTTAAGCTTCTAGGAACATCAGTGCCTAAGGAAAGAATGTCAAATGAACTAATCATGTTCCCGATGTCCCCATGAGCCTTCTCCTCTTCCCGGAAAGGACAAGCCTTGGCAGGGCCGCTCTGTGTCATGGCTGCCTCTTAGGACTGTGAAGATTAATTGGTGAATATGGAAGCTCAGCTTTGGTGCTCGTTGAGGATCTCCATCCAAAGGTCTGCAGGATTTGCTAGGACGCCTAAGCCTCTCTCTATGACTCCCTCTCGGTCAGTCTTTACTGTTTGCCATCCCACCTTCCACCTCCTGCCCTGCTTAAGGCTCCCGGTCCTCTCCTTGTGTGGCCCCCATGCCTTAGAGCTTCTGCTTCTTAGAATCTTTCACTTCATTCAAGGCTCTTATGGCATTGTTCATGGGAACCCTGTCCTGACCTGAACAGTCAGTGCTCTTAAATAACTAAGTACATCCCTCTGTGTTTATGGGTAATGTTCCTTAAAGGTAGGAACTCTTTTCTTCCTATCTCTGTGTTAACAGCCCAGAACTCATTGTGCCCCAAAACTTATTGGATAAAGAAATATGAAATAGAGTGCCCCCAATTAACTTAAACTCTAGTTAGGGAGAAAGCCAAAAACATCAGGAAAACAAAGACCTCGGCAAAGAGCCAGGGGGTCCCCAATCGTCGTCTTCCTTTGATGTGAAGATGGTATCAATTCCTGTAGTGATGAAACACTATGTTAAATCGTTAAATGGCCATTCTTTGGAAATAAAGTTTAATTAGCAGCTATTGATTACCTGCCACTAGAGATGACACTTCACATGGCAGGAAGAATATCTAAGGTGTGTTGCTCCAGAATGCAATTACACCAGGTAACAGCCTAAAGCTTGCCAGTCTTGTGTGAGAGCTCTCTCAGTAATGAGATGCCACCTGGGGAGAACCTTCAAATAACCAGTTCTTTGAGCAAAAGACGAGAGAGGGCTCAGGGTAGGAAGCCGTTTGAAAGTCAGAGAGAGGATTTATATTCTCATTCATTCATTTATATTCCTATTTCCTTAGGGAGCATAGTATAACTCACTTGACGCTAGCAGAGGACAGGCTGGGGGCCATTGAGGGTGAGATAAAGGAAGCTCAGAGAACCCCATGTCTGAGCTGTGTTCCCTTCTCCTCCTGTATGCCTCTCTCTCTCTCTTACATACCCTCTCCTCATTCTTATATACCTCCTTTTCTTTCCAATGTGCCTCTTTCTCTTCTCTTTCTGCCCCCACCCAGGTGCAGTCCCTCATCATCTCACCCCTGGACTATAGCAACAGCTGCTAGGGGAAGCAGGTCTGCTTATCTTGAGTTTCTCCCCAATATATCCTCCAATCAAACTCCCTAAAACATGGGTCTGACCATATCATCCCCCCTATTCCCTCCAGGGGCCAATGGAATCCCTGAGTTTTCTTTTTTTTAAAGTTTTTCTTACCTTGCCTCCTTCCAATCTTCGTGCCTAAGGCCCTTCCACATTCCCTGTGATCTAGCTTTGTTGGTCTCCTCTTGTTCCTTGTACACCCACATTCTGGCTCCCACTGCCACCCTATGGAACCCTCTCCCTCCACAATTCTGCCTTCTGGCTTCCTTCAAGTCTCAGCTACTAAATGGAGGGAACATGGGCTGGTGAGGGCAGGAGCTCAGTTTTAGGGACTGAAGATTCAATAGAAAGCTGAAAAAATGATGGAAGTGAGGTGGAAGGTCCTGGAGTTAACAGTAAAGGGGAGGGGAGAGGCAGTATCATGGCCAGATCACCTGGGGAACTAAGAGAAAGCTTCTTCTAGGGTTAGGGAGACTCGAGCACTTTTATAAGTAAATAGGGGAAGGGGAAAGCCAGAGGAAGCAGAAGACCGAAGAGGAGCGAGCTCTCCCTGCCCACAGTGACCTTCCAAGTTCTCTCTGCCTTGGTTCAGATTCACACACATGAGTGGATCACACACCTTTCTGGGGATGGGAGTGGAAACAGCCCCTGCTGGGGGAGTTACGTTCTGGGGGGAGTGGGAACATGTCAAGTGTCCTGATGAGTGAACACAAGTATATAAAGTCCTATGTGGTGGGAAGCGGATGACGCCAAGAGTTGGGGAAGCTCCAGGACAGCTCTTGGGGAATGGAGCGAGGCAAGGAGACCAGGGATTCTCCCACGTCCTCGAGGGCAGGCTCGATGTGGGGCTGGCCACTTGTGCTGAGCCAGGGGGAGATGGGCTGCTGAGCACAGGGCCAATCTGACCAGAAGGGAGAGTGTCCTGAGACATCAGAGTGGGAGCGGCATGGGAGCCACAGATTGAAAGTCTCTCATCCTTGATTTTTTCTCTAATTCTACTGGCACTGGCTCAGTGTGAATTTTCCTTAGAGAAATTACCTTTTGCTTTTCCTTACAACTTAATACCTGGTGACAGAGATGTGGTGCTGCTCCCTGGGCTGTGGAGGAGAGGGCCTGTTCACTGGAAGGGAAATAACCCAGATCTGTTCCTCCCCGCCTGACCACAGGCTCGACTCCTGACAGGTCATTCCAGTGTCCCAGAAGTCCTTCCCTCCATGTATGGAAAGTTTGAATGCCCTCTCCCCTTTCGTTTTATTTATTTAAAACGTTTTCTGGGGGCTTCTTGTTACTTCCCAAGAATGCTTCACAGAACTTGCCATTATAAAGAAAAACAAGAACAACCTCAGCCCACAGATTTAACAGAATCTAAGACCAGCCCGTGTGTGGACTGATCTGTATCCTACCTCATCACCTCTGCTAATAGGCTTGAAGTCTGCTTCCCTATGACTTTTCTGTAAACAAGATGAGGTATTACACATGGTCTAATTCTTCCCTCTTTTGGGGCGGTTTTCATTTGTGCGGTTGTAGCCGCTGTGTGTAAGCTGAAAAGTAGGTCACCAGAGAAATGTAGGATTAAAAAAGAGAGAGATGAGAAGTCATGTGCTGAGAGGGGACCAATGAATAAACCACACGCTCCAGTGGGGTCAGAGCCATCGGGGCAGGCAGGCAGGGACGCCTTGGATCTGTGGGACATAGAAGCACCAGAGATCCATAGGAGCGGTTGCTATTTGGGAGGCTTCTCCCCTCACATCTCCCCTCTCTGGTCTCAATTCCTTATATCCTTCCTTCCTCGCTGCACGGTAATCTCCGTTACATGAATACTGCCCCATTTCTTCAGCTGCTCTCCAGTGAGGGGAGCCTACTTTTTACTATTGCAGTGGGAACCACAAAGTCGATGGAGGAACATGTGGATGGGCCCCTTCTTTCTTTTAAAAACCTTATTTTCAGTGACATCTTTTGACATCATGTTAATTTCCAAATGGTTCCTTCCCACAACCCTGAGTATCAGTCAGCCGACCAATAGCCAAGAACGTGTTCCTTTGGAAGCATTTGCTATAGAGCAGGCATTGTGTCACACAGTTGGGACGTGAGGAAAGGCAGGAGAGCCCTGTCCTCAACAGCTCCCATTCTAAGGAGGAAGATGAGGAAGAATGAATGGATGGCTACTGCAGAGGACACAAGAAAAAATCAGGGGGGAGTGCTCGAGCAGCAGGAAGAGCAGAATACGCCTCCCACAGGAGGTGGGCTAAGGACTGAGTAGGGGGAGCCCACCAGGGACTGCTGGACAGGAGCTGAGGGAAGAGGTCATGGTAACCCAGGCTAAGAGATCCAAAAGGGATCCCTCCAAACTAATCAACTCGATCCATGCAATATTCAATCCAAGGTTTGCAATCCTCCACCTCTGTGGTAAAGAGGGAACTACATTTTCTCAGTTCTTTGAGTTAAGGGCAGGAGAGCCTACTTTCTTTGAGATCGTGGGTATACCCCACAAACATACACCCACTTTATGGATTGGGATGTGACCTCTGCCCTGAGGAGACAATGAAAGGCTATAGGAAAACTTTGAGCCTGGGGGTGAGATCACTGTCCAGAGGTGACATAGGGAGTTTAAGGCTACAGTGGGAGGGTTTCATGGGAGTAAGAGCAGTGGGAATGAAAGAGGGAGCATAAAGTATTGGCTCTTTCCAGAAAGAGATGCAGTCTTTCTGTCTCTGTCTCTCTGTCTGTCTGTCTGTCTGTCTCTCACCTCCTTCTCTCTCCCCTATCTTTTTCTCTGTACATGTGTGTGTGTTTGTATGTTGTTGTCTGTCTCTCATCTACTCCCAGGACTTCAATTATCACCTCTATGTAGATGTCTGAAAATAAACAGAAAGCTGACAAGGATTCATTAAAATGTCAGCCAATTCAGGAAGAAGGAAACCCACATTTTCATATCCATATTTTGGGATGTTTGTCCTACCTGCGGCTGTTGGATCCCTGGCAAAGAACCGAAGACCCACCTAAGTATTACCTTGCCACTCGTAGAATCCGTGATTTTTATATCCAGCTTAACGTTTAGAAATCAGACAAGTACCTGAGAGAATTTCATTATGGCGGTACATACAATTGATCTAAAATCTCTCCTGAAGTTTCCTGTTGTTGGGCAAGACAGATAGACTTATCAGAATGCGTTCAGGCTTAATAATGAAGAAGAAAAAGGAAGGAAATCTAGAAAAAGGACAGCAATGAGGCTAAGAGACATCCCAGCATTGGGCCAGAAAGTCATTTTTAACCAGGAGAAACATCAGATACTAGCAAAGCAGAACTTGCTTTTATCAGTCACAGAGACTGATTAAAAACACTGTACTTAGCACAATTTTAAAAACCTCCTGATTAAAAGAAGGCAGCTTCCCTTGGGAGGAAAAACAGCTTTTCCTGATTTCTGTAACCACTTGAGCATACCTGCTGGCTGAATTATGGCCGCCCTTCCTGCTAAACACAGAAACCCAGGCTCGCTGTGATGATGGGCTCGTAGCATGTGGTGTATGGGAAGAGATCTGGGAGACCATCCAGGCGAGTGCCATCACATACCTGACAAGTGACCATTCAGTGGCCAGGGAATAATGACACCTTCTAAGGGGGCCTCTAGCAGCATCTGGGGCAGCTGCTTCCACTCTGGGATGGCTGTCATTTTCTCTCAGCTCAAACATAAATTTGGTTCTCCAGTTTACACCCATTTCTCTCAGTTCTGTCCCTAAGATTAACACAACAAGCCTATCCCCTTTCCATGTGACAAGATTCAAAATGTGAAGACAGGTGCCATGGCCCTTCTGTGTCTTCTCTTTCAGGCTGGCCATTCCCAGCTCCTTCTCCCATCCTTCTATGGCATGGAGCAATGGAAGCCTTTCACCATCTTGATTGTCCCTTACTGGTTGCACTCGGATCCTGCTTATCCTTTCCTACAGTAGGGAGGTGCCAGAGGTCAGGCTTCCCTCATTTTGACTTTGCCCTCCTCTCCTCCTTTTGTCTCTTCCTCCCCTTGACTTTCCCCTCCCCCTCCGACTTTCCACTCCTCCTTCATTTTCCCCCTCCCTCCTTCCTTTTGCCTTTTCCTCCCCTTGACTTTCCCCTCCTCGTTCATTTTCCCTCTCCCTCCTTCCTTTTGCCTCTTCCTCCCCTTGGCTTTCCCCTCCCCCTCCGACTTTCTGCTCCTCCTTCATTTTCCCCCTCCATCCCTCCTTTTGCCTCTTCCTCCCCTTGACTTTCCCCTCCTCCTTCGTTTTCCCTCTCCCTCCTTCCTTTTGCCTCTTCCTCCCCTTGACTTTCCCCTCCCCCTCCGACTTTCCGCTCCTCCTTCATTTTTCCCCTCCCTCCTTCCTTTTGTCTCTTCCTCCCCCTGACTTTCCGCTCCTCCTTCATTTTTCCCCTCCATCCCTCCCTTTGTCTCTTTCTCTCCTGTCTTCCTCCCCCTCCTTCCCAACATCCATTCGTTAAATATTCACTATGTATAAGGGACTTGGTGCTGGAGACACCAGAAAAGAAACAAAGTGTTCCTGCCTTTAAGGTGCTCCTAAGAGCTAATGGGGGGTGTTCACAACTTAGCCCCCCAATACAAAGTGTATACATGTAAGCCCAAGATGCACTGCTAGCTGTCTAAGGGACGGGAAGGTCTGCGTTCAAGTCTCTCCTCTTCCACATCCTGGCTATGTGACTTTGGACAAGTCCCTTAACTCCTGGGGTCCTGACTCATTTACGGAATAGGGGGCTCTATGGGTGTTCCAGGAGGACGAACGCTTCTGCTGGGAGTGTCTGCTTGCGGCTCCAAGACCCCAGTACCCAGCTAGGCAGGGGCTAAGCCAGGTGGGGGGTAACCAGGGGCCTCAGACCCATCGGTGAGTTGGGGGGGGTCTCTCCAAGTTTGTAAAGACTTCTCCTGGTAAAACATGCCATAACAGTTTGTTCAGAAGGCTGAGCAGGTACTTGGTCAGATGTTGAAGACAAGACCATCCCCTGTCCCTCACATCCTCCCACACCCCCTGCCCTGGCATCCGGGGGTCCGGTCCAGCTCCCATATGGCACCTCTCGGGCCTCAGTGGTCTCTGCCAGCTTATCTGAGCTTCCCCAGCTCTTCGCTTGGCTCGGGAGCTCCCCAGCCATCCACCAGCCATATGCTCGCATGGCCCAGCCAGCTCCCCACTGCCGATGGCAGCTGCCAGCCCAGAAGCCCCAGCTAGCCCCAGGGCTTTGCTCCCTTCCAGAAACCTTGGCTCAGATTTTGATGCCCACGGCCTGTTTCTTTGAGTTGCTCAACTCCTCAGCCTCAGGCCTGGGGCATTGGGCAAAAGGACCACTGGAGTCCGGTGGGCACGTTCCCTCGGCTTTGTGACAAAATGGCAAGATCTTTGCCTGAGGGATTTGCAGTCTGGTCGCCCATGGTAGGAGTCCACCGATAATTAGGATAACCCAACAAGAAGACTGCTGAAGGCAGAGGGGAGATCCTCCCTATGCAGGAGGCAGTTCTGCCTTCCATCAGAGAATGGAGGGATGGGAGGGCTGAGAGGGACTGGGGGCCATCCCGTTCTAAGCATCCGTGAAAGGGATCCCCAAGATAACCCCTAGCAAACGGCGGTCCCTGTCTGGAAGGAGAAAGCCTTGTGGAAAAGGGCATCTCATGAATCACCCTGAAGGCTGAATCCAGACAGTAGGATTGCATATACATGCACGCACACATAAACATGCAAATATGTACGTAAAACAGATGAAATATCTACACATGGGGCAGCTAGGTGGCGCAGTGGATAGAACACCAGCCCTGAAGTCAGGAGGACCTGAGTTCAAATCTGATCTCAGACACTTAACATTCCCTAGCTGTGTGACCCTGGGCAAGTCAATTAACCACAATTGCCTCAACAACAACAACAAAAAATATCTACACATGTAGCCAAACATATATGTTTGTGTATGACTATGAAATATGTATGTATATAAACATATACATAAGTATATGAAATCTGTGTGCAGAAATACCAATACATGTATATATACATATTTATATATGTGCATATATTCAGACATTTGCCAAAATATTCAAGAAATAGGCTGAAACAATGAGCAAAGAACAAAAAAAGGGACCTGACCATCAAAAGTAATTATGATGACAAGGGAGGATCAAAACACAGAGTCAGAGGACAACAAAATCAGTGTGTGCAAAGCATCAAGTGCTCCCCAAAAGAATTCCTGGAATAGCTCAAAAAAGATTTTTAAAAATCAAATAAAAGAGGGAGAGGAAAAATTAGGAAAATGGCTTTTTTTCAATTTCCTTTTCCAAGTTGAGTTATTTAATTAGGAAAATTACCAGCATAATTGACTACCTGAATAACAAAATCAACCCCAAATCCTATGATTATCTCAACAGATATGGAAAAAAAAACTTTTGACAAGATATAACACTCATTTCTAATAAAAACACTAGAAAGAATAGGAATAAATGGAGTTTTCCTTAAAGTGGTAAGAAGTATCTAAACCATCAGCAAGTATTATCTGTAATGGGGATAATCTAGAAGCCTTTCCAGTTAGATCAGGGATGAAGCAGGAATACCCATTATCATTACTATTATTTAATATTGTACTTCAAATGCTTCTTAGAGCCATAAGAGAAGAAAAATAAATTGAAGGAATTAGAACAAGTAACGAGGAAACAAAACTATCGCTCTTTGTGAATATGATGGTGTACTTAGAGAATCCTAGAGGATCAATTAAAAACAAATTGAAACAAGTAACAATTTTAGCAGAATTATAGAATATAAAACATACTCATATAAAATTATCAGCATTTCTATAAATTACCCACAAAGTTCAGTTGGAAGAGATTATC
Organism: Myrmecobius fasciatus; assembly: GCA_023553655.1. NCBI lineage: Eukaryota > Metazoa > Chordata > Mammalia > Dasyuromorphia > Myrmecobiidae > Myrmecobius > Myrmecobius fasciatus. Next base: position 712,376 of record JAJPUD010000405.1, read on the forward strand.
AAGAGAATCCATTAAAAATAACTGTACACAATATAAAATATTCAGGAGGCTACCACTAAGACAAATTCAAAAACACAATTATAAAACACTTTTCACATTAAAAAAAGTCAGATGTAAACAATTGGGAAAATATTAATTGCTTATGGGTAGGCTGAGCCAATATAATAAGAAAGACAATCTTACCTCAATTTATTTTACACAATCAACCAAAGAATAACAAAATTCATCTGGAAGAAAAAAAGATCAAGAATGTTAAGGAAATCAATTAAAAAAATATGAACTTGCCTAACAGTACCAAGTTTCAAATTGCATTATAAAGGTGATAATTAGCAAAACAATCTGGTACTGGTCATCAGTGAAATAAATTAGGTACATAATAAATACTGGTAAATGACTACAGTAATTTAATATTTAACAAATGCAAGATGCAAACTTTTGGGACAGGGACTCACTATTTACAAAAACTCTGAAAAGCAGTTTGAGAGAAAATAGATACAGACCAGCATTCCACACCGTATACCATGATAAAGTAAAAATGCTACGTGATTTGGACATGGAGCGTGCAATAGTTTCCTTGTTAAATCTGTGGATAAGGGAAGAGTTTATGACCAAACAAGATATAAAGAGCATTACAAGCTATAAAATGGATAATTTTGATAGCACTGAATGTAAAAGTTTTTGCACAAGCAAAACTAATGTAGCCAAGATAAGAAATTTGAGGGGAAAATTATATCAAGTGTCTCTGAAAAAGACTTTATTACTCAAATATTTAGAGAACTGAATCAAATTTTATAAAAATAGAAGCCATTCTTTCATTAATAAATGGCCAAAGGATATGAATAGGAAGTTTTCGGATGAAAACAAAGCTACCAAAGTCATTTTAAAAAAATGCTCTAAATGACTTTTGATTATAGAAATGCTTATCAAAATAATTCTGAATTATTACCTCATACTTATCAAACTGGCCAATATGACAAAAAAGGAAAGTGATAAATGTTGGAAAGCATGTGGGAAAATCGGAACACTAATGCATTGTTGGTAGAATTGTGAAATAATCCAACCATACTAAGAGCAATTTGGAACCACGTTCAAAGGATCACAAAACAGTGCATACTCTGTGACAGAGCAATACCGTAACTAGGTCTGTATTCCAAATATATCTATAAAAAGGAACAGGACCTCCCAAAATATTGTTAGCAGCTCTTTTGTGGTGAAAAAATTGGAAATTGAAAGGATGCCCTTTAATTGGGGAATGACTGCACAAATTGTGGTCTATCATTTTGAGGAAATGCTACTGTCCTTTAAGAAGTGCTGAACAGGATGATGAGCAGAAAAGCCTGAAAAGCTTGATGTGAGCTGATGCAAAGTGGCTGAGTAGAACTAGGACTACATTAGTCATCGTAACAGCAATACTGTACAATGAGCAGCTATCAATGATTTAGGTATTCTTAGCAATGTAAAGATCTAAGAAAACTCCAAAGAACTTGTCATAAAAAATGGAAAGTGCTTTCAGAAAAGGAAGAACTGGTAGAATCTGAATGCAGTTTAAAGCATTTTTGGGGGGGGTGGTCTGCATTTTTTTTACAGCATGACTAATATAGAAATATGTTTTGCATGATGGTACATGTATAGCCTATATTGAATTGCTTGCCTTCTCAAGGAGAGTGTAAGTTAGGAAGGAGAGATAGAATCTGGAACTTTAAATTTAGAAAAAATGAATGTTAAACATTATTTTTAAATGTTATTGGAAATTTTAAAGCCTCTCCCCAATGCTGCCAGGTCCCCATAGTGCAAATAAAGACTCTCCTAAAGCAGTTGTATTATTTGATTTGCACTTCATTTTACCATTGAACTGGAACTGGTGATCATGTTTTACATAATTATAACTTTGAATAGTGTGAATTTGAATATTTGTGACCTTGTCAGAGGATTCAATGTTTGCATGAATTTGAATCTAGCTGTGAAAAGACTCAAATGGAAAAGAACAGAATGGAACAGATGAATTATGCTACTGTCTTTGTGTGTGTGTGTTTGTGCAGCAAAGACAAACTTAAGAAATGCATGTTGATTGATTCATATATATGTATATATTTTATATATACACAAACACAGACGCACATGAATGTATTTATCTTAAAAGAGCAAACAGTCTATAGCAGAAGCTCATAGTTTTTTTTAATAGTAGTCTGTTTCATCTTATTCTTTGTATTTTAAAATGTTTGTATTTGTGATTAGGTTCCCATTAAAAAATTAATGGAAAGAAAGCTTTTGCCAATATTTACTGTGCTAGATGCAATAAGAGCTACAAAGGGATATATACACACAAACACATATATATGTATATATATACACACATATACATACACACAGACATGTTTATTCATTAAATACTTATTTAATGTTTATTCATTAAGTACTTATTTGCCATATGACTTCTATGGGCTTCCAATCTAAGACATACACATGAAGAAATAGATCTTGCCAGATACTAGAATGTTTTGCTAGTTCTTTCTCCACCTTATTTTACGTATGAGGCAAACAGGGTGAAGTGACTGGTCCAGGGTCACACAGGTAGTGTCAGAGGCTGGATTTGAACTCTGGTTCTTATGACTCCAGACCCAGTATTCTATGTACTGTGCCACCTATTTCAATCAGTTCAAAAGAGCAATGGAGATGACATGAAGCAGTTGGTGGTTAACTGTCTACTGAATTTTGCTGACACTTTATCCGAGAGAAGAGTTGACTTGGGGCTGGATGAGAAACTCTCTTTCAACATTTTTTTTTTTGAGAAATGAAGTTTTTATCAGAGAAACACACTGTAAAATTTTTTCAGCCTAACAATTACCAACTATTCATTTCCCTCCATCCTATTTTCTCTCATTTATCCAACTTACTCTTTTTCCTTTTCCCTCATTTATTCCCCAAAGTGTTTTGCTTCTGAGTTTTCTCTCCCCCAAACTGCCCTCCCTTCTATCAGTTTCCTCCTGATCCTTATCCCTTCTTACTTTCCTGTATGGTCAGAGAGATTTCTACATCCATCTGAGAGTTTGGCACCCAAAGGCCAGAACTAGGAACAATCAGTGTCAGGGGCGGAGAGCAGCTTCCGGACCAATGTCCCTTGGGAGGGACAAGGTTCCTAACGTCTGCCCGAGGAATGGCTTGGGGAGGGACAAGGTTCCCAATGTCTGCCCGAGGAATGGCTTGCCTCCCTTGAGGGGTGATGTGCCGGCCTTCCCTGGGGAGGTGCCCAGGATGTGCACTTTTCAGAGGTCCCAACCCTTGGCAGAGCTCCTCCCAGACCCGGGACTCCTCTAAGTGGATTCTGGCCTTGCCACTTCCCTGAAGTAAAGGCCAGATCATCCCTTGCTGGGTGAGCAGTCCATGTTCAAGTTCAAGGTGGGCTCACACTGAGACTCTTCTCACTCTGAGGCAGAATTCAGTCCCACAGAGATTTCCCTAACTTGCTCTGCTTAAGATGCCACGGAGATAAATGCGGCAGGAGCTCGGGCAAGGGGGAAATGGCGCGAATTAAGCTGGCCCAAAGAGGTAGATTTGAATTGGGCTTGAAAAACAGCAATATAGTTATTGGGGAAGCGGGAGATGTTTTAGGCAGGGTGAAGAGCCAGGACAAAAGTGTAGAGAAGGGAAAGCTCAGAGTGACTCAGGGTGGCTCGTGGGATTGGGTCGCTTTGGCCAGTATTGATAAGGGGAAGGGGCCAGGAAGCAAGGCTGGCAAGCTGGAAGGACAGGATCGAGAGTGAGCTAGTCCAATCCCTTCATTCTACAAGGGAAGAAACAGGCCCAGACAGGGCAAGTGACTTCCCCCTAGTCTTGCCACACTGAGCGAAAACCCTGAGAAGCTTACCTCCTTTTATAGCTCAATTTCCTTGTCTGTAAGACAAAAAGATGGGACAGAAGCCCCTGAGCTTCCCTTCGCCACACATCTATTAATGTTCATGACTCTGACTATTTTTCGACTCATATTCTGGCCATCTTTTGTTCAATAATTTGCCAGAGTTTCACAGGGTCAGAGACTCCACGCCAGAAGGAAGCAGGACAGCTGGGCACGGTATCCTAGATACCAGGTTAAAGGTCATCTGGTATGGATGGGGAGGTGGGCCCAAAGTGGGGCAGGCAGGGAGGAGGCAGAGATAGGATTCAAATCCAGTTTCCCCATTTCCCCCACATGCTGTTTTCCCTCTGGGTCTCTCACTTCACCTTGTTTCAGGGGTTCTCGGTGGGTGGTCATCTCCCTTTTAGTGCCTGGTGCCCACTTGCTCCCCAGCTCACATGCTGAAGGATGGCAGGGCTCCCAGGCCATACAAGAGGGCAATGTCCATCCCGGGGGAGGGGAGCCCAGGCCAGCCCCTAGAAATTCATTAACCTTGTGATCACCTGGAACATTAATGCCCCTCGGTCTGTTGGGTGATCCAGCGGTGGAGGAAATCTCCATGGCAGAATGCCACGTAGAACAAACCACCTGGTGCCTGGGTTTGAATCCTGCTTCTGACAACAGGTCGCTTTGTGACCACAGACAAATCGCTCTCTTCTCTTAGTTTCCTAGTCTGTAAGTAGGGCTGATCATGGTTGTCACACCTTCCTCATGGAGGTATCATGAAATGCAATGGATTCATCTTAAGTGATTTGCAAATCTTCAAGTCCTATCTGTATTTACACCAGGGTTTATTATTATTAACAAACAATTTTGCTTTCACTTATGCACAAGCTAGAGTTCTTCCTTTAGGGTGTGAGCTCCTTCCTGGAGGAAGGGGCTATTTTTGCTTTGGCTTTCCATGGATTATCCCCACTGGTTTGGCCATCAGGGAACTGAGTCAAATCTGAACTCAAGGATCTCAGAACCAAATGCAGCAGATTTGCTCTTCTACATCAGCTCTGCTGTAGAGAACATTCCTTTTTTTTTACTTGGCCCTGGGAACACTAGGATTCATCTGTAAACATGAAGAATGGAGGTTTTTGTTTGTCTTGATTCCCTTCCATCTACTGGACAAAGAAACCAACTCCAATTCAAGTTGTTGGTGCCCACTAGTGCTAAAGGGGCTCAGCCAAATATGGCCAGGATAGAATGTCCTGAGGAAGTGTTCCTGCTGGCTCCGTGGTGTATGCATTTCAGAAATAAAATAAACAAGTTTCTGTTTTCATATTTGCAGGACATATTGTAACCCATACTGGCTGGAAGAAGAAATCCAAGATTCTCACCAAAAAAGGGAAAACCACCCCTGAGGGTGCTGGGAAAAATGGCTGAAGAAATATCAGGCTCAGTAATAACCCAGCCTTCAATAATCTTGCAGAAACTTTGTACAAGTACTATTTGAAATGCTCTACTCTGTCCCTGGCCATGTTTGCTTTCAAAGGATTGTGTGCCAAAAGACTTAGGAGAAAACTCTTGAAGGAAAATGGGGATCTGGGTAAAAGCACCTCTCCTAGGTAATAAAAACAAGTGAAAGGCAAGCTGTTTCCCATTTCCCCTTCTCTTAATTACAAACAGATCTCTTAATTGTTTGGGGTCTACAGGAAGTGTTCTTGGAGAAAAGATGTCAATTAAAAATGCAGATTAAAGTTGTCTGGGAACCTAAGGATAATGTTACAGACATAGAGAAGATATCATACTCAAAGGGAGATCCCTCTTAATTATCCATATCTTCTTCTGGAGTTCATCCCAGTAAGTGTAGTCTGGGAGAATCATAATTGGAACTGTTCACAGATTTTGAAATGACAGCAAGCTCAAGTCTTAGGAATATCATACTGCTATGGACTAAAAGCCAAAAAATGGCCCATGTGTCATTATTGTCTCATAATGCTCCATGGTGGGTGATCACAATGGTAGGAGGTCCCTGGAGCATTCCACATGAGGACCAACTGGAGAAAGTGGAAATCTCTAGCTGATGAAGATGATGGGGAAAGGATGGTGTTATACTCGGGTGAAAAAATCCTGGCAAAATGGTTCTATAGATGAAGAATTAGGTTGGTTCTGTTTGTTCCCAGTGGGAAGACTCTGGAGCTATGGAGATCAGAGGGGCAAATTTTAGCTCAATAGAAGCAATTAAAAACACCCCAAGGCAGAACGCTATGGGTTATAGATATGGTAGAGTTGGAAATGGCTTTAGAAACCCAACTCCCTCATTTTGCAGATGGGGAAACTGAGGTTCAGAGAACAGAGGTTATTTGTCCAAGATTCCACTTACATTATTTGGTAGAACTAGGATTTGGACTACATCATCAGACTCCCCAATTCCCCACCCCCTTTTCCATTACACCATTGAGTTCTTCCCAGTAGGGGATGACTGATGACGGGTCAGATAGGATGTGCATCTGTGTTCAGATACCTCTGGGAGTAATGGGTCCCCCTATTCTGTGATTCTGCAAAACCATGTGCAATGCAAATATAAATACACAAACACACATGTTTAATGAACTGAAGAAATTCCTGAGTCAAAACTCCAGGGTCTCAGGAAAACAAAAGAAAACAAAAACCCTTTTCTGGCACAGAATATATAAGAATGATTGCCCCAGAATAGATTTTCTAATGGGGCTTTGAGCTATGGCTGCCTATGGAAAGGTAATTTATGGGTGGAGGATAAGAGGAGTCTAGTGGAATCTGGAATTCATTTAAAAATCTTTGGATGAGGAAAAAATGAGATTCAGTTAAAAGGATTAAAGACTGCTCTGAGTATTGAGGATAAAAATATGATCATGACACGGACATGCTTTTTAAATTGATGAAGCGATTGGAAGAGACTCATCAAATCAATCGGCATGGCTTGCGAGGATTTTGGCTGTTTTGGCGGTTCTCAGTTTCCCCTCGGCCACTAAATGGGGACAATAATAGTATCTACTTCCTAGGATAGATGATTTATTCATAAATATACATAATATTACAAATATGCATAATAGACATAAATATATATATATATATACATTCATAAATATACATAAATGCTTATCTAAAGGTCTGGCACTTAATAAATACTTGTTCCCTTCCTCCTGGTGACAATGAGTCAGTAGATTTTGGTTTAAGACCTTTCTCTCTGCTAATCAAGGCAATGACCATTGTTCACAAGTGTCTAGTGCTTGAAAGCTTATGAAGGGATTTCTTGGCAACAGTGTCTGGCATTCATTTGAAAAGTCTTTGGATGGAAAAAATTGAGAAGCAATTAAAAGGATGACAAATGGCTCTGTGTTTTCTATAGAAATATAGGAAAGCAACAAGGGCAAGGAGGTCAAGACTGGTTATTGGCTGACTTTCTCCCGCTCTCACAGATGATAGGGGGGCAAGTCTCTAGTACTGAAGTCAGAGGATGTGGATTCAAATCCTCCCTCTGAAACTTTGGGTGGAGCCTTGGGCTAGTACTTACTCTTTTAATCTCAATTTCCTCATCTGAATAATAGGAGTAAATAAAGCTCTTGTTACTATTTGTGGATTAAATTAAATAGTGCATAGAAAACTTGCTTTAGATGAAAAAGTATATTCTCAGTGGCAGTTGTTGTTATTGTACTAGCAACCACTGCAACAATACTGCCATAAAATAGAAGAATCAGATTAAATTAACTGAAAGGGTGAAGGAGGAAATTAGTGGATAAAAAACTGGACTTGGAGTTAGGGTTCAAATACAGGTCCACACACTTACTACCTAGGAAATCCTAGTAATGAACTTACCTCTCTCAGCCTCAGTTTCCCCATCAATAATATAGGAAAACTCATAGCGCCTATTCCCAGAATAAAAAGAGTTCATGTTTGAAAAGCACTTTGTAAAGCTCAGAGCTCCATATAAATCCTAGTTATTATTGTTGTTGTTGTTACTAGTTATGTTTCACTAGAGATTTCTCCCAGACTTAAGAGGCAGTTTCATCTTTCCTTCCTCCCATTACCCTAGAAGTGCTTCCTGTACTTTGAACTTGGCCTTCTGTTCTTTCTCTTTTCTTTAAAAATTTTCATTTAAATCGGTTTGCAGGAATTTACAGAGCTGCTGGGTTAAAATATTATTGTTCTTGTTACTCTGTTGTAAAAACTAATGTCCCCAATCTATGTAAGAGAGGATTGAATTTGTTTTTTTGAGAGTCATGAATCTGATTCAGGTAGAATCTACTTTCAGTTATGACTTCATGTTTATTAATGAAGAAAAACAAAACTCAAAAAATTTGAACAAAAAAATTTGGGGGGTATGGCTAATTCCTCAGGAGAAGAAATGCACTTTAATTGAAAACATCACTGACCCCCTCAAGGAGTTTTGTTAGGAGTTAGTGTAGATCTGGCAGACTAAGAAGTAATTAGTGTTAACCTGCTGAGAAGACCCAGATGAGCAAAAAGCATCTCATTAATGGAAAAAAAAATAGAGCACAGTGGATGGAATAATGGACTTGAAGTCGGGTAAGCCAGGGTTCAGATCCCATATCTGACACTGACAGGCATCCAAGGAAATTTTGGCCACATCGCTTGAGCTCCCTGAGTCTCAGTTTACCATCTGTAAAAGAGGGCTAATAATGCTTTGCTAATGTCACAACCTCACTGAATTTCAGCTTTCTTATCTATAAAATGAAAAGATTGAGGTACTTTCTTGATCCCATTTATGATCCCATGAGTATATATGCAATCTAATTTGCAAACTGCAAAGCTCTCTGGAAACATGAGTTATTGCTATTGATCGTTTCCAAAAGAACATTTTCCTTGTTTATTTGTTCTTGGGAGGTGTGGAATAAAAAGTACTGTGTAACTGTGGTAACTATGACAGAATTTAGATTTCTTAAGCTCACTGGAAGCCATTTGTTGAAACAACAGTTTTGAAATAAAATTTCAGTCCAAGGGATTTGGTTGAAGTCTTGGTAGGAGTTGGAGTGACTGGTAAGAGAACTGGAAAAAGAAAAGAAGAATCTGTGAGGGCAGTGGCTACCTTTGGGGGCCCGTGAAGCAAAGGACCGTCCTCTCGTCCAAACTTTCTCTCCCATCTACTTCTGTGGTTCCTTTCCAATAAAAACAAAACAAAGCAGAACCAACTTATATTGTCTTTGGAAAAAGCATGAAGAATCCTTTAAAAGCCTATTTCAGCAGGTTGCCATTCATTAGTACTCCTTTCTTTACTAGTTGTCTCATTATTAAAGCAGAGTGCTTCTTTGGGAGTTCTTAGAAGAAAGCTCGATCCTGATTCCAGGAAGCCCCAGCCTCAAGTGGGTAATATTTTGAAGGGTTTTTGAAGATTCCTTCGATACCCAAATGGTAAGAATTGTTCGAGAAAAACTACATGGTATGGAACAAAAATCCATGACCCTCTCTGTCTCTCTTTCTTTTTAGGATGACCACTAAGAGGCCACGCTCCTCATTCTGCAGTTGAGGAACTTCAGGCTGAGGGATGTTAAGTGCTCAAGATGCTGCAGGTGGGAATTTGTCCAAGGTAGACAATGAATAGCTTTTCTGGCTGAAGGGGCGATTCTCTTTCATCTCTGCTGGTGATGATGGTGATAGCCTAAATGTCTTATTTTTTTTTTGATTGACAAGAATTTTCCCTTTCTCTCTTACCCTTCCCCAATCCCCCTACAAAGAAAGAAAGAAAAATAAACCAAACTCTTCTAGCAAATATGCGTAGCCAAGCAAAAGAAATCCCTGGGTGGGCCATGTCTAGAACTGTCCCCTTTTTGCATTAAGTCCATCCCCTACTTGTCTGGGTGTGGGCAGCCTGCTTTCTCTAATCTGGAGTCATGGAAGGACTTGCAGAGACCTCTCCAGGCTTTGGAGCCGTTCATTTTTATCACATTGGGATTTCAGTACAAATGGTTCTGTTTTGGCTCGCTCTGCTCTGTATCACGCCAAAGTCTTCCCAGGTTCCTCTGCAGCAGTCCCTTGTGTCATTTCTTAGGACACAGTAATGTTTGCTTTCATTTACACAACATAATGGGTTTGGCTGTTCCCCACCTGATGGACGGGTCCTTAGCTTCCAGTTCTTACAGCCTTTCACAATCTGGACTTTACTTTTCCCCCGCCTTGTTTCACATGATTCTCCCTCACGAATTCTACGTTCATCCCCAATTTTCTTGAGGCATTAGGATGGACAGCGACTACAATGCTGGACTTGGAATCAGAAAGACCTGAATCCAGATTCTCCTTCTGACACTTACTAGCTCTATGACCCAGACAGAGCGCTTAGCCTCTGTGAGACTCCGTTTTCCATCTGTAAAATGGACACAATTTCCCTTAACCACACTGGGTTGTTGTAAGACTCAGATGAGAGAGTGTATGCAAACCACTTTTCCAGCCTTCAAGCATTACTACCCCCTCCTTTTTGTTGGCTGATTCCCAAGTCTGCCTTCTTGACTTGGACCTCCTTGCTTTTGTACACAGCTTCCCTGGAGCCTGGGACACCTTCCCCAAACAGTGTTCTGCAGCCCCCTCACAGGCTCTGGTGATGCAAATTGTTCCATGTTCGGTGTGAACATTTGGAAGCTGGCAAGTGCCACAAATCAGAGCGTGATTGATTTGCTGATTGGGAAGACTTGAGAAGAGGAGGAGAAGGTGGGAAGGGTGAAGATGGAGCTGAGAATGGCGTCCTGCAGAGGAGAGGGGCTGGAAACGTTTCCGAAGCCCCTGCTTGTCTCCTTCTTCATCTCTAGTGTCCCTCAAAGCCCAACTCCTAAAGGAAACTTGAGCCGAGCCCCACAATTCTCAGTGTTCTTGCCAACCTCATAGTCTTTGGTATATGGGATCTTCGGGTCATGGGCCTTTGACTGGAAGGGGCCTCAGAGGTTATCTCCAACGTGCCCATTTTACAGATAAGGAAACTGAGTCTGCACACAATTAAATGGTTTGTCCAGGGGTAGGCAGGTAACCGGCATCACCGACTGGTCTGCTGCACAGCTGTAGGTCCCCGTTCTTTGCCTTGCGCCCCCCCCCCCAGTGTAAGTTCCTGGAAAATAGGGATTTTTTCTTTCCTCCTCTTTCCCCAAAGTCTAGTCCTCCACACACAAGACACTTTCTAAAAGCCCTTTGGATCCCAGAGCTAACCTTCCTCCTGCGGGCCCCCTCCTCCTCCACTGGGGAGCTGTCTGCTCCTTAGGACTGAGACCAGGGAATGGGAGGGGGGTGGGGAGCACAGCCCCACTTCTCTGCCCGCCTCCTTCCCGCCTGCAGTGGAACTATCTGGTGACACTTAACCCCTCAGGATATCACACCCGGCTGAGGCATTTGGGGACAATCTTTGATTCTCGACTTCCGACAAGTTTCTTTCCAAGTTGGGAGTCTGGTGAGAGGGGGAGGGGCCAGGGCTAGCTCTGCGCTTTCTTTCAGAGACCCGGCTGCGCAAAAGGAGCAGACCCAGCTCT
>JAJPUD010000406.1:0-45002 GCA_023553655.1 Myrmecobius fasciatus
AGAAAGAAAGAGAAAATGAAAGAAAAAAGAAAGAAAAAGAAAGGAGGAAGGAAAGTAAGAAAGAGAAAATGAAGGAAGGAAAGAAAGAAAAAGAAAGGAGGAAGGAAAGTAAGAAAGAAAGAGAAAGAAAGGAGAAGGAAGGAAGGGAGGGAAGGAGGGGAATAGGAAGGAAAGGAAAGAAGAAAAGAAGGAAGGAAAATAAAAAAGAAAGAGAAAATTAAAGAAAGAAGGAAGGAAAGTAAGAAAGAAAAAGAAAATGAAAGAAAAAAGAAAAAAGAGAAAGAAAGAAGGAAGAAAAGTAAGAAAAAAAGAAAGAAAATGAAAGAAAAAAAGAAAGGCAAAAGGAAGGAAAGCAAGAAAGAGAAAATGAAAGAAAGAAAATAAGAGAGAGAAAGAGAAAGGAGGAAAGAAGGGAGAAAAGAAGAGAGGGAGGGAGGGAGAGGAATAGGATGGAAGGAAGAAATTTAATAAATGATCAAATAATCAACCAAGAAATCAATCAAAGCTGATCATATTACAAAAAGTAACAATGATAGCAAATGACATTGATATAATATTTTCAAGCAGTAGTTCTCAAACTAACTGGGCCATGAAGGTCAAGCAGTGACCTTGGCAAAATAATGGGAGAACTGGGAGTATCATGAGATTTCCCTTGAATATAAACACCTGCTTTTGTTGAATCCTTTGGATCTCCAGGTTCGTAGTTAAGGTTCAGAGGCCAGTTCTGTTTTCTATATTTACCATACTACGTACGCTGGGCAAAATAAAATTAATATTAAGCAAAATCAAATGTGTTCTTTTATGGATAATAGTACATCTCAGTGGTCCAGGAGGCTGGATTTAAGACTCCCACTCTAAGGTCCAAGGCTTCTAGGCCCACATTGATAGGTGCAAATCACTGTAATTGGCAGGTATGATTCATTACCTCAGGTACAGCACACGAGACTGGACAATGAATCTGAAGAGGTACTTCAAGGCTTTCAAGGCTGCAAAAAGCAAATCTGTCTTGCTGGAGTCTTCAGCGTTACCCACGTAATGGTTCAGTACTTTAGTGAGTTTCCTTGGAAAGACAAGAAAAGAAAGAGAGAAAATACATGTCATGAAGTGAAATATTGAATAAACATTTTCTCCCCTGAGGAAACATGATCCACTGGATAATGGAAATCAGGATTCTCAAAATCTCCCACAGACTTTGCTCTGAGTAAGCAAAAGCGAATTCAAGTTTGGTGATTCAGTTTACTAACCTGTAAACTTGGGCAGAGCTTTATAAATATAAATCAATATAATAAATATTTAATCTTTATAATAATAACAGGGAAGTAGGTGCTATTATTATCCCTGTTTTATAGATGAAAACACTGAGGCAGCCAAAAATTGGATGACTTGTCCAGGGCCTTACAGTTATTAAGTTTCTGAGGCCAGATTTAGATTAGAGTCTTCCTGACTTCAGACTTAGATGCCTTTGATATATCAAACACCTTTTGGAGCAGCTAAGATGGTGCAACTTGAGTCAGGAGGATCTGAGTTCTAATATGACCTCAGACAATTAACAATTCCTAGCTGTGTGATCCTGGGCAAGTCACTTCGCCCCAATTTCATGTTCAGAAATAAATAAATAATAAAATAAAATAAAATCAAGAACTCCAATAATTCTATACTACCAACAGGATAAAAGTCAAGCATTCAAGCCCCACTACCATCTAGCTCCAAACCCTCATTGGTAGTCTTATTTTACACAATACCTCTTTATGTCGTCTATAATTCAGCCAAACTCTATTATTAGGTATTCCACCAAGGCTCCCTGTTCTCTTTTTCCTGTAAACCTTCACAGAGGGCATCTCTTACTTCAGGCCCAGAAGGTCATTAATTATATGGCTTCCTAAGACTTCACAAAACTATATTCTCTCAAAATAATCTTAGGAGGTAAGTGCTTTCATTATGCCCATTTCACAGATAAGGAAATTGAGGCTAAGTAGCTTACCAAGAATAGCAGAAATAGTAAATGTCAAGGTGGGATAGAGCCCCAGGTCTTTCTGATTCCAAATTAAGCTCTCACTCCCTTCTCACCTTTGCTCATTGAAATCCTCCCTTTCCTTCCAAAAAGTCTCCTTTAATTCTACCAGCTGAAACTTACCCCTTCCTCCTCCAATTTTCCACTAGAGCTCTTTATCTGGATTTTTCCTTTTTCCCATTATTATTCTACTTTATTTAATTATTTTTCGCAAAAGACTTAATTTCATCATCTATTAAAAAAATACATTAATACCTGCTCAAAGGCACACTTTAATGTGCTAATTATTATTTTTTCCTGCTGCTCTTGCTGTGATTATTATCTCCCAGCCCCCAGGAGATTGCCAAGTCCATGAAGTAAAGGACCACGTCAGATTTCATCTTTACATGTCCAAAGACCACACTGAATTAAATGAGGCTGCATGCAAAGCAGTTGGCAAACCTCAAAGGGCTACAGAAATGGCAGTTATTACTAATATTAGTAGTAGTAGCAGCACAGGTGGCACTAAGCCAGGAATCAAGAAGACCTGAGTTCAAATCTGGCCTGTGTGACCCTGGCCAAGTTACTTAACCCTATCGGTCTCAGTTTACTCATCTGTAAAATGAGCTGAAGAAGAAATTGGCAAACCCTTCCAGTATGTCTGCCAAGAAAACCCCAAATGGGGTCATGAAGAGTCAGACCCAATTGAAACAACAACAAAAAAAATTGCTGTTAATCGAAACCTTAAAATCATTGTGAAAGGTAGGGGGCACATGGTGGGAAATACTGCATAGGATTCATTTTTGCAGGTCTTTTCCTCCTTTCCTCCCCTCATCTTCCTCCTATTAATTTTTGTTTTGTTATAAGGGATGGTTCTCTGGACTCTTTAGATTGTAAGCTCCTTAAGGACTGGGACTGCCTTCTGCCTCTTTTTATATCCCTAACACTTAGTACAGCGCCTGGTACATAGAAGGTACCTAATAAATGTTTAAAAATTGATTATTGATTGCCCCATAAGCTTCATTGTAGCCATTCTAACTAGAGAACTAGAGTTAGCACTAAGGCACACTGAGGGGAATCTCCTGTTGAGGATTCATGGAAAGACATGGGCAAAGGGGGCCTAAGATGGGCAGCTGTGGAGAGATATAAGTCCATTCATGAAAGAATGGAGCCAAAGCATCTTTATTTTTATTCCTTCCTTCATTCATTTGTTTATTGCTGAGGCAATGGGGGTTAAGTGACTTGCCCAGGGTCACACAGCTAGGAAGTGTTCAGTGTCTGAGGCCAGATTTAAACTCAGGTCCTCCTGACTTCAGCCAAAGCATTTATATGTGTCTGGCTCAGGAGAATGGAAGTTCCCTGAAGGCAGGTAGGCAGGCAGGCAGGCCGGGCAGGTTTTACTTCATGTTCTCTCTGGGTATCTCCAGAAGCAAACACAATGCTTGGAACACAGTCGGTGCTTAATTAATTTCTTGGAGCGTCCATGAGAGATAGGGACAGACATCTGACCACTATTTAGTTCATTCCTGTGGCCATTGCTAGGTGAAGCAGATCCTGTACCAGCACAGACCAGCATCTCCTCTCTGGACAGTGATCCTAGAGAACTGTGGGGACCAGGGACTCCTGGCTTCAAAGCCGGCTCACGGCGTGCACCTTCTAGGTGACTTTCGGCAGCAGAGCAATGCCCCGAGCACAGAGGGATTAGGAGCTAACTTGCTCATGGTTCACGCTAGTCCAGGCCTTCTCTCCAAGGCCAGCTCTCTACCTGCCAGGCTGCCCCTTACATAAGCAAACAAACAAAAAAATGAAAAATGATTAGAGGAAGGAGAAAGCACAAAGAACCAAAGACGGAGAAAAGATTCCCCTCCGAGGGGCGGCTGAGGTGAGCTCCTGAAGGAGGCAGGGAGTGCGTTCCAGCCTTGGGGGACACAGCTTAGGCAAAAGCATAGGGGCAGAAGTGGGATATTCTGGGAACAGGACGGACATTAGGCCAGTCTGCTGAAATGCAGTTTGGGAGGAGAGCCGTCATAGGGAGCAAGACTTTTTGCTGACAACAGTAAGACTTCAGCAGGAGTCTGTGCCCTCTTTCTCTCCCTCTTTCCCTCCCTGCTGCTGTTTCTGTCTGTCTGTCTCTCTCCTCAATGTCTCTATCTCTCCTCTCTGCTCTCTCTTTCCTTCTTCCTCTCTCTGTCTGTCTTTCTCTCTCTCTCCATCTCTCTGCCTATCTCTCTGTCTCTGTCTCTCTCTTTTTCTCTCTGTCTCTGTCTCTCTCTGTCTCTTTCTTTCTCTGTTCTCTTTCTCCATCTCTCCTCTCTCTTTCTGTCTCTGTCTCTGCCTCTCGGTCTGTCTCTTTCTCTCTCTCTGTCTTTCTCTCTGTTTCTCTGTCTTTCTTCCCCTTTCCCTCTCTCCCTCTCTCCCCCTCTCTCTCCATCTCTCCTTCTCTCTCTCTCTCGGTCTGTCTCTGTCTCTCTCCTTCCCTCCCTCTCCCCTTTCCTCCCTCCTTCCCTTCCCGCCCCACACACATACATGTGCTCAGCTCACACCCATCTCTGTCTCCAAGAAACGCCCCCAGAATCCCATGCAGGGATACTTACACATAGGCCAAGGTAGCACTGAAGTGTTTGTAAATGTAGGTTTCAAGTACAGGATTAAAATGCTGGAACTTTATGTCTCCTATCAGCGAGATAATAAATACCTGCCAAAGGAGACAATGATAAGGAGCGCAGCCCTGCGTAATCCTCAGACGTTCTGGAGCCATGCTGCCCAGATCTCTCCATCCCGGCTTGCTTGATCTTCTCCCTCCCGTTCCCCCTGTTCCCTTCTAGGACGAAGGGGAAGGCAAACCTGGGGCCGGCCTAAAGACCTCAGTGTGTTACAACCAGGTTGGGACTTGTTAAAAAGTTCCAGGTAATTTCCTCCTGACAACAGCGTGCCAGTCCCCAGATCGGGGCACCAAGCAGACCTCAAGCTTTCCCATAAACTGCCCTCAATAGAAGAACTTTTCTTTTCTGTCCATCCTGTCCTAGGCAAAGATAGCAAAGTCCAAGGGCTTTATGTCAATCAATGAAGGCACTTTGATAGGTCCTCCCCCCACAATCTATTGATTATTCTTAGGCCCCGTGAACATTGACTTAGCCCTGGAAGGATCCAGTGCATTGAAACCAACTCCCTCATTTGACAGATGAGGGAACTGACCAATGACAAATAGTTATTGAACATCTAAAGTGAGATTACATTAAAGCCTTACAGATTCTGAGCTGGAAGAACTGGAGCAGCCATCCAGTCCAGCTGACTCATTTTACAGATGAGGAAACTGAGGCAAAGGGAGATGGAAAATATTAAACATTTGAGCCAATCAATTTGAGATTATCAGTCCAGAGTCAATGCTCATTCTACTACACCATGGCGGCCTTCCTCAGAGTCTCTAATCAAGTCTCTTTCTTGACTTGAGAACAAGGTAGACTGAGTGACTTGGTCAACATCCCACAGGTTAAAACCACAGAGGTTCCTTTGCCCCCACAAGTACGCTTCTTGTCTTATAAGTGTTGGCGACATGTTGTTCCACAGTTATGACCTCAAAAAAGGGAGGAAGCTATCTTCAAACCCTGAATCTCCACCATGGCACTGAGCTGCACACAATTAAATATATGCAACTGTACAAAGCTGTAAATGAGGGACAAAAGAACGCTTTATTTCCTTAGGAAACAAAACTCGAAGTCTTACTCTGGGGATCCACAAAGCAACTTCTCAAATACATGCTACGGGATTCACAGCTAGACTTTAGTTTATCTGAAAAAGACCCAGGGGTTTTAGTGAATGGCTAAAATGAAATTGAAGCAGGGCCAAAAACTTAATGTGATGGCCAGAAAAGCTAATGTAATCTTCAGGCTGCATTAATATTAGAGTGCTAGACTAGGAAAAAGCAGGATTGGAAAATAGTGCTGTTGGGGACTCGGCAGCCATATTTCAATCAACTCAGGTGGATGGTGGATGACGTAACAGAGCCCAGATTATAAATCTTGGTGCTGAGGACATCTCTCAGTGGTATTGAGTCTACCAACTGAGCTGTGGAATTGAGGTAGTCAAGAGTAACAATCTAAAGTCAAGGGGCAGCTAGGTGGCACAGTGGATAGAGCACCAGCCCTGAAATCAGGAAGACCTGAGTTCAAATCTGATCTCAGACACTTAAACATTTCCTAGTGTGGGCAAGTCACAATTTGCCTCAGGAAAAAAAGCAAACAAAACAAACAAAAAAAAGAACCCAAAAGCAATCTAAAGTCATACCTAATAAGTCCTGGTCAATTAGCTATCATAAAAATTAAGATCTGGGTGGATCGGAAAAGATCACTCAATCCAATCTGTATTAGATCAAAAATCCTACTCACAGCAATACTGAACAAGGGTAATAGTGATAGTAATGACAACTGGCCCTTATTTAGCATTTTAAGTTTTACAAGTCATCTCATTTTCAAGTCATTCATAATTCAATGCAATTATTATCCCATTTTACAGATGATGAAACTGAGGCTCAGATTAAATGTTTCAAGTACTTCTACTTCAAGGTTTTCAGTGAGGGGAAATCTAATGTTTTTCAAGAAAGTCCACTTTACTTTGAGATGACATCAATTGTTAGAGGGATTTTCTTTATTTTAGCCTAAATCTGTAACTGCAATACCCAGCCATTGAACTATAACTTAGGGCCAGTGTGACTTTGTCTGATCATCACTTAATTTATATAATCTCTGAGGTCCTTTCCAACTCATTAAAAATTGGTTTTAATGCTGAAACTAATAAATCCTATTAAAATAGGAGCAATTATTTTCCCAATTTTTTTTTAAAGTTAGAAAATGATCAAGTTAAGTTTTAAGTTACTGAAGATGTTTAAATTTAAAAAACAACAATTAAAGCCATTGTTGTAGATAAATATATTAAACTTTTTCTCCCCCTTGTCTCCTGGTGAAGAGGGTGGAGAGGGAAGGAATCATGATTTCATGTAGCAAAAGTAAGTGAAGAATTATTTTCTTTGTTCTTCTTATTCTTTTGTGTTAGTCTCTTTTTCTGAGAGTCTACTCTGTCATTCAAGTAAATCTATGAATCGTACATTGTCCTGTGGCCTTTAAAATCTGAAAACAGAAGAAAATAATGATCTATATATAGAACATAATATAGCACCTGACTTCTGTGACTTCTTAGGCTTTTCCACAAACATAGCTTTTGTGAGCTTTTTATCTTATCCTTACTTTGTTATGACATAAAAATGAGCAAAAAGCAAAAAAAAAAATCCCCAAGTTTTGAGTTATAATTTTGCTTTTACAGTGTGATCTTGGGCAACTCACATCACCCCTGTGTGCCTCAGTTTCCTCCTTTGTAAGATGAGAGACTAGATGTCCTCTGAGATTCCTTCCAACTTTGAATCTATAACCCAACTGTATTGGCCAGCCCACAGCTGTTTTATGTTGACAGAGTTCTTCACAAAGGCTTGGATGACCATGCTTTTGGATGATACAGAGGAATGATTTTTGTTCAGGTGCAGGTTAGAATGACCACTGAGGTCAATTCTGATTGGGAGACTTGATGCTTTCCTCTGGCAGAGGGAGAAGAAATAGCTAAAATGACCTCTCGAAGGAGCCAAAGGTGGCCAAGGTTCCACCCGGGGCCATCTTTGAGATTCATATACACATGATTTTAGATGCTTATTACTTACCAGTGCATCAAATACAAGGAAATCATAGGTTTCATTGTCGGACATTTCCATCATTATGTTAAAAAGTGCATCAAGAGTATCTTGTAGGAACTAGAGAAAGAAGAAAAAAGAGTTTATTTTGACTCATTACTGTGGTTCTTGGTATGGGGTTGGGCTTAAGAGTCAGTTTCTTCTGAGTTTAAAAATTTAGTAATTTAAATTGAACCTCAATTCCGTCATCGGTAAAGTGGAATAATAACTGCATTAAATTACAAAGATCAAATGAGAGATTAGAAAAACTTAAGATTGTTGCTGTCATTACTATCACTATTGTTATGCACTAGATAGCCTGAGAAATGGAATTATGGGTGTGTGTGTGTGTGTGTGTGTGTGTGTGTGTGTGTACAGCATGTTTCACATAAAGCACAACAGGAAAAGTGCCCTCAAATAAACTTTTAAATGATAATAATTATAAAGATGAAGATAATGATTATGATGATGATGATGATGTAACTAGCATTTATATATTACTGTACAGTTTGCAAATATCTCATTTTGTCCTCAGAACAACTCTGGGAGCTAGATGCTATTATTATCTACATTTTACAACTAAGGAAACTGAAGTTTGAAAGCAATTTGCTTGGGGTTACACAGCTATTCAGTATCCGAGACCAAATATAAACCCCGCTCCAATTCTTGAAAATAAAAAAAATACAGATTAAGTTGTTTTAGTTGGTGGTTGGGACTGACTCCCGTGACTGAGAATCCTTGGGAAAAATCACACAGCCCTACTACCAGGGACAGTTTATGTTGGATGTGGCAACTATAGGGAGAAGAATTTGCATATAATCTAACTAATTATTCTTCTTAATTAGGTTCTAAACTGAGCTATATCCATGCTGCTGGAAAACTATTAATGATCTTTAAAATAAGACATTCAAAGCCATTCTCTTTCCCTCCTGATAGTGTCAGTCCCTTCAGGGTAGAGACTGCCTTTCTTTGTATCCCCAGTATGTTGGTTAATATCTGGCACAAAGTAGGTGCTTAATAAATGCTTATTAACCCACTGACTGACAGTCCCATCTACATTATAGTTCCCCACCCAACTCCTATGGCAAAAATAAATAAACAAAAAATAATAATAATCTTGAATTCAACCAAAGAATAACAAAACCATAAATTTCCAATTAATTAATTAATTTGACATCTGTGCAATCCAAGTCATGAAAAAAGAGATTTCTAACCTTGCATGTGTGTGCTTGTACACACCCACACTCATACCTACCTTTACAATTTCTCCCCCGTCCACCTCCATTAGCTTCTTTAAGTTGTGTTTTATGTTCTGGGAGTTGGAACGCCAATTTAACAACCCCAGGAGGTCAACTGGGAAGGAAAACCACAGACGTGAGAACATTAGAAAGCACTCAAGATGCAAATTCATCTGTTTCAATTATAAAAATGGATAGTCAGGCACGGTGGAATAGTGGTCAGCCTTAGTATTTAATGTCTCTTATCATGGGAGAGCTGGGCGTGCACTTAGAAACACCTGAGTTCAAATCCAGCCTTAGACACGTACTAGTTGTGTGACCCCGGACAAGGGTTGTCTTAATCCATCAGAGAAGAAAGTGGCAAACCACTCCAGCGTCCTTGTCAAGAAAACCCTGTGGACAATGTGGTCAGACACAACCGAACAAGGACGTCATTGAGAATGGGAGTGGAGGATCATAGAGTTAGAATTGGAATGGAAGAAGCCATCAAGCCCATTCCCCTAATTTTACAGGTGAGAAAATGAGTCCAGAGGAAATGTCCAGGGTCACATAACATGATCTGAACCCGGGTTTTTTATAAACCCAAGTCCAACACGTGCTTTGCTGCCGTGTGGCTGGTCTGCTTTGGTGCATCAAGTTCAATCCCTACTAAGCATAAAAAAGCTAGGACCTTGGATCGATCCCTATGAATGTTAAGGACAGTTCTCTTGAAGAGAATTCACATTTACTGAAGTTTGATCTCAAACACCTGGAAAATGAAAATAAAAGCACAAGAAAGAGATTTTGTAAGAATGGTGGAGGGGTGTGTGTCACTACAGGAGAATCAGGACCAACCTCAGAAGCAAGAGATGTGTGAAAGGAGAGAGGAATTGGAGAAGGCAAGAACTTTTCTTGCACTGGGGAACAGCCTGCCCAAAGGTACGGAGGTGGGAGATGAGAGGTAGGAAGAGAAAGGCAAGGAAGCCACTGGAAAAGTGACCACAAACCAGGCTTGAAATTTGGTAGAGGAGTCTGTATTTCACTCTAGAAGCTTATGAGGCAATCAGGTAGAGGGGGAATTGTGGGGGAAGGAAAGGAAAGAAGGAAGCACTTAGTAAGCACCCAATATGTGACAAACACTTTACAAATATCATTTCATTTGAGCCTCAAAACAACTCTGTGAAATAGGTACTCCTGTTATTCCCATTTTACAGTTGGAAAAAACAAGTCAAATAGAGGCTAAATGACTTGCTAGGGTCAGAGTTAGTAAGCGTCTGATGTCAAATTTGACTCAGGTCTTCCTAGTTACAAATCTAGTGCTTTATCCATTGTGCCACCCAGCTGTCCTCTCAATTTTATTAACTAATCATCACCACCACCATCATCAGTGCCATGATCAGGTCTATGTTTTAGGAGCTTCCATCCCTAAAGCTTTTCAGATCTCCCAGATGGCTAAGGTCCTTTCCCCCATAGCTTTACTTAAAAAAACAAACAAACAAACAAACAAAAAACCAACTTATTCTATATTTAGCTGTGTATGTATGTGCTATTTGCTTGGACAGAATATAAAGTCTTTGAGATGAGAAACTGCTTCTTTTTTCTTTTCTTTTTTTCTTTTCTTTTCTTTCTTTTTTTTTAAACTTTGTAGCCTTAATACCTAGCACAGTACATGGCACCCAATAGGAACTCAATAAATGCTTGTTGTTTAGTTGATAAAATTGCTAAGCAATGCTTACTGGTTGATTCTAGGATTTTAAAGTTTTTTAAGGGACCTTACAGGTCACTTGGAATCACAGGTCCACTTTTAATTCAATTCAAATGGCATTTATATATATAATATATACATATATACATAGACTGTTGTCTATATATATAATTGTCCAAGTTCTTTGAAAGCAGGGGAGATCTTGGTCTTTTGTATCCCGTAGGTATCTATTTAATTCTTATTGACCTGACTTTACTAAACACCTGCCATTTGTCAGCCACTGGCTCAGGTGTTGACAATACAAAGAAAAGGGGGAGGGAGAAGGACCCTAAAGATAAAAGGGAAGTGAACTCCTCAGGTTTATTTACAGTTGTAGAGAGACAGGACCAAGGCAGGTCTTGTCTCCCGACCTCATGCTGTCTCCATCACATGTTGCTGAGTGAATTAAGGGTTCTATAGTGCTAGATGTCCCAGAAGGCACTTGCTCTTTGCTTCCATCTCTCACACCTTAACATACTTCTCCAAGGTGGGGCCACATGACAGCATCCAAGTAGGATCCCATTTTGGAGGACAGAAGAGGCTGTCTGGGAGAAAATCCTCCCTCAGCCAGTCCTAAGGTGATCCTGACATAGGTTTTCTCAAATACAATCTTTGAGCCAGTAGAGCCTTGGGAGAGTGCCAAGCTTTGGGTGGTCACTAAGACAAATGTTAGAGGGATGAGGGTTATAGGATCATAGGTCCCAGATCTCGAGGTGGAAGAAAGCTTAGAGATCATTAAAACTCCCTCTCCCGTATCAAAGATGGCCATGAGATTCCGAGACTTTGAACTGGTTGCCCAGTGTCATAGAAATGTATCCCAGTTATCACTGGAAGCTTGTGTTCATCCCATTGTACCTCTGTCTCCTCTCTCACTAAAGAAATTGAGTAGATAGGATAGATAGGATGGATGGCTCTTGGGCTAGAAGGGCTCCTAGGGAACCACCCAATCCAGTCTCCTCATTTTCCTGATGGGTCCAAAGAGAATAAATGATGTTGCCAAAGTCAGACAGGCAGCAAGGAAGTAAAGCGGGATCCTAAGGCACGTACTTTGGCTTTGTACTTTGCCCAGCTGGCAAAGTCTCAAATCCTGAAAGAAGCGACACAGGAACAACATACATCTGAGTATCTATTATCAGAATACCTTCCTCTATGAGATCATAGACTTAGAGTTGAGGATCTGCTCAAAGGCAAGGTCCCATAATGGCCAGAGCATGAGACTGAGGATGCTCCAAAGGACCTGGGGCCAAAATTCCACCTCAGACGTTTACCTATGGCCCTAAAAAAGTAAGCCTCAGTTTCTTTATTTGTAAACTATACTAGATTCAGTGACATGGAAGGTCCCTTAGAGCTCATGATCTCATTTCTCATCAGATGCACTACTTTGGGACTTTCTTACTTTTGCACCATGTCACTGTTAAGTAACTTCCCCTGCAGTCCCATTACTTACTTTTTTTGCTTCTGCTATTCCTTCCTTTCCCTTCCTTCCTTCCTTTCTTCCTTCCTTCCTTCCTTCCTTCCTTCCTTCCTTCCTTCCTTCCTTCCTTCCTTCCTTCCTTCCTTCCTTCTCTCTCTCTCTCTCTCTTTCTTTCTTCTTCTCTCTTCTTTCCTTCCTTCCTTTTTTTTTCTCTTTTTATTTCTCTCTCTTCCCCTTCTTCCTTTCTTCCTTCTTTTATCTGAATCCCCAGTACTTGCACAATGTCTGGCACTAAATCAGCACTTAATAAAAATTAGTGATGGCTCGATACCATAGCAATAACTGACTTTTCATTGTGCTCTCTGACTCACAAAGGATTGAATCCATTTTCTCTTTAGATCATCACATTAACATGGGACTTAAGAGCTATGGCTATTGCTGCCCCCATAGGAAACAAACATAGAGGCGACAGCTTCTTCTTCCATCCTTCTCATCTCACACGTGTGCAGCTCTTTGAGCAATGGTGTACTCCATCCCTCTTTATGTGACTTTCAGAGCATTTTTGGCAATATCCAAAGACATTCTTTTGTTCTCTGGGACCTGGGGAGCTTGTTTTGATTATCTTGCCTGTGTGCTGGCTCTGTTGTGTCTGGCCACTTCTCTTAGTTGAAACGCTAACTCCAACCTTCGGCCAACAATGATTCATGAAAATAGAACCAATTCTGGCTGCTCTTGCAGATCCAAATGCCATTTGATCCTTGGGTGGATTTTATATTTAAATGTTTGGATAGCCTTAGACTTCCTCTGGTCAGCACCTAACCCAACTTCCAAGATGGCGGAGTGAACAAGGACCAACACAGCCTTTTGGGTTGTATTCCAATAAATTCCTTATAGGAGGAATGGAACATAGGAGGCAACAGGGAGTATGGTCAAGGGCTCTCTCTGGGCTTAGTATAAAAAGACTTGGATTCAAAACCTGGCTTGGATCCTTACTAGCTACATGACTAGCTGTGCCAATTTTTTAATTTGTTGGAGTGTCCATTTCCTGTTCTATAAAATGGAGATGAATATAACTTTTACTCTGTAGTACATCTCATGGAGTTGTAATGAGGGAAGCAAGTTATATACCTAAAGTGTTACAAAAACATGAATTGTTTTTTATGAGTGGAAAAAACTTTAGAGTGAGAAATTTAGGAAGCTAGAGTTAGGAATCTGATTCTTTCCTTAACAGGGGGAGCCCTTCTCTGAACTTCCTTAGCCCTTCTTTAAAGCAAAGGGTTGGCTGAGAGGATTTGTAGGAACCGAGGCAGAAGACAAATAAACAGAATCTGGAGGAACAATATACACTTTAGTAAAATACTATAAAGACAAAACTTTGAAAGACTTAAGAGCTCTGATCACTGCAAAGACCAACCAAGAATCAAAGTGTGGACTGAGAAATAATAGTATTTGGACATAACAATGCGATAATTTGCTTTGTTTGATTATTCATATTTATTATGAACCCTCTGTCTTTCTGTGTGTGTTTCTCTCTCTCACTGCTCATTCTCTGTTCATCCATCTGTCTGTCTCACGTGGGATAGAGCAGAAGTAGGAAGGAAAGAAGATGGATTAAGAGGAAAAATTAAATTAAATATGTCAAATAAGGAGTTGAATAGATGATTTCTAAAGTCTCTTCCAGTTCTGACATGATCCTTTGTGTATCAAGGAAGATAATTTATTGTATGGTTTAGGTATATGGGAGTTGAAAGTAAGACTCCATCTAGTAGAGAGATGAGGGTTAAGAGTCAGAGGATTTGAATTCATATCCTGTGGGACCATAAGTAAGTCACTTCTTTTCTGGAGTCTGTTTCCTTATTTGTATAATGAGGTGAGATTAGCGCTAAGGTGAAGTTTGAGTTCTTGGGCATTCTTGATGTAAATTTTTCCTCAGATATGGAGCTAAGGTTCTTGAACTTTGATATTTGACCTAGTATGCTTGACATCAGAAAGGGACAAATTGGGTGGATTTGGTGACCTCTATCAAATATAAATCCTATGATCTTGAGGACTAATTGATTAGAAAGGCTTTTCCTAACACCCAAATCTTCCCTTGTGACTGCTGGTCATTGATTTTAGAGGTGCCCTATATGATTATCTTGACAGATAATGCTATGTTTTGAGGTAGAAGGAGGGTTGACCTGGGAGTGTGATGGAGTTCCGAGTCCCTGGGATTCTTGCTATGGATTTCTTTCCCCAAGCCTAGAGCTAAGGTTCTAGTAGCTGGGCCCTTGGCCCAGGATGCCTGACAAGAGAAAGAGAAAGGGGTTTCTATAGAAACTGGCTTGTCCCTAGAAGTGTTCTGATCCCTCATCTAGGGCCATCTCATCCCTGAATGCAGTCCTAATCTGAATGAATCAAACTGGTCCCTGAGCCTGAAATATAGCCTCAAGTAGGTTATCTATTACAACATTCTCGTTAAATCAACAAGTATTTATTAAGCACTTACTATGTGCCATGCCATTGTTAAACACTAGAAATAACAGGGAAAATCCAGAATAGTCCCTACCCTCAAGGAGTTTATAACTGAGTATCTTCCAATCTTAGTACCAGGGTTATTTTTTCCACTTTTTATGGCCAAGTCTTTATTCAACTCTTGAGGGTTTGCTTCCTCACCTGAAGTCCCTGTGATGATTCTGACTAAATATCCTTATCAAGAAATTATATTCTATTAGGAATATAGGAATTATATTTTATTAGGAATATAGGGATTATGTTAGGAATATAGAAATTATATTCTATTAGGAATATAAGAATTATATTCTGTTAGGATAATATTAGATGTGGCACTTTTATAGACTATATTACTTGTTCTTACTCAGACTTGTTTTTACTCCATCTCCCAGCATGTACCTTTGCATAAGTCATTTCCCATTTCTCCAACATTCTCTCTTTTCTTCCACCTGCAAACCCTACTTCCCTTTTAGACTTAGCTCAAGTGACATCTTCTCCAAGAGATTTTACATTACCCCGTTTTTTAACGTGGAAATATTGTAGCTCCCTAACAGAATGGAAGCTCCATGAAGGCAAGCCTGTTCACTTTTCTCATCAGGTCTTCATTTTCAGCACATCGTGGCTATTGACCGGCAGAACTCCGGCATTCTTACCATGGAGCCCAAGGGTTATATTTGGAAAACCAGCTCTGACTCACCATTCTGGGTCAATTTTGTGGAACAAATCAGAGTGGCGATTTGGAAGCTGTCTTTGGTGCTATCCTTGGTTGCGGTGAAGGTGGATAAGTGCGTATTTTTGCCTGGGGAGAAATCCTTGTCCTCCATCTCTATCTTTGTGCTGGGCAATGTCAGGTAGGACTTCGCATCTTCCATTTTCTTATTATCCCCCTGAAAAGAAAACACACACCCATTGGTTTGGGAATGCTAAATGGGAGGAAGAATAATTTATTAGTCAATAAAGTTCCATCTAGCCTCTGCATTCACTGTGCATGACTTTAGAGCCTCCGAGTCAGAGCATCCAGGATTCTAATCCATGATCCCAGCTTTGACTCTGTCACGTTCTGATGATAATCTGGGCCAAAGCCTTCTTTAGGATTGCCTCCTTTACTTCTCTGGGCCTTAGTTCTCTCATCTGTAAGATAGAGACATACTAGATGGCTTCCAAGGTTCCTGCCACCTCTAGACTCATGAACCTATGATAGAAGAGAATATATGCTCTTGTGAGTAACTATTATCTGTAAAATTTGGGCATTGGACTAGAAGATGTTTATGGCCCCTTTCAATTTTAAATCTAGGAACTCTGCCTTATCCCAAGAGGAAAAAATAAAAATAAAAACAAAGACACTGGTCACATCCAAGGATGTATGCCCGGCTCTGCAGAGAGAATGTTTTTGGAAAGATATGGACAGAAAATTCATGGGATGAGAAGATGGGAAGGTTCCAAATCAAAAAGATCAAGAATCAAGGCAGAACAGCTATGAACCTAAGGGGTCCTTGATGGACAAGGAAAGAGCTTTGGACGGTCAGGTCATTAGAGATTTCTATTGCTCTTACCTTATATACTACCAGATTATGCCTTCCATCCTGCAATGTGGTTCCATCTGGGTTCATCAGCTTCACAAAGGCCACCCCAAAAGCTCTTTCAGATTTATCTCTGGCTGTAAAGCAAGGAAAACTTTGTTTCTGAGATGGTGACCCACCTACTTAATTCTCTTATGAAGATGAGGAGTGCCTAGGAGAAGGGTACAGACCAATCTATTCTTTCACTAAGAATACTTGCAGGACAGGGTGCCAAAGGAAATACAAAGGTAAATAAGTTGGAGAGAGCACTGGTCCTGGAGTCAGGAGGACCTGACTTCAAATCCAGCCTCAGACACTTCCTAGCTATGTGACCTTCAGCCAATCACTTAACCCTAATTGTCCCCCATCCCCCCCAAAAGAAACCCACCCCTAAAACAAAACAAAGATAAGCAGGGCACAGTTTCTCCACAGAGAATTAACAATCTAGGAGAAAAGAAAAACCATTCATGAAAAAACCAGGGCTTATTCCTGTGATTTTCTAACAATAGGGAAACTCCTGAAAAAGGAAATCCCCTCCACCAATTCAAGTTGAAATCTTCTCAGCAATTTCTATCCTTAGAGAGTTACTTCGACTACTGAAAAGTAAAATAATTTGTCCTTTGTCATAGTCAGAATTAGAACCCAGGACATGAGAGCTTTGAGGTCAATGCAATTGATGTTTTCCAGTCTTGTTTCCATCTCCTGGTTTCCCTGGATCTTGGTAAAATTCATCCCCTACCTTCTACAGGTCTCTCTTGAAGGTGCAAGTGCCTTTTCTGAGATGTTCTCCATCTGGACTGATCTCAAATGTATAAACTGGTCCCATCAGATTGGAAACTCTTTGAGGTAGGAACTGTTTTTGCCTTTCTTTGTACCACAATAAATGCTTAATACAGGACTGATAGTGCCTCTAATCAAAATTCTACATGTTAGTTATCCATGTTGTCACTTCTTTGAGACTGACTCTCTATCTCTCAGTCCCCAATGACTTTATGATAACAATAATTATATTAACAAGAACACGATAAGTACTCCAGAGGAAGGAAGTCCTTGGAGGGCAGGACTGTGCTTGTTTTTGTCTTTCAGTCCTCTCAATTAACACAACGTCTCACCCATAGTAGATGGTTAGTAAATGTTCACTGAACCTAATTGAGCAGGGGAGAAATGAGCATGGTGCCATGAATAATTCAGATGATGGACAGATACAATCCATCGAGACAGAGTATTAACACGGTCATTTCCAACTAATGTAAACATTAATAATGCCATATGGAAACAACAAACTTGAGAATTGGGAAATCGGCCTGAAATCTATCGCTTTCCAATCAAACGAGGATGACATTTTCTTTAGTTTGGCTATGTGGAGAGACACATAAATATTCCCTGTTCCTTCCTTAGTACCAGGGAAAGCTCAGCTTTGAAGGAGGAAGCTGCCAAGGGCTGGACTTGGCCATGTCTAGTTTCCAAACACAGTCAGTCTCCAGGGCCCCTAAAAAGTACAGTGAAGCAAGAGTCAATATTGTTCTTGGAAAATGTCTGTGGTACAGACATCTTGATACTTACATTCCTGTGATGACCTGTGCCGGAAAGTAAATCTGAGATGACAACGGGTGACCTCTTCAATGGCAATAGATACCTGCATATTAATAAGAAAAGACTGAATATTTAATCTAACTTTCTATCTCTGTGACTAATCCTGTAGGAGCAGACAGTTCAGAAAGACTCATGGTACCACAGAAAGCAATCTGGTAGAAGGCAGCTCTATTTCCGACAAAGAAGTTTTTATTTACAACTCAGAGAAACTCAATGAAAAGTTGGTTTCTCCAGACACGACTATTTGTGCCTTTTAAGCCACTGATCCCATTATGTGGCAGGGATTGCCAACTGAAGGAGGTCCAAAATGGAAAAAAATAGGCAGGCTATCTATCTATCTATCTATCTAGCCATCTAGCTACCTATCTACTTATATGTTATTATATTATGTTAAATATTTATAATAGCATCTTTTGTGATAACAAAGAAATTGTAAAATAAAATAATCCATTGACTGGTAAATGGCTAACCAAAGGGTGATATTTAAATATGATGGAAATTTATTGAGCTGAAAAACACTGAATAGAAGGAACCGAGAGAATTATGGGTAAATTTTCATAGGCTGATGCAGATTGAAGTAACAGAAAAAGGAGGGAGACATAGATAGTACCTAAATGTTGTATGGGCCATTAAACTGGGACCAGTCATGATTCATCCCATGGGATTTAGGTTGTAGCTTGTATGACACTAGTAATAATAATTGTAAGGATAGAGAGGTAAGAATCTCATTTCTATCCTTTAGAATCAACCTTCTTCACTCTGGGGAATAGAAATAAATTTAGATTGTTTGCTGGAAAATAATGTATGTGCATATACATATCTTTAGATAACTACATGTTGTCTCTCCCATTAGAATGAGAGGTTATGGAAGCTGAGGACATTGATCTGAATGTCTAACATGGCACATGGCACAAAAGTGTCTTTCTAAATGCTTGTTGAATGGTTAATTTTCCTCCCCCTGTTAAGGTCTGTGTGCTTTCTAAATTCATTCTCATATTTCTGTTATTACCACTCCTGTGTTAGCATTCCCATTGTAGGATTCCGAGAGGGTTGGAGGCCAAAAACACTTTCATCATAAGACCTTTCATTGGAACGTAGATCTACTAGGTTCCACAGAATATATAAATCGCCAGATCCCAGAAGTCATTAAGCCCAACTGATTCACTTCAAAGAGAAAGTGGGAAGCTGAGCTGCCCAAAGGCACCTAGTTATGAAGGAGTTGGATCAGGAATTCCCACCAGGTGTTCTGGGTCCAAGGCCAACATACTGCTCACTCCACCAGGAGGCCTCTCCAAAAGCAACCGGGAAGATGGGGAATGAACCCAGATCCTCCCTTTCTCACTAGTCAGGTGCTTCTTTGCAATAGAACTACTACTCAGATAATTCTTCTCCACGTCAATTTACTAGCATCCTGCACTACAGTTAGCTTGGGAGAAGTATGGAAGGCACCTGGGAACCAGAAAAACGGAATTCATACAACTCGGAGGAGACTGACCAGATCATTTATTCCAAGTACTTGTGGAAGACTCTAAGGAGAAAGGCGTGGACCTGCCCTGACAAAGAGCTTCCTCACCTGGGAATTCCCTAAGCCAGTGAAGTCATTGGCTCAGTTTCCAACCCTGTAAGTGCTTAATGTTCTTTCCTTTGAAAACTGATTTAAGAACTCTAATCAATGCCCCCAAACCACTGAAGAGGAAGCCTGCTACCCACTACCTACCTACCAGATGTAAAGGATTCAGAGCAGACATGGTCACTGTGGGAGGTAGTTTGGCTTTCTATGTATATTAGTTACAAGAGTTTTGCTCACTCTCTCCTTCCTTTCTTTCTTTCTTCCTTCCCTCTTCTCCTTCCTTCCTTCCTCCCTTCCCCCATCTGTCTCTTTTTTCTTCAACGGGGAAGAGTAGGGAGAAAAATAAATCAATATTTGTAAATTGGAAAAAAAATTTGGTTCATTTCTAATTTAAATTGGATTGTTAAGTGGTTTCGGAACAAGTTCTGGTTCAATGCACAGTTTAATAAAATAAATCTATATCACTATTATATTATTATATTACTATTTTAAATTTTTTTTCTTTTTTTTTATTCCTAAGGACATATGCTCTCCCCCATTCAATTATAACTTTATGCATAAGTGTCCCTCTGGGCCCCCGAGTCCACATATCTAGAAGACCCTTTTGATAGATAACCTTGAATAAATAAGAAATATTCTGGTCTGATATTTTTATTCCTCTCAACCAATCAATGGTTGTGCTCACAGACTTTAGAGCGAAAGTCTGGGAATGAAATGACAGGGGCCACGTTGCTTGCAGCCAACCATTCCAGAACACACCCTGTCCCCCTCAATGAGGGAAAACATTTCAAACGTCTATTAAAGTTTGGAGTGTTTCCATACTAAAAGGAAAGGTTGGGATGTTATCTTTGGAGTTGCTACATAGCCACTCCGATCTCAGGAACTGCCTTAGTACCACCATAACCTAGATGAATATCTGGAGGCCCACGATACCCCTATTATTTTCTCTGATCAGCCATCAAGTTTACCTTTAATAAATCTCTAGTCAGAGAATCTATAGTCAGGCAACTGAATCTGCAATGAGTATCAAAACCTGAGGCCTTCTTCATGGTGATAGTATTTCATGTGTTTAGTTTTTCCTGGCGGTGGAGATTGGGATGGAGCAAACATAAGGTTCCCTAGAGTCAAACCCACCAAGCTGCTTATGGGAAATGTCAATTGCCTCTAAATTGAATTAGGTAAGAAATACTGGTCAAGTCTCCTTCCCATTTAAAAACTTTTCAAACTCAGAGAGCTTTCAATACATTCAATGCAGTGAGAGAGTGTACCTAAGAGGAACAGGAGATGGAGTAGAGATAAAAAGTCAAATCCCCAATTCACCAAAGGAGACAGCCCAGAATTCTAAATCCAAGAGCCTCGGAAACAGCGCTACTTCCTTGAGCACTGGTCATTCTCTCTGGCTGAGTCCCACAGCCAAGATGGAGAATAGATTCTCATCAGACCATGAGCTCCTTGAGAGTGGGGAATTATATTTTGCCTTCCTTTTATCCCTAGCATTTAGTACATAGTACTAGCTGACTGGAGAAAGGACCCCCAACCTCACTGGTACCAATATTAGAACTTTGTTTGCTCCTAATGATGGAGCTTTCCTCATTAGACTGTTAGCTTTTTCAGAGCTTTCCTTTGTATCATGCCTGGTATACAGAAGGTGCTTAATAAGTGCCTGTTGATGGTCTGATAATGACCTATTTAATACCTGTAGAAACTAAGGTGCAGAAAAATGAAAATGATTTGTCCAGAATCATATAGCTATAGTGTCTGAATCTGGATTATAGTTATAGAGCTTGAAAGAACCACAGTTCTTTTTCTTTCTTTCTTTTTTTTTTTTTGGTCAAAGCTTTTTAATTTTCAAAACATGCATGGACAATTTTTCAACATTAACTCTTGTAAAACTTGTGTTTTGATTTTTTTCCCCTTTTCCCCCTATCCCCACCCCTAGATAGCAAGTAATCCAATATATGTTAAACATGGTAAAACATATGCTAAATCCAATATATGCATACATATTTATATGATTATCTTGCTGTACAAAAAAAATCAAATCAAGACAAAAAAAATTGAGAAAGAAAATAAAATGCAAGCAAACAACAAGAAAAAAAGTGAAAATGCTATGTTGTGATCCACACTCAAGGACCATAGTTCTTATTCAAATCCAACCCCTATATTTAACAGAGGAGGAAACTGATTCAGAGAGATAATATGACTTATTCAAGGTCACACATTAAATATGTAATTAGGAAGAATCATTGATTGTAGATTTATAGCTAGAAGAATCATAGGTCATTTTATTCTAGCACTCTTATCTTACAGAGGGAGAAACTGAAGCCCAAAGAGGCAAATGTGACTTGTCTAAAATCATAGAAGTAATAAGAGTCAAGATTCAAATTCAAGTCTTTGTGACTTCTAATTTGCTCTGTGTAATTCCATCTCTCTATGTGACTTTGAGAAAGTCACCTCATCTATGACAGACTCAGTTTCCTCATCTGTCCACCCTAACAAACAAGCCTATTGTAAAAATTCCTACTGATGATAAAATGCTCAGTAAATGAAAAGGATCCTAACTGATATTTTTAAAATTCTAAAGCAATGAACAATCAAGGTTAAGGAACACAAGGAGAAATAAAATGAGATGTTGAAAGTGACGTGAGGTTCTGGGAATTTCATTAGAAACCAAGGACTGAAAATATCAGGAAATAGTTGTCAGGGCTTGAAACTGTATTTCCCCCAAGGTCCTTTCACTTCAGTTTAGACTGCAGCTTTTCAACCATTATCTGCGCCAAGAGCTATCTTTTGTGAGAGAGTGAGCAACTCAGGGCAAGAGATGGCTACTCAGTATGGCACTCTGCTTCCTTTCCATTAAGTACTGTCCTAATTTTAATATGTCCCAAATTGAAAACCACAGGAATATCTTTCTAAACTTTCATGGTGATTAAATGCGGGGTGCAGAACAAGGAAGCTAACAGTCACAACAACAATATGATTGTTGTAGTGACATGTGGAAGGACAGATTTGTCCCAGGAAGAATTCTCCCAGCCTAATTATTAGTTTCTTTGCCTCCTGAGATTGTCTTGCCTTTGCATATATTTTGTATATTTGTATATACTTACTTTATATATGTTTTGTATTGACTCATCTATAAACATGTTGTTTTCCCCTAATAGGTTGTAGTTCTCTTGAGGGCAAAGATCATTTCATTCATGTCTTTGCATTTCTAGCCTAGTCCTGGTATACAGAAGGTGCTTAAAAAATACTTGTTGAATTGAATGACAGAAATACTTGTTTTAACCCAGGTACATACTTACCTTCACTGTTTCATACCAGCAGGGCTGCTTGACTTGGTAGTAGACAACAGACTTGTATTCTGAAATGCCTTCATAGCCAGCACCTGGATGAATAGCTTTCTTTGGATATAGAAAAATAAGGAGGAATAAGAGTAAATAAAAGATCTACAAAGGAAACATCCATCTACCATCAGTCATTTTTCCTTCCTCCCCCATGTGGTCACCATGCTTCCTTCAAAACCATTTTGCACAAAAGTCTGTGATAGGCACAAAGGCAGCAATCTACCACTTTTTCTGAAAAGCTAACTCTGTTTGCCTCAGTTTTCCCATCTGTAAAATGAGCTGGAGAAGGAAATGGCAAACCATTCCAATACCTTTGCCAAGAAAACCCCAAATGGGATCACAAAAAGATGGACACATGTAAGCAACAACAAAAAAACCCCAAATATGGCAGCATAAAAAAATTACACATTCCTCTAATCTTTCTAGTTTTTTTTTTCCTTCTTTCCCCATCTCTTTACTCTTAGTGTTGAGAAAAGCAGTAGTGGTTGAATATCCTTCCTGGGGCTTGATTCTCTGAATTAGTGCCTACTCCTCCCAAAAGTTTATTTTAAGAATAACCCAGTCATGCTTCACTTCACTTTCTCCTCTCTGGCCAACTCCATAACTTCCTTAGGAACAGCCTAGTTACTTTTTACTTTTCACACCCTGTGCCTTCTCCCTTACCCCCTCCAATTCCTACAGTTTTGGAACCATGAACCAAGATTAGGTCAATTTTGCCATTGTTCCTGGATGGGGTGTGTCAGTTTACTTCCCTAAGATCCAGATTATCATCCCTTTAACTTTTTAGACTAAAACTTCCCTCACTGGCTCCCATTGCCTTATATGTACTGTTTTTTTCCATCAGAAAGTAAGTTCCCAGAGGGCACACTGGGTGTGTGTGAGGAATTTTTATTCCCAGTGCTTGGCACATAAGTGCTAAATAAATGTGGTTTTAATTTATTATTTTTAATAAATAAAAATAAATTATTTAATTCATTCATTTTTATCAATGCAGAGATATACTTCTGTAAAAGATCATGGAAAAGAATATGATTCTTGTCCAGACTATCCTTAGTCTTTTTCTCCCTTGGGATTAAGCACAGCCAACTATAATTTCATTTTCTCATTCATAAAATGGGGATACAATAGTTATAGTAGAATGTAATCTCCTTGAAGATGTAGTTTTTGGTTATGTCTTTGTATTTACAGAATTTGGCATGGTGCCTGGTACAAAATAGGAACTTAATAAGTGGTTTGTTTAGGCTTGGTTAAGGCTAGTGACCAAGATTACTACTACTAGTAATGGTTACTTATAATTACAAATATTACTAGTACTTCTAACACCACCACCACCATTACTACTATTACCATCACTATTACCATTACTACTACAGAACATTTATATAATGTTCAATGGTTTGAAATGGGCTTTATGTACATTATTTCATTTGTTCCTTATTACAATCTGGGGAGATAGGACCTATTAATATACCAATTTTGCAGATGAGGAAATTGAGGCTAAAATAGTGTAAATGACTTGACCAGGGTTATATAAACAGAATTCAAACTCAGATCTTCTCAACAACTAATCCAACACTCTATCCACTACTGCACCTCCTAGTTGTGTACCAACTCTACTGGCTTTCTTTCCAACTGATTCTCTAAAAATATCTTAACTATACCAGATCCCAAATGGATCTCATCATTTAGCTTCTATAAACCACTGAGAGCATCAGTTAACCATGTTCTTATCCTTGATTCTTCACTCCCTCTCAACTTCTATATTTAATTAGTTGCCAAATCTTGTCATTTCTGCCTCCAGGGCATCTCTCATGTGCACCCTGTAGTCTCCACTCATTACAGCCACCACACTAAATTAGGGCTGGTCATCCTTACCTGACCAATTGAAAGATCCTTCTCTCAGTAGTCTTCTCAGGCTAGTTTCTTACCACTTCAATCCATTCTACCTTGGTTTCCCAACAGATACACCAAAATAGCACATGTGTAGGACCACATCAAGTCTTTACTCAGGAAACTCCAATGGCAACTTTTGCTAAAATGTAAAATGTTGCTTTTGGTTTGGCATTTAAAGCTCTTCCCAGCCTGGCTTCAGGCAACCTTTCTCTGATTATAGGATATGATTGACCTTCTATCCCTTAGTCAAACATGACATCGTAACCCCATGTCCTGGGGCAAGCTGACCCCTATAATTGAATTGGGCTCCCTTCTCTTTGCCTCATAAAATCTCTAGCTTCCTTCAAACCTCGGCACAAATACCACCTCCTCTAGCAAGTCTTGTTTGATCCTCTAGCTGCTAGTTCTTCCTTCTATTCTAGGAAATCAAATGATACAAAATTGAATGTATTTTATTTATTTTTATATATTTTATTTAAATTTTATATATTATTTTATTTAAATATTTTATATTTATATTTCATTGGTTATTTATATTCATCTTTTAAAAAATCTATGTTTTCCCTCCCCTTTGGTAATATAGTGCACAGTACTTAGCACATAGTAGGCACTTAATGCTTATTACAGAGAACTTACTTTACAGATTTATAAGGCTTAAATGAAGTAATGTAAATAAAGTGTTATCTATGTCAGTTTTTATTGCCATTGTTACTATTTTTGAATCATGAAAGAGATTGTATTGTACTGTATGAGGACATAGTATTGGTAAAGCAGTCTTGGAATAAGAGTAAGGACATTGATTTACCATGACCTAGTTGTATAAAACTGGCTAAGTCACTTAACTTCTGAATATTAGGTTCATCTATAAAAATGGGACATTTGGAGGAGAGGATATGTTTCCTTTCAGCTCTCAAGTTTGATGAGGGGAAAAATACCTTAGGCTCTATTTGTCCAAGGGAATCCAAGTGTAGAAAATGTTATTTACAATTATAAAAACAACCAAAATAATGTTCCCATGATCTGCCCTCAAGGACTTGAGGAATTTGACATGTTTGAAAATGATCCATTAGCTTGAAAAAATAGAATTCAAGTTGAAACATGAAATTTTGGTGCTTGGCCCATGTCTCTGACAGGAAATGATACTCCTTTCAGTGTTACTGTAGACAGCATCATGAAGCCAGGAACTTTAGCATTGGAAGGGATAATTGTAAAGAGCCAATAATCTTACTTGTAAAACAACAATGGCAATGACGGTGATTTCTGTAGCATACTAGGTAGGCACTGTGCTAAGTATGTGGGTTTTTTTTAAACAATTATTCTCTCCTTTGATGCTCATAATTTCCCTGGGAAGTGGTTTTTATTATTTTCCCCATATTACAGATAAGGAAACAGAAACAAATAGAGATTAAGTGATTTGCCCAAGCAGAAGCAAGCCCATTATAGAATCGATCACAATGGTTTCTTAAGTGGTCTCCAACCTGTTTTCTCTAATATTTTCTCCACTCCAAAAACATATCACTCCCCTATTAAAAAAAAAAAAAACCTTTAGTAGCCTCCCATTATCCCCAAGGTAAAGTTTAAAATTTCTCAACTTGGCTCGTACCCACCTGTCCAGAAATCTTATGGATTATGCTCTTTTATTCATTTTATGTTGGATCCAAATTGAGATAATATCACAAAATCATAGTATTTTTATAATTGGAAAACAATTCAGTGACCAAGCTATAGCTGAAAAAAGAATCGGTTTCACAACAGAGCAGACAAGAACTCTTCCATTATTTACCTGAGGAGGAGTTTATTTTCTCCCTGGCTGTGTAACATGGTGGAAAGAACCTTGAATCTGGAGTCAGAGGAGCCAGTTGGAGACCTGGATCTCTGCCACCTGTACATGGGTGAGTTACTGAACCCCTCAGTTTCTTCATCTATAAAATGATGGGGTGGTTCTAATTATGCTTTGAAATCTCTAGTTCTAGATCTGTGAGATTCCCAATGTCCATTTCAAAATGATGCTATTTAAACTTGCAGCCCTTATGATCCCTTCCAGTTCCAAAATGATACTATAATACTATAATTCTTTGGATACCTCTAATTAGTAGATGGCTGGGTGGTGCAGTGGATAGAGTATTGATTTGGAGCCAAGCTTAGAATCAGGAAGACTCATGTCCTTGAGTTCAAATATGGCCTGTAGATACTTACTAGCTGGGTGACCCCTGGACAAGTAATTCAACTTGCCTCAGTTTCCTCATCTGTAAAATGAGCTGGACAGGAAATGACTAACCACTTGAGTATCTCTATTAAGAAAACCCCAAATGGATTTATGGAAAGTTGGACATGATTGAAATAACTGAACATTTGATCTTTAGGAAGTTTTTTGTTTTTGCTTTTGTTTGATGTGGAGTTAACACTAATTAGGGATCTGAAAGAACAAAAGGTTAAGAATATCAAGGGAATTAATAAAAAAATCCAAAGGATGGTGATTTAACAGTACCAAACCTAAAACTATATTATAAAGCAATAGTCATCAGAATCCTGTGGTATTGGCTAAGAAACAGAGTAGTCGATCAGTGGAATAGATTAGATATACACCACACAATAATCAAAGTCTACAGCAATCTAATGCTTGATCAACCACTAATTAGGGGAAAACATGTGCAACCTTACAGTAGGTAGGTACATCTCTGGGAAGAACAACCTACCTCAAGCAACATGCCATCCTCATCATACACAGACACGGTTACCTCAACATTCTTTGGTGTCTTCTTTTTCCCTTTGTCAAACTCACCGTGGATCAGAGTGACATAGATGTCATTCCTAACATCCCCTACAACATGGAAATGAGAAATGAGTCTCACAGGACTGAAAGGGGGAACTCAGAAATTCAGAGCAGGTAACTTTTTCTCCTTTTATTCGATATATTTAGAAAATACCTAGCACATAATAAACATTTAGTAATTGTTTTCTGATTGACCCACAAATCAAAATCATTTGTCTACTTCTACTTTATTGGTAATCTTTGGCTGATTTAAGACATGCAGCACATTTGGTTGCAATTATAAGAAATGGTCTTTTTTTAATACTGCTGAGAACCACGGGTGGTATGGCATCTCATTTTTGTGTAATGCTAGAATTACTTTATTCTCCCCAATAAGCCTTGCTGCTGAAAGCCCAGAATATTTTATTTCATACTGAAGCAGCTTGATTCAATTTTCTGCCATCTCCAGAGAAATTCTCTCTTGTGTGTTTTGGAAATAAGATCAAGTTTTTGGGAGGCAGGATTCCTTCTGTGGTTGGTATGCTGATATTCACCACCACCCAGATTGGAGTGAGATGTTAAAGTCTGGAGACAGTTGAGAATGGGTATATTTGAATTTAAACCAAAATAGCTAGAGTGGTGGTCCGGGGGAAAAGCATTCTAACACGATTGGGCAAATATCTTTCTAGAATCATCCAGTTTTTCAGAGGCCACCCAGTCTGGAGATGGGGATGAACCAGAAGACATTTAAGGATTTCCCCCTACCCGTACCTTTATAGATATATATAGCAGTGTTCGTTCTGCCCAAAGTTTCAGTCAGACCCATATCAGATCTCTATCTTCCTGGAGAAAAAACAACTATCTTCCATCATAAAAATAATCAATTCATAGGACGCTCATTGGAAGGATCTCAGTTGCTATCTAATGCAACCCATACTCCATAAATAAATCCTATTTGCTGGATATTGAATAAATTATCCAGTCTTGGCTTAAAGAACTCAAATAAGAGGGAACCTTCCTAGGACTTCTGGATCCCCATAATTCTCAGAAAGCTATCTCCACAACATCAAGGCTTACTTACTATATCTTTTTTCAACCAATACCTCCAATCTCAGACTTGCCCTCTGAGCTCAAGCAGATTGAAACAAAACTAAACTTTATTTAACTAGTTAAATGAGCAATTTATGACTCAAGTTTATTGTATATTGGGTTTTTAATTCTTCCTTGTCGAGTCTAACTCAACGATTTACTTTTCTATTTCTTTTTAAACCAATGCCAAAAAAAGATGATTATGACTTTACATTAGATTTCCTTATTTTTTTTAAACTTTCACTTTTTATTTTATTGTTGTTTCCTTTGACATCCTGGATATTTTATTCCTCCAAATTGTTATTATTTTTGTCAACTTTTTTCTGGGGTTCTTTGATTGACATAACTCTAAATTTACAAAGTAATCTTGGTTTTTTGGTCATCTTTATTATGTTGGCATGTCCCAGCAATGAGCACTGAATATATCTCGCCAGTTATTTAAGTTGTTTTATTTCCTTAAGGAGTATTTTGTAATTTGTAATTACAGGTATCTTGTGTACTTTGACAGAATGAGTCCTATATATTTGATGCATTTTGCCATTATTTTGAATGGGACTTCCTTTTGATTATTGTTTTTTTTTTTAATTATAGTTGCTAACTGGAAATACTGTTGAGTTTATAGGATTAATTAGAAGTCTGTATCTTTATTGAAGGTACTGACTCAATGATTTTTTTTTTTGCTGATTCCCTAGAACTTTCTAAGTAAGTTATCATGACATCAGTAAGTAGGGATTTCAGTGCTATGGCTAATATTTCTAGAACCACAGACAGCCCTTCAAATATTTGGAGATACTCATAAAATCTCCTTTGAACTTTACACTACGGCAACACAAGCACTCCTTCTATATACCTGTGATTATGTTTGTACATAAAGAAGCAAGGGAGAAGTCATTAAGGAGAGAAATTCTGGAATTTTTGATCACTAAAAATTTATTTTCAAATTTAATAGGGGGGATGGAAAACGGCAGATTTTTAGAGCCTGAAAGTCTTGACCTCTAAGAAATCTGAATATTTGGAAGTTACTTAAGTTATAATGCCCTGATAGAGAGCAGTTATAGATAGGGATAAATTTTAATTCTTCTAGCTAGCATTCCTGTGACTTCATCAAATTAATTCAGCCAATAATGGGAATAGAGTCATTGTTGAACCTGAGCTTACCTGGAAGGATGATTTCAGGGAAACCCATTTTTCGGGCTATGGCTGTGCTCCTGTCAACCAAGTGTGAGAAATCTTTCTGCACTTGTGTGAGGTCACCAGGGAGCAGTTTCAGAGAAACCCAAAGACCTAGAAGAAAATGAGTGAACAAATAAATTATAAGCACCAAAAAGGACTAAATTTGAAACAATTGTATCTGGAGAGGCAGAATGGCACAATGTGAAGAGTATTGGATATAGAGTAACAAGACCCATGTTTGATTTCCTCCTCTGCTACTTACTACTTGTGTGACACTGAACAAATCGCTGAACATTCATATTCATAAACCTCAGTTCCTCATACGTCAAAGGAGTAGGTTGGACTAAATGATCTAAGAGGTCCTTTCCAAATCTAAATGATATATGCACTCCGTCTAAAGATAATAAACTCATCTAAATCAATCAGACCTTTTCCTCTCTGGAAGAAACAAATTGCTCCAATATTTTTGTTAAGAATCCCCAAATGGGATCACAACTAGTTGGAAATTACTGAAAAATGACTGAACAACAATAACAATATAGTTGGAAATCTAGGATTGCTAGTTTGCCTTTCTTAACTTTTTTTTTTCATTGATTCCCTTAATTCCTGACCCTTTGTTCTTCCAGATGAATTTCTTTTTCTAGCTCTATAAAAAACAATTCTCTGGTAGTTTGATTGGTATGGCACTGAATAAATATATTAACAGGTAGAATTGTTATTTTTATTATATTGTCTTGACCTACTCATAAGCAATATTTTCTAATTCTTTAAATCTGTCTTTATTTGTGTAAAAAGTGTTTTGTAATTGTGTTCATATAATACAGTAGAATGACTTTACTGCTTATTTCCTTCTGTAATTCAGTTAACTATTTCTTTAAGAATTTGGAGGCTATAGTCAATTGGAAAAACATTAAGTGCTCATGGGTAGGCCGAGCGAATATAATAAAAATGACAATACTACCCAAACTAATCTACTTATTTAGTGCCATACCAAACTCCCAAGAAATTATTTTACAGCTCTAGAAAAAATAGTAGCAAAGTTCATTTGGAAGAACAAAAGGTCAAGAATTTCAAGGGAATTAATGAAAAAAAAAAAGACAGACGAAGGTGGCTTTGCTGTACCACATCTAAAACTATTATAAAGCAGCGGTCATCAAAACCATTTGGTACTGGCTGAGAAATAGAGCGGTCGATCAGTGGCATAGGATAGGATATCAGGACAATCTAGGTAATAACGTTAGCAATTTAGTGTTTGATAAACCCAAAGAGCCCAGCTTTTGGGATAAGTACTCACTATTTGGCAAAAACTGCTGGGAAAATTGGAAACTAGTGTGGAAGAAATTAAGGCTGGACCCACACCTAACACCACATACCAAGGTAAGATCTAAATGGGTTCATGATCTAGATATAAAGAGCGATATTATAAGCAAATTAGAGGAACATAGGATAGTTTACCTCTCAGACCTGTGGAGATGGAATAAATTTATGTCCAAAGAAGATCTGGAACTATTAATTGAACACCAGATAGATAATTTTGATTATATTAAATTAAAAAGTTTCTGTACAAACAAAACTAATGCAGACAAGATTAGGAGGGAAGCATCAAATTGGGAAATCATCTTTACAGTTAAGGGTTCTGATAAAGGTCTCATCTCTAAGATATATAGAGAATTGTCTCATATTTATAAGAATTCAAGCCATTCTTCAACTGATAAATGGTCAAAGGATATGAACAGACAATTTTCAGAGGATGAAATTAAAACTATTTCTAGTCATATGAAAAGTTGCTCCAAATCACTATTGATCAAAGAAATGCAAATTAAGACAGCTCTGAGGTACCACTACACACCTGTCAGATTAGCTAAAATGACAGGAAAAGATAATGACAGGTGTTGGAGGGGATGTGGGAAGGCTGGGACACTGATGCATTATTGGTGGAACTGTGAACGGATCCAACCATTCTGGAGAGCAATTTGGAGCTATGCTCAAAAAGTTATCAAACTGTGCATACCCTTTGACCCAGCAGTGTTTCTATTGGGCTTATATCCCAAAGAAATCATAAAAGAAGGAAAGGGCCCCACATGTGCAAGAATGTTTGTGGCAGCTCTTTTTGTAGTGGCTAGAAACTGGAAACTGAATGGATGCCCATCAATTGGAGAGTGGCTGAATAAATTATGGTATATGAATGTTATGGAATATTATTGTTCTGTGAGAAACGCCCAGCAGGACGATTTCAGAGAGGCCTGGAGAGACTTGCATGAACTGATGCTGAGTGAAGTGAGCAGAACCGGGAGATCATTTTTCACGGCAACAACAATACTATATGATGATCAATTCTGATGGACATGACTCTCTTCAACAATGTAATGCTTCAAACCAGTTCCAATTGTTGAATGAAGAAAGCCATATACACCCAGAGAGAGGGATGTGAAATGTGGACCACAACATATCATTTTCATGCTCTCTATTGATGTTTACTTGTATTGTATTTCCTTTATCTGATTATTCTTTCTTGTAGATACGATTTCTCCTGCACAAAAATGATGTGTGGAAATAAGTATACATATATTCAATTTCTTAAGTATTTTAATATAATTAACACGTAGTGGATATCCTGCCATCTAGGGGAGGAGTGAGGAGTGAGGAGTGGGGGGGGGATTTGTAACAGAAAGCTTTGTTAAGGGTTAATGTTGAAGAATTACCCATACATATGTTTTGCAAATAAAAAGTATTAAAAAAAAAAGAATTTGGAGGCTAGGGGCAGTTAGGTGGCACAGTGGATAGAGCACCAGCTCTGAAGTCAGGAGAACCTAAGTTCAAATCTGGTCTCAGACACTTAACATTCCCTAACTGTGTGACCCTGGGCAAGTCACTTAACCCCAATTGCCTCAGCAAAAAAGCAAAAAAAAAAAATAGAATTTGGAGGCTATACCATTTGATACATATGTTTAAAATTAATATTAATGATTGGTGTTTTTGTTAATATAACAGCTTCTTATTTTGGTTATTAGTTCAGTTTTTATTTAAACTTTCAATTTTATTCATCTCTTCTTTGGTTTTAAGGAATTACATCTCAGTATTTGAGGATTTTTATTTTATTTTTCTAGGGGATTTTTTTGGTTGTATACTCAATTTATTGATCTTTCCCCCCCCCTCTCTTTTATTGATTTAAAGATATATGTTCCCCCTCAAATACTGTTTTCACTGCATCCTACAAATCTTGGAATGCTGTCTCTTAAATAAAATTATCATTTCCTATGAATTGTTCTTTGATGCACTCATTAGTTTCTAATTACCTTTTAATTTAGGCTTCTACAGCCCTTTTATTAAATGTAATTTTATTGTATTATGGTTTGAAAAAAGGTATGCTTAATATTTCTGCTTCTCTGCATTTGGTTGTGAGATTTTTAATGCCCTAATATAAGGTTAGTTTTTGTTAAGATGCTGTTTACAGCTGAAAAAAAGCATAATCTTTTCTATTCCCATTCAGTTTTCTTCAGGTTTTCATATCTAATTTTTCTATGATTCTATTCATCTCCTTGAATTATTTCTTATTTACTTTGTGATTAGATTTTTCTAGCTTTGAGAAGGGAAAGTTGAAGTCCTCCAATAGAATGACTTTACTGTTTATTTCCTTCTGTAATTAGTTAACTATTCCTTTAAGAATTTGAAGGCTATACCATTTGATACATATGTTTAGAATTAATGTTAATTCATTTCCCATGGTTCCTTTTAGTAGTTTGATTCCCTGCTTATTCCCTTTAATTAGATCTATTTG
The DNA here is from genome assembly GCA_023553655.1 of Myrmecobius fasciatus. NCBI lineage: Eukaryota > Metazoa > Chordata > Mammalia > Dasyuromorphia > Myrmecobiidae > Myrmecobius > Myrmecobius fasciatus. Next base: position 33,323 of record JAJPUD010000406.1, read on the forward strand.
TGCTTTTGCTTTCTCTGAGATCATGATCACCATCCCTGCATTTTTTATTTCAGTTGAAGCATAATAAATTGTGCTCCAGCCCTTCATCTTAATTCTGTGTATCTCTCTATTTCTTGTAAACAACATATTTGATTCTGATTTCTAATCTATTCTGCATCTACTTATGTTTTATGGATGAGTTGATCTCATTCACATTTATAGTTATGATTACTAACTATGCATTTCCCTCAACTGTATTTTATTCTGTTTATCCTCTCTTTTTATCCTCTGTCTCCTCTAAAGTCTATTTTGCTTCTTGTATCCACCCTCCCTTTTGTATTACCTCTTACTCTTTCACTTATCCATTCCCCCTCCACTTTCCTGTTGGGAGATTTTTATAATCAATTGAGTATGTTGACCACCTTCACCCTCATTCTTCTCTACCACAAAAGTCTTTCCTTGTGTCAGATTTTTTTTTGTTGTTGTTTTTTATGTCAGATAATTTCTCCCAATTTTTTTCTTCTTTTAGTCTTTCCCCGGGGTGCCTGTCTAGCTAATTTACCCATCCCAACATAATGACTTGCTCCCATACTCCCTATGTAAAATCTTTCTAATTTCTCTAATCATAACAAAAATCTTAGGAAAAATGAGTATCATTTTCCCACATAGAAAGGTAAGCAATTTAACCTCATTGAATCCTTTGTGGTTTTTCTTTTATGTTTAACTTTTTATGCTTTTTGAATCTTGCATTTGAAAAATTAAATTTTGCATTCAGCTCTAGTCTTTTCATTAGAAATGCTTAAAAGTCCTCTATGTTATTAAGTATAAATATTTTCCTTTGAAGGATTATATTCAATTTTCTGGGTAGCTTCTTTTTTATTTTAATTCCAGATCCTTAGGCTTCTGGAATATCATATCTCAAGCCATCTAACCTTTTCATGTGGTAGTTGCTAAATCTTGTGTTATCCCCCCTGTGGCTCCAGGATATTTGAATGGTTTCTTTCTGGCTCTTGAAGTATTTTCTCTTTGACCTGGGAACTCTGGAATTTGGCTACAACATTCCCTGGAGTTTTCATTTTGGGATCTCTTTCAGGTGGTGATTGGTGGATTCTTTCAATTTCTATTTTACCCTCTAATTCTAAGATATCAGGGCAGTTTTTCTTGATAATTTCTTGAAACATGATATTTAGATTCTTTCTTTAATTATGTCCCTTTGATCTATTTTCCTGGTCAGTTGTTTTTCCTATATGATATTTTATATTTTCTTTTTTTCCTCATTTCTTTGACCTAGAAATGTCTCATAAAGTCCTTAGTTTCTACAAGTCCAATTCTAATTTTTAAGTAATTATTTTCATTGTTGAGCTTTTGTACCCTTTTCCCCATTTTACCAATTCTGCTTTTTAAAAGATTTATTTTCATAAGTAAATGTTTTATCTCTCTTTTTATTTGGACAGTTTTTTTTAAAAAAAATTTGTGTTGTGTGTGCTTCTTTTATCAAGCTATCAATTTTATTTTCAGAATTTTCTTCCTTTCTTTTTACTTTCATTTCTTTAATCAACATTTCCTCTACCAATATTCTTTGATTTTTAAAATAATTTTTTAGCTCTTCCATGGATTCTTGTTGGGCTTGTGTCCAATTCACTTTTTTCCCCCTTTAAGGCTTTGTCTGTAGTTATTGTGACTTCATTGACTTCTGAGTTTTTTCTTGATCTTCTTTATTTAGTATTTAATGTCAGTTTTTAATGTGAGTTTTTAATGTATTTAATGGTCAGATTCATTGTTGTTGTTTACTCATCTCTCCACCTTATTACTTGATTTTGAGTTTTATGTTTATGTTGTATTCCATTCCTAGGAGGTGTGTGTGTGTGTGGGGGGGGTGTCGGTTGGAGAATAAGAGAAGAAAAGGCGATGTCTCAAGCTTTATATTTTTCCACATTGCTGTTTTCAGAGCTAGTTCTGGAGGTCTAAAAAGTTTTTACATTGCTTCACAGGCTGCTTCTCTTTCTTGATTAGTGTTTTGGTCCTCATCCAGAAAGGGTGCCTGATTCTTTGGGATTACAATTGAGTCTACTTTTTAGGGTCCCTCCTTTCTTTTGAAAATTTTTTTTACTTATAATAAATCATACATTCATTCATTCATTTTTAATTAAAGCTTTTTATTTTTAAAATAGATGCATGAATAATTTTCAACATTCACCCTTATAAAAACTGTGTTGCAAGTTTTTTCCTACCTTCCTTTATCCCCTCCCTTAAATGGCAAGTAATCCAATATATGTTAACCATGTGCAAGTCTTCTATACTTATTTCTACAAATACCATGTTGCACAAGAAAAGTCAGATCAAAAAGGAAAAAAAATGAGAAAGAAAACAAAATGCAAGCAAACAACAAAAAAAGAGTGAAAATACTATGTTGTAATTTACACTCTGTTCCCACAGTCCTCTCTCTGGGTACAGATGCCTCTTTTCATCACAAGTCATGGGAACTGGCCTGAATCATCTCATTGAAGAGAGCTACATCTATCAGAATTGATCACCATATAATCTTGCTGTGGCCCTGTATAATGATCTCCTGGTTCTGCTCATTTCACTTAGCATCAATTCATGAAAGTCTCTCTAGGCCTTTCTGAAATTGTCCTGCTTATCCTTTCTTATAGAATAATAATACACCATAACATTCATATGCCATAGCTTATTCAGGCATTCTCCAACTGATGGGCATCTACTCAGTTTCCAGTTTCTTGCCACTACAAAAAGGACTGCCATATATATTTTGTATATGTGGGTCCCTTTCTCTCCTTTAAGATCTCTTTGGGATACAGGCCCAGTAGAAACATTGCTGGATCAAAGGGTATGCATAGTTTGATAGCTCCAAACTTGCTATCCTAGTTTTCCCACTTCCCCTCCAACATTCATTGTTATCTTTTCCTGTCATCTTAGCCAATCTGAAAGGTATGTAGTGGTAACTCAGAGTTGTCTTAATTTGCATTTCTCTGATCAATAATGATTTTAGAGGACCTTGTCATATGATTATAAATAGTTTTAATTTCTTTATCTGAAAGTTGTCTGTTCATATCCTTTGACCATTTATCAGCTGGAGAACCGCTTGACTTTTTATAAATTTTGGTCAATTTTCTATATATATTTAGAAATGAGGCTTTTATCAGAACCCTTGAATGTAAAAAAAAGAAATTGTCCCAGTTTATTACTTCCCTTCTAATCTTGTCTGCCTTGATTTTATTTGTACAAAAACTTTCTAACTTAATAGAATCAAAATTGTCCATTTTGTATTTAATAACGTATTCCAGTTCTTCTTTGACCACAGATTCCTTTCTTGTCCACAGATCTGAGAGGTAAAGTATACTTTGTTCTTCTAATTTGCTTATAATTATCACTCTTTATGTCTAAGTCATGTACCCATTTCAACCTTATCTTGGTATATAGGGTGTTGGGTGTTGGTCAGTGCTTAGATTCTACCATACTATTTTCCAACTTTCCCAGCAGTTTTTGTCAGATAGTGAGTTCTTACTCCAAAATCTGCGGTCTTTGGCTTTGTCAAACACTAGATTATTATAGTCATTGATTACTGTGTCTTGTGAACCTAACCTACTCCAATGATCAGTTACTCTATTTCTTAGCCAATACCAAATGGTTTTGATAATTGCTGGTTTGGAATACAGTTTTAAATCTGGCACAGCTAGGCCACCTTCAACTGCATTTTTCCCCATTAATTTCCTTGAAATTCTTGTCCTTTTGTTCTTCCAGATGAACTTTGTTATTATTTTTTTCTAGCTCTGTAACTATGGCACTGAATAAGTAGATTATTTTAGCCAGTATTATCATTTTTATTAAATAGTTTGGCCTACCCATGAACACTTGATATTTTTCCAATTGATTAGATCAGACTATTTGTGTGAAAAAGTGTTTTGTAATGTGTTTATATAGTTTCTGACTTTGCCTTGGCAGGTAGACTCCCAAATGTTTTATATTATCTTCAGTTATTTTAAATGGAATTTCTCTTTGTATCTCTTGCATTTGGATTATGTTGGTAATATATAAAAATGCTGATGATTTCTGTGGATTTATTTTGTATCCTACAACTTTGCTAAAGTTGTGAATTGTTTCTAGTAGTTTTTTAGTGGTTTCTCTAAGTATACCATCATATCATCTGCAAAGAGTGATAATTTGGTTTCCTCATTACCTATTCTAATTCTTTTAATCTCTTTTTGTCCTCTTATTGCCAAAGCTAACATTTTTAATGCAATATTGAAAATAATGGTGACAGTGGGCATCATCCCTAATCTTACTGGGAATGTTTCTAGTTTATCCTCATTACATATAATGCTTTCCCCCCCCCATAAAACCAGCTCTATTTTTATTAATTCAATTATTTTCTTACTTTCAATTTTATTAATCTCCCCTTTTATTTTCAGAATTTCAAATTTGGTATTTAATGGGGGGATTTTAATTTGTTCTTTTTCTAGCTTCTTTAGTTGCATGCTTAATTCATTGATGTTCTCTTTCTTTATTTTATGCAAGTAAGCATCTAGAGATATAAATTTCCCCTAAGAACTGCTTTGGCTGCATCCCATAAATTTTGGCATGCTATCTCATTATTATCATTTTCTTGGGTGAAATTATCGGTTGTGTCCATGATTTGTTGTTTCACTCACTCATTCGTTGGGGTTAGAATTAGATTATTTAATTTCCAATTAAATTTGGTCTGTTATCTCCTGGCCTTTTATTACATGTGGTTTTTATTGCATCATGACCTGAAAAAAATGCCTTTGTGATTTCTGCCTTTCTGCATTTAATTTTGAGGTTTTTATGCCCTAATACATGGTCAGTTTTTTTTATAGAGTGCATGTATTGCTGAGAAAAAAATATTATATTTCTTTTTGTCTTCATTCAATTTTTTTGCAAAGGTCTAACATATTTAAGTTTTCTAGAACTAGAATTCTATTTACCTCCTTAACTTCTTTTCTATTTATTTTGTAGTTCAATTTATCTAGTTCTGAGAGAGCAAGGTTGAGATTCCCCACTAGTATAGTTTTGCTTCCTAACTCTTCTTGCAGCTCTCTTAACTTCTCTCCTAGGAATTTGGATGCTATACTAGTTGGTGCATATGTTTCATATTGATATTACTTTATTATCTATGGTATCCTTTAGCAAGATGTAGTTTCCTTCATTTTCTCCTTTAATTAGATCTATTTGCTTTTGCTTGATCTCAAATTAGGATAGCTACCCTGCTTTTTTTTTTTAACTTCAGCTGGAGCATAATAAATTCTCCTCCAGCCTTTTACCTTTACTCTGAACATATCACTCTGCTTTAAATTTGTTTCTTGTAAACAACATATTGTAGGAATCTGACTTTTAATTCAATCTGCTAACCTCTTCTATGGGAGAGTTATTTTATGGGAGAGTTCACTCCATTCACATTCACAGTTAAAATTACTAACTCTATATTCCCTGCCATCTTGTTTTCCCCAAGTTATACTTTTCTTTTTTTCTTTTCCCCTTTCCTTCCTCCCTCCTCCTTTCTATCCCTTTTCCCTTCTATTTCTGTTCTCCCTTTTATTGGCCTCCCTCTTTCTTTTCCCCTTTCTCCTCCTACTCCCCTATAGAATGAGACAAGTTTCTCTGTGAAGCTAAGTATGTCTGATATTCTCTTTTTGAGCCAAATCTGAGGAGAGTAAGATTCACACAATGCTCATTCCCCTCCCCTCTTTCCCTCAATTGCAATAGGTCTTTTTTGCCTCCTCATGAGATGTAATTTACCCCATTTAACTCCATTTTCTTCTTCCAATAGAATCACCTTTCTTCCTCTAATTTCTTTTTTTTATATTATCACAATAAAATCAAATTACACCTACACTCTCTAAGTATACCCATAACAGAGATACAGTTCTCAAGAGTTAAACATATCATCTTCCCGCATAGGGATACAAGTTTTTTAACTTTTAAAAGAAAGTTATTTTATTTTCCTTTTTACCTTTTTATGTTTCTTTTGAGTTCTGTATTTGAGGATCAAATTTTCTGTTCAGTTCTAGTCTTTTCATTAGAAATGAATGGAATTCAGCTGTCTCACTGAATGTCCATCTTCCCCCCTCAAAGATAATGTTTAATTTTGCTGAGAAGTTGATTCTTGGCTGCAAACCAAGTTCTTCTGCTTTTTGGAATAACCGACTCCAGGCCCTTCAATCTTTTAAAGTGGAAGCTGCTAGGTCCTGGATAATCCTGATCGTGTCTCCTTGATATTTGAATTGTTTCTTTCTGGCTGCTTGCAATATTTTCTACTTGATCTGATAATTCTGAAATTTAGCTATGATGTTCCTTGGAGTTTTCATTTTGGGGTCTCTTTCAGGAAGTGATTAGTGAATTCTTTCAATAGCTATTTTACCCTCTGATTCTAGGATATCTGGGCAGTTTTCCTTGATGATTTCCTGAAAGATAATATCTAGGCTATTTTTTTTCATCATGGTTTTCAGGAAGTCCACTAATTCTTAGATTGTCTCTCCTAGATCTATTTTCCAGGTCATTTGTTTTTTCCGATGAGATATTTTATATTTTCTTTTCTTTTTTTTTTCATTTTTTGGTTTTGTTTGACTGATTTTTGAAGTCTCATTGAGTCATTCACTTCCATTTATTCAATTCTAATTTTTAGTGCATTTTTTCTTCAGCTAGCTTTTTTAATATCCTTTTGAATTTGGCCAATTGAACTTTTTTTTGTTTGTTTGTTTTTTTGCTTTTTGCTGAAGCAATTGGGGTTAAGTGACTTGCCCAAGGCCACACAGCTAGGAAGTGTCTGAGACCAGATTTGAACTCAGGCCCTCCTGACTTCAGGGCTGGTGCTCTATCCACTGAGCCACCTAGCTGCCCCGGCCAATTGAACTTTTAATGAGGTGTTTTGTTCATTGGATTTTTTTTTATCCATTTCACAAACTCTGCTTTTCAATGAATTGGTTTCTTTTTCAAATCTAATTTGTAATGAGTTTTATGCTTTTTCCATTTCATCAAATCTATTTTTAAGGAGTTATATGACTTTTCCATCTTACTAAATCTACTTTAAAGGAGTTTTTTTTTCAGATAATTTCTGTTTCCTTTTCCAAATTAGCTTGCAAAGTTCTCATTTCCTCTCCCCATTTTTCTTCTTTCTTTTAAGATCCTTTTTGAATTCTTCCAAGACAACCTTGTGAGATGGGGACCAATTCATATGACTCTTTGGGGCTTCAACTAGAGTTTATTTGCCTTTAGGATCCTCGGGGTTCGAGATTTGTTCTTCTCTTTCTCTCTATGGTTAGAGTTCTTTTTGATTTTTTGCTCATTTTTTAAAAAAGATTGACATTTGCTCTTAGGGCAAAAGAGAGATTGCCCCAACTTTCCTCTACAATTAACAGCAGCTTTAGGCTGCCCTGGGCCAGTGCTGCTGACTTCCTTCCAGTGCTGGGTGGGTGTGGTCAGGCCCCACATTTTTCTGGGGTTCAGAGGCTCACTATTTGCCTTTTGTATTTGCATTGGATGTCTCACACCTAGTCTGCTGCTGATACCGTGGTATCAGAATAGCCAACACTGCTGTATTTTGGCAAAGACCCTCCCAGTAGATTCCCCAGAGTGCGGATGTCATACCACCATAGGTCCCTGCACTGCACTTGTGCTCGGCCACCTCCCCCCATGCCAAACTGAAGTTCTTTTCTAAAATTCTTCTAAAAATTCTTCTGCTGGAAATTCATTACACTCCAAATATTTATGGGTTCTATCACTCCAAAACCAGTTCAGAGGCTTGATCTGGTGTTGATCTGAGGGACACCTGGAGAAGCTCAGATAAAAACCTGTCTACTCTCCCCCATCTTGGCTCTGCCATCTTGGCTCCATCCCCGGACCCCTCCTTTCTTGGGCCCATAAGTGATAATACCCCTCAGGGCTTCCTTTCTAAATCAAAAATTTCTATTCAGCTCTAGTCTTTTCATTAGAAATGTTTAAAAGTCCTCTATTTCATCAATCTTTTCCTTAATCTTTTCCTTAATGTCAAATTCTGACTCAGAAGTAAATATAGTCATTGGAGTTGCCAAACAGTCTGGTCCTGCTAGCATTAGGGGTACCTTATAATCTCCATCTGATTAATTGTATAGTCCCCTTGCAATCTCTGGCTTGAGAACTCCCTAAACTACTGCTGCTTCTGTTACCACTACTTAGTCCCACTTGAGCTCAGGACCAGTCAACTTCTCCATGTCACAGACCTCTCTTTCTGACCTCCTATGTTGTCTTGGATTGGAAGGATGTCTGATTCTGACCTTTTCTTGGCTCTGCCACTCGAGAGTTCAATTTGAGGCATTATTTTGAAGTTATTTGGAGAAGAATGTTAGGGAGAGTTCAGCTGAGGCCTTTCTCTACTCTGCCATCTTGGCTACCTTAAATCAACTTTATAAAATAAAGTTAGAGATAGAAGACCTTTGAAAGAAATCTACTTGGGGCACAATATTTGGACAGTTAAGACAAATCCCTGAACCACTGTCTTTGTGAGTAGAGTATACCTCCAGAGGTTGCTTTTGGAACGATACATCCAGCAAAAAAAAAAAAAGCAGGGCTAGACTGGATACGGGATGAGTTCACCATGAGTTAAAAAAGATTCCTATTTTAATTCTAAATGAAACTTGATAACTAGATGTTCAGTGGTTCCAATCTATCATAGATATTCCAAGTGCTCTAAATTTTGGAGCAAAGCCCTAGGTGCCTCACCCTAGTTATGGCTCTGTTTTGAGATTCAAGATTTCACCTTCAAGAAGGGAGATCATTCCTCCCTCCTGTCTTATAGAATCCATAAATTTATGTGGTCAAACAGGAAGTAATCAGAAAGTTATGGGTTCATATCCTTCCTGAGATATGTTATGTGATATGAAGAAAGTCATTTACTCTGGATCCCAGTTTCTTCATTTGTAAAGTAGATTGCATTAGGTTTTGTTTCTTTGTTTTTTGTACTGTTCATCACCTGACTGATTCACATTAAACTCATGCTTCACTAAAATCCCAAGATCTTTTTCAGAATAACTGCCATTTAACTCTGCTTCTCCCTTTATGTATTTGGGAAGTTGAATTTATTGTAAACTTTAAAATATAAGATCAATCAAGCTTATGCTTGCCTTCATTTTGAGCATACCAATGGTCCCACTCCCCTCAACTTTTGAAAACAGATTGAACAATCCCCCTTGTAGGAATTGGCCCAGATATTTCAGCTTCAGTAATTTTATCAGGTTAGAGACTCTGTTGTTGCAGATCACAACTTATCTTTCAGAAGTCCCATGGGGTCACAGATAACTATATTTTACATATAAGTAAACTGAGACAGATTTTTTTTGGACAAGGAGTCTTGTTCAGGATCAGAGAACTAGTAAGTACCGGAGATGAGATTTCACCTGGTCTTTTTAATTCCATGTACAAGTGCCCTGTCTATCATGTATCTGAGGGATGGTTTTTGAGGGCTATAATGGCCAACAATATGCTGTTGAGTAGTCAATCTGGTAGTAAGCCTCTCCATTCTTAGCTGGAGTGGACTCTCTAGTTTAGTGGAAACTCCTAGAGGATAGGAGCCCATGGCATGTTCTTCAAAAAGCCAGAAGGGGCAGTTAAGTGACCAATGACCTGTTCAAAAGGTTGATAAGCTCAAAATGATTTTCATGGTAATACTAAGATTTTAATTTCTAATCCGATAAATATCAAGAGTTACAAACCACATACATAAATTGAGATCCAAAATAATTTTTTAAGAGTATAAAGGGGTTCTAAGAAAAAGTTTTGAGTTAATTCCTAAAGGTGAGAGGTTTTTAACTACCAATGGATTCTCATTTGCCATTGGACAGTTGCTAAGACATGAATAGTTATCACTCAGAATAGCTTGTTCTTTGGGAAAAAAAAAAAGGTCAACCTATCAAAGAGGGAGGGGGTCTGAGGATGCAGTTCCAAAAGCACCATCCCCTTCCCACCCCACCCTACCCAGTATCCTTTGTACTGGTACCTTGTCCTTTATGATTCACTTCCTTGGCTGCAATTACTTTATTTAGGACCGATGTGAGGGGTTCATTCTCCCCGATCACATGGGAGGTTATCAGGGGTGACATGATAAGTTGTCTCTGCCGGATGTAGGTTTCCATAGCAATCCTGAGAAACAGAACAACAAGGAGGGAAAGAAGTCAGGAAGGAATGACTCCGGAATATGACCTGATCCAAACCTGGTTCCCCTGAGAACTTGGGGAAACACAAATATGGTCACACCCACTCCCTCTCCCACCAAGGATACTCATCTTCTTGTTATTTCTTACACGCCCCCACCCCCTGAGGGGTCAACTTTGCAGAATTAACTGTTCTAATGCAATACTACAGTCAGAAACTGTTTAGAAGAGCCTGAATTCAGGCTGAGTTCAGAAGAGCAAAGAATGAGGGTAGCAGAAGGAATCTTAGTGCATAGAATATAGACCGTCAGAGCTGGGACTATGGCAGTGAGCAGGTTAGGGGGAAAAGATCCTTTTTGATCTGATATTTCTTGTGCAGCATGATAAATGTAGAAATATGAATAGAAAAATTGCACATGTTTAACATATATTGGATTACTTGCTGTCTAGGGGAGGGAGAAGGGAAGGGAGGGAGAAAATTTTGGAATACAAGGTTTTGCAAGAGTGAATGTTGAAAATTATCTTTGCATGTATTTTGAAAATAAAAAAACTATTATTTAAAAAATAAAGGAAATAGAAAAAATAGGAAATCATTAATAGAAGAGGGATATTAAAATATAGAATGTTGGATATCAAAAAGCTTTTAGCACAAAGAATGCTAATGATAGGAGGGAACCTAGAGACTGGAATATCAAAAATAGAATAGAGCAAATTAGTGTTAGAGAAGGGACCTTAGGAAATAGACTATCAAAGGGGACAACATAGGATGATGGGAACTTTAGGGGTTAATATGTCTATTTTATAGATAAGGAAAATGGAACATAGAGGAGCTAAATGATTTGGCCATGGACAAATCAACAAGCATTTATCCAGTGCTCACTATGTGCTAGACACCATGTTATATAAAGTAGAACCCAAAGAAAGGGAAATCCAGTCCCATTCAGGTAGTCTGGGCCTGAGGAATGGTAAAAGACAAAATCTGCTAAATTTGGACTCTACCTTCCATCCATCATATCATCTACAAGGCCATCAAAGTTAGAATATATTGCAGTTTGGAAGGCCCAGAAGATGATCAAGGAAGGGACCTTAGAACACTGAATGCTACATCTGGATGGGACCTTAGAATACAGAACATCAAAGTTAGGAGAGATCTTAAAGCACAGACTGTCAGAACTGAGAGGGAACTTAGAAAGCAGAATGTCAGAGCTGGGGACAGCCTTAGAACACAGACTGCCAGAGCTGGGGGCAGCCTTAGACTGTAGACTGCCAGAGCTGGGGGCAGCCTTAGAACACAGAATGCCAGAACTGGGGGCAGCCTTAGAACACAGACTGCCATAGCTGGGGGCAGCCTTAGAAAACAGACTGCCATAGCTGAGGGCAGCCTTAGAAAATAGGATGCCAGAGCTGGGGGCAGCCTAGAACACAGGATGCCAGAGCTGGGGGCAGCCTTAGAACACAGGATGCCAGAGCTGGGGGGAGACTTAGAACGCAGACTGCCAGAGCTGGGGGCAGCCTTAGAACGCAGACTGCCAGAGCTGGGG
>JAJPUD010000406.1:53646-70179 GCA_023553655.1 Myrmecobius fasciatus
AAAAAAAAAAACACAGTGGCTCCTTATTGCCTCTAGGATCACATACAAAATGTTCTTCTTGACATTCAAGGCCCCTTATAACCTATATTTTCTCAATCCAGAGACACTGTTCTCTTGGCCGTCTCCTAAACAAGACAGTCTATCTCTCAGGCTCAGCTCTTTTCTCTGGCCATCTCCTATTCCTGGAACCCTCTTCCTCATCCATACAGCTACTGATCTCCCTGACCTCCTTTAAGTCCCAGCCCAAATACCTCTTTCTACAAGAAGCTATTAATTATTTATTTACTATTATTTATTTATTTAATGATAGATTAATTGATTGAATAAGGGGAATATTCACAAATGATTAGGATACAAAAATAAATAGCAACAACTATCTTTTTTCTTTTTTTTTGCTTTTTTGCTGAGGCAATTGAGGTTAAGTGACTTGCCCAGGGTCACACAGCTAGGGAATAAATATCTGAGACCAAACAACTTTAATTTCAAAAGAGAATATGAAAGATAAACTCGTCTACAGCTCAAAAATAAATGAATGAGGGCAGTTGGCAGTGCACTGGATAGATCACCAATTCTGGGGTCAGAAAAACCTGGGTTCAAATTTGGCCTCATATACTTATTAGTTGTATTAGGCAGGTCATCCAATCCCAATTACCTCCTTAAAAATGAATGAATAAATGAAATATATACATTATTGGGAGGGGAAAGGAGAGAATTCAAGTAGTCCATCAAGTTACCGGAAGACAAAAGTCTTTCAAGATGATCTATGACTTTCCTCCATTGATGAAATCATGGAATACGTTCCATTAGGAATACATGGCACCTCATGAAAAAATAAATGAAAGCGGAAACAGACAAGAAATCAAGGGTGGGACTCACAGTAAAGACAGCCTGAAGATTATTGAGCTTCTCGATCTCCTTAGGCATCCCATTGCTGCCCCAGCGGATCAGGTAGTTCTCACTGGTAAATTAAAAAGAAAAATAAAAGATGTCATCAGGGAAACATCTGGGAAGGTCCAAAATGCCCTCTCTGCAGCCTGGCATGGGAATCATTAACACATATAGTGGGCAGGAACAAAATCATCCCCCTTCTTAATTGCCTGCCTTCCCCAAGGAGATTGTAGACATAAGGCAAATGCCAATGGTCTTGCTCCACCAATTTCCTTCTACTTCCTGATTTTGTATTTTCTCTATAAATATATATATATGTTCAGGTTGTTTAATTAAAGAATATACATTTTCTGAGGGCAAAAACTGTTTCACTTGTCTTTGCGAGAAAGTATAAAATAGCTGAAACATAAAAGTCTTGCAAACCTGGGTTTAAGTCTGGCCACAGATACATACTAGCTGTGTGATCTTGCTAATCCCTGTTTGCCTTAGTTTTCTTATCTGTAAAATGAGGAGAACAATAGGACCTACCTCCCAGGATTACTGAGAGAATCAAGTGAAATAATGCACGTAAAGCATGTTACAGAACTTAAATTTTAAAATTTTAGTTATTTTTAGTAGTAGTAATAGTAGTAGTAGTAGTAGCAGTAGTAATAGTAGTAACTATAGTAATGGTGGTGGTGGTGGTAGTAGTAGTCTAGGGCTTACCACAATATCTGCTAGAGTTGGACTTTTAATAAAAGATTTCCCTTCCTGGCCCTATTCCTGATTTTCTGGATTTTAAAACCAGGCCTCTGCAGCTGTTTAATCCTGGAAGGGCCAACCATCCTTGTGGTTTTTACCCTAAAATATACTCCTGTAAGACTTAGCCTCCTTCCCTATTTGGGGTCTCCATTTTATGGCGTGGGCCAGAGTGGCCAGGAGTCATTCTCCTCCAATGTCTTTTTCTCACTTTTTGTACTTCAAAACCATCTACCCCTCCTTCTGCGTATGACCTTTCCTCATTAAGATGTAAGAACCTAGAAGGTAGAAAATTACTTTCTTTTAACTTGTATTTCTATGCTTAACTTAGCACAGTGCTTGATACTGAATAATCCTCCTTCCTTTCCCCTCTGTCTCCCTCTTTGTTCTCTCCATTTTCATTCCCTCCCTTTTTATTATCTTCCCTCCCTCCCTTAGTCTCTCTTATTTTTCCTTCTTCGTTCCTCCCTCCTCTTTCCTCCTTCCTTTCCTCTCTCTTTTCCTCTCTTCCTTCCTTCCTCCCTTCCTCCCTCCCTTCCTCTTTTCCTTCCTCCCTCTCTTCCTCCCTCCCTTTTTTCCTTCCTTCCGTCCTCCTTTTCTTCTTCCCTCCCTCCCTCTCTTTCCCTCCCTCCCCCTTCCTTCCTCCCTCCTCTTTCCTCCTTCCTTTCTTCTGTCTTTTCCTCTCTTCCTTCCTTCTTTCCTTCCTCCCTTCTCTTTCCTCCTTCCTTCCTTCCTCCCTCCCTCCCTCCCTTCCTTTCTTCCTATAATTGAATAATAATCAAAGTGTGGAACCAAGCTGTTGTTATCCACACCACCTTCCTCTTATCTGTAATTGCTTCTTAGATTCCCTTCAAGGTGGAGTCAGATTACAGCTGTTGGATTTTGGGTGTAGGTGGGGTGCATGAGAAGGGGTTTCAGACTCTAGTGTTACCTGATAAATCTGGACTGATCTGGGTCGTAGAGGGCCATAAGCAGCTCAGCGTCCTCCCCAATGTTGCAGACAAAGTTCTTGAAGTTAACATAGAGGCAGTAGGTGTGCATTGTGTTGAAGATTGACTGGCCTCGCAAATCCAGATTCTGGAGGATGGACTGAGGGCAGGAGAGAAGCTGAATTTAACTTAGGAAGGAAGACCTGAGTACATACAAATCCTTCTCCAAATTGACTGCAAGATCAGTGAATTCATCCAGAAAACGGGAATAAGAATGCCTGTTGCTTTCATAGCAAATAGTGGACAAACCCCTGTCAGTCTCAGTTTCCCCATCTGTTAAATAATGACCATCATTGCACCTACTCCCTAAGATCATTGTGAAAATTAACCAAGATAATCTATGTAAAGACTTTTTTTTTTAAAAAAAGATCTGCATAAATGTTTATTATCATTCCTTTTTAATATGCTGATCTAATAAGAGGACTTGCTTTTATTTTCTCTGGTTGCATAATATTGAGCCATTCATGATGCTTAGCCATCCTTAGAATCAACAGCATGGAGAGGACTCCAGTGTGGGAAAAGCCTCCTTCCCATCTCAGGGGCTGTACCTTTTCCTCTTGGATCCTTTCTTCAATCCGTTGGGAGGCCACTTCATGGGCTCTGAACAGAGCAATGGTGCTGGTCTCATCGGGATCCAAAATGTTTCCATTCTCATCTCGAACCACGAGGTCGAGTCCAAGCATTCTGGAAAAAAGAGGTAGGGACAGTTAGTATGGTCAGTTACTTCTACATGAGAAGGACCCTTCAAGACGGGGATAGCTGCTCAGGAGCACCCTTCATGTGCTCATCAATTGGCAAATGGCAGAATAAATTATGGAATGGAATAAAATATTATTGTTCTATAAGAAATGATGAGGAGGATGACTTCAGAAAAGCCTGGAAAGACTTACATGAAGTGATGCTGAGTGAAGTGAGCAGAACCAAGAGAACCATTGGACACAACAGCAGCAAGAGTATGTGATGATCAACAATCATAGATTTATTCTCAGTAATGCAGTGATTCAAGACAATTCCAAAATACTCATGATGGAAAATGCTATCCACGTCTAGAGAAAGAACTAAGGAGGCTGAATGCAGATTATGCATATTAAAACATACTATTTTCATTTTTGTTTTTTCTTTCTTATGATTTTTCCCTTTTGTTCTGATTCTTCTTTCACTAACGTGGAAATATGTTTAATATGATTGTGCATGTGTAAGCTATTTTGGATTGCTTACTGTCTTGAGGAGGAAAGGGAGGAGAAAAATTTTAAGTTCAAAGTCTTTAAAAGATGAATATTATTAGTTAGTAGTTGTGTTAGGCAGGTTATGCAATCCAAATTGTCTCTTTAAAAATATGAATGAAGAAATGAAATATATATTATTGGGAGGGGAAAGAAGAAAATTCAATTAATCCATCAAATTATTGGAGGACAAAGGTCTTTCAGGATGATCTATGACTTGTCCCCATTGATGAAATCATGGAATATGTTCCATGAAATTTGAAGTTCAAAATCTTTTAAAGATGAATGTTGAAAACTAGGTTTACATGAATTGGAAAAAAATTAAATACTATTAAGAAAGAAAAAATAAAGCATCCATCATAGCCAGTCTTGTCACAGTCACAACCAGAAGGGACAAAGTCCAAAAAGCAGAGTGATGACTCAGGAAGGACACCTCAAGTTGATTTCTAGCCCTTCCACTTGTTGGCTGCCTGCCTTTGGGCAAAGACTTTGCTTTCTCCCTGCTTCAGCTTGTGTTTTGGAAAATACTTCCTTCTAGCCTTACACAAAAATGACAAATCAAAAAAAGACAAGAGAGAAATAATATTTAATAACTGAGAACTACTGAAATTTGGTCAGTCAGGGAGTGGCAGGATCAGGTTTGTCATGGAGAAAAATCACTTTTACACTTAGTGGTTGGCAGAAGGGGCAGAGAGAAACTTGAGGTTTGGCACATGGTGGTTGCCGTTAGATTATTCAGTCGTGTCCAACCCTTTGTGACCTTGGCCATGGGGTTATCGGGTTTTGACAGGACCTTCTGTGTTCAGTGTGTCTCCATTGTACAGCTGAGGCACTGAGGCAAACAGGTTAAGTGACTCACTCAGTCATACAGCTGCTAAGTTTCTCAGAGCTGGATCTTCCTGCCTCCAAATCCGGTGCTCTATCTACTGCACCATCTAGCTGGCCTGGCACAGAGTAAGCGCTTAATAAATGCTTGAAGAATGACTGACAAAATGTATTGGTACTCCTCACCCTCCTGTAGCTATGAAGTTATCTAGAGGGCTAGTGAGGATATATATGGAGGTATATAGACAAACGCACAGACATATATATATATATATGGAGAAGGAGGAAGGAAGATGGATTTTTCCTATGCATCTGATATGGTAGGTATATGTGTGTTTGTGTGTGTATACAAGTGTATGTTTGTATACATATATATACATATATATGTGTATATATATATACTACTAATAGTAGCCATATGTGTATATATATATACATACATATATATATATATACATATACACACACACACATATATATATGTATATATATATATGTGTATATATATATGTGTATATATATATATATACATATATATATATATATATGTATATATACTATTAACTGGGGAGGCTTTGGAGAATGGTTCCATGCTTGATTATGATGGAAGATAGGTGGATGGGGATAAAATTGTATTCCAATCCTTTGTTTGGATTACACAAATTATCCCCATACACAATGGGACAAGAGGACTTACAGATGACTATACTAAATCAGAGACTCTGTGATGTCAATGAAGGAATACCCATCATTGGAAGAGCTGTTATTTCTAGGACCATTGAAAAGCAGTATGGCATATAAGTTAGGGGCATACAGGGACAGCTAAGGGGGAGATTGGCTCATTGAACTCATCTTCATGAATTCAAACGTGGTCTATATGGCCCTGGGTTAAGTCACTTCACCATTGCTGCCTCAGTTTTTTCATCTGTAAAATGAGCTAAAGAAGGAAATGGCCAACTATTATAGGAGCCACCAGCTAGTGGCTGCTGGGGATCTAACTCTCACCAGCAGAATAGATCCCTTCATGTGAGAGGATGATAATGATATAAGGAGACTGAGAGGCAGGTGCCTTCTCTGATTTCTCTCCTCTTCTCTCTCACCTCCAATTTATTTCATTCCCAATTCACGAGCAACATCTGGGTCAGTAAAGGCTGAGTTGCAATTCCTTCAAGTATGTTATGATTCACAGCTGTGGGAGCTCCTGGAGAACCATCCCTCCCCTTCACACTTAGGCTGGCCCTTAACAGCCAACCACTCCAGGATCTTTACCAAGAAAACCCCAGATGGAGTCAGGAAGAGTGGACATGAGAGAAACAATTCAACACCCACCACAACATAGGTTGGAGCACTGGGTCTGAGTTAGAAAGACCTGGCTTCAAGTCCTTCTTCAATATGGAGATAATCCCATATCACCCGATCTCCAAGGGAATAGTGGACAGGGCCATGGATTTAGAGTAAAGATGACACAGGTTCAATTTCTACTTTAATCAGTAGACCAGTGCTTCTTCACCCACGAAATCAGTCTCAGAGCCCTTAGTCTCTCCAAGATAGAGTTTACAATCTTTCCTTACTGTGTTGTTATGAGACTCTTAACCTAAATCAAGGGCTTTCCAGATATTAACCTGCAGTAGAAATACCAATAAATGGTATTCTTATTGAGATAGCTTTAAAAAAATAATAGGGGCAGCTAGGTGGTGCAGTGGATAGAGCACCAGTCCTGGAGTTGGGAGGAACTGAGTTCAAATCCAACCTCAGACAGTTATTAGCTATGTGACCCTAGACAAGTCACTTAACCCCAATTATCCCTCACACACACAAATTCCTTGGTTAGAGACTACCTACCGCCTGGTAACATGGCTATCCATATTGGTGGAGAGCCTATACCAATTACAGATAATTCTAAGGATTAAAATGTAATTGCTGCTATAATGCTTAATTATTACCTTACAAAACATGATTTCTTTCTCAGATAATCCCAAAGATCAGCAAATGAGCCGACTGCTTTTTTTAGATTTGGCACACACAGATTACCTTGGTTTTAGCAAATAAGCAAACCACAGGCCATTGATTCGGGGCCCAGCTTGGAACCCTAAAAGGCCATCTATGTCCCCTTCCAAAAATGAGGAATAAAGGAATAACAATCATTTGTTCCACTTCATGCAACTGCTTGGAAACTGGAAGATCAAGGAGGAGCCCAGAATACGGCCTCCTCCTGCTGTACACTGGTCCCCAGCTATGGGAAATCATGGATAACAAACAGAGGAAAAGGAAAATGGGCGTCCTTCTGAGTCCAAACATCTTCATTAAGTTGTTTGAAGCTAAAAGAGGTTTGGCATGTTTTGCTCTGAGTCAGCCAGACCTACAGGCCACCTGATTTCTGCTCAAACCCATGAAATTGGGGCTTGGCTGCTGAAAAGTCCTAATCCCTGACATGATGATGGGGCAGCTTCATTTCCTGACAGGCGTCCAAAGGCTCACCAGGGCAGGCAAGCACAAGCTGCCCTGTGGGCAGCAGAGGAGATGGATGTGGTCCAAAGCCCCAGAAGTCAAGACTGGCTCATGGGCAGGGGCAGAATGGCCTTAGCAATCTCCTGGAATTATGCTGCAGGCATCTCAAAAGTTCTTGATAAGGAGGAAAAAAAATATCCTTCTGGGATCTCAGGAAGCTCTCTTTTGTTTGTAAAAGTCTCCTCGTATGTGAATTCCTTTGGGTCTCATAATAACCCAATGAGGAAGGATCCCAGCATCATCGATTTAGAGATAGAAGGAGCATTCAAGGACGTTGAATCAAAAAGATCCATTTTACAGGTAAGGAAACTGAGGTTCTGAGATTTTAAGTGGAAGAGTTAGTCAATGTCTGAGATGTGATTTAAACCCAGAAAACTATCTTCAGTCACTTTCAAAGGCTGATGAAATGGTTATAATTAACATTCCTCTTCATTTTTCAAATAGGGAAACTGAGGCTCAGCAATGTGAATAAATTTATCCCTGATTGCATAACTACAAAATGAAAACTCTCAATTCTTGTGTCTCCAGATCCAGGGCTTTTTTCATAATGCCATGGATGAATTCTATTACATCCACATTACAGATAAGGGAATTGAGTCTTAAGGAGTAAAATGACTTGCCAAAGATGAGATAACTGATCTTTACTGAAATGGTGATTTGAACCCAGGTTCCTCCTATGTCTATATCCCCATATAGGGGTGAAACTGGTTCAATAAAGAAAGAAAAAAAGATCTGGAAGAACATGAAGGCTTTGAAAACAAATGGATGTCCATCTATTTAATTAATTGATCAAGAACATTTCATTAAGCATTTTCTATTTGACAGGCACCATGTTGAATTCTTAAGATATAAAGGTTTAAAGATGTAGAGCTCTAAAGTCTCTGCCCTTAAGAAGCTTATATTCTATGAGGGATGTAACATAGGTATATAAAAATATATATGATAAAGATAAGATAATTGGAGAGGAAAGATCATTAGGAACTATGCAGAATAGGAAAAACGCATGTGGGAAATGACATGTAAGATGAAGTTTTTAGGCAGGAAGGGATTCTAAGAGAAAGAGATAAAGAGTGAGTGCATTCTAGCCATAGTCACTGTCCAGAACAAAAGCACAGATGTGAGAGATGGAGAGTCGTGTGCAAGTAGGCTGCTGTGGAGAGATCAAAAAGTATATGGAGGTTCGTAAATTGTAAGGTTAGAAGGAGACGAGCTGTCAATGTCCAAACAATTCATATTTTACCCTAGAAATAAAAGGGAGATAATGAACTTTGTTGATGGTATTAGAATGGCACAGTCAAACCTACATTTCAAGAAAATCACCTTGGAAGTGAGTACCAGACCAAATGGGGGTAATATCAACCAACCAATCAACAACCACTTATTAAATATCTATTCTGTATTTGGAAGCCTTTAGCTTCAAGTTGCCCAGATCATAATGTGGACCTAGTACTCTGTGGAAAACAGTAGAGGAGGGACTCCAAGAGGAGCAGGGATCTTAGAATCATCTCCTAGATCTCAATGTCAGCCAGCAATGCTGGGTTGTTCAGAGCATGCCACTGGAATTAACAGAAAAAAACAAGAAGTTACTATGAGGCTAGAGCTGGCCAAAGTACACCCTACAAAATACTTAATAGCAAAGCCCCAAAGAAAAACAGCTGACCGTAAGATCAATAAGAATTTGAAAAAGAAATGATCCAGAAGTTGGAAATAAATTTAAGTGATATAATAAATTAAATAAGAAATGAAAGTTTAATAATTAGACACAAACTGTACAAAACATTACCCAGGTAAACATATTTGCTGAAATTTAGAATGAATTCAAAATTTTGACACAATGAGACAATGAAAAAAAGGTTACAACAAAGAAATAAAATTAAAAATAGAAGCAATTATAACAACTGAACAATCAAAAAGAGACCATTTAAGAATCACTGAACTACCTGAAAGTCACAACCAAAAAAAATATGACCTCTGGTAGCAATTTCACAAAATCATGAAGAAAATTGTCCAGATTTCCTAGTACTAGAGAGCAAAGTAGAAACAGAAGCAATTGACCATTTATAGCCCAAATCCAGAGCATCCAGGTTCAAAGAAAAAAAAAATGTTTCGAGAAGCCAAAAAGAAAAAATGCAGATAGCGAAGAGCCCACAGTTCAACTCACACAAGACTGAGTGATTTTCACTCAAAAAGAGCAAAAAGCAAAAAGTGAGATATTCTGAAAAGCCAAAGATGTGGGTTTACAACCAAGAATAATCTGTGGTGATTTTTGTTCTTTTTCCCAGTGAAGGAATGGAGGATGAAGAGTCTATGGGACAGAGACAAAATTCTTGTTAATTGAAATTTTTTTTAAAAAAATAAAATATCAGAAAACATTTGTATTCAGGACATTAACTTCTTTGTCATTTTTCATTAGCTTTTATAATTTTGAAAGGGAACCAAGGGTTCTCCAATATTAAAGTTTTGCTAATTATTTTTCCATGTATTTCATTTTATTTTTTCCTTTATGGATTTAGATATTATGTCACACATAACAAATAAACCCACGTGTGAAATAATGAAATTAATAGAAGCCAGAAGATATGGAATCTACTAGCTTGTCACTTTTTCTATCCCATACCTTAGTTTCTATTTCTGTAATAGGTGGATAATAATACCTGTTGTATCCACATCCAATGAACATGTCAAATGACTTGCAAAAACAATGAAGTGCTCCTTAAGCCTTAAACTTTTACTATTCTTTCTCTCCTTTCTTTTTTTCTTTTATTCCTTTTTCCTTCTTTCTTTCCCTCTTTCTCTTTTCCTTTCTTACTTTCTTTCTCAAGAACCTAGCATGTACTTAACATTGTGTTCTTAATAAGCACTGAAAAACTTCTGTAATCCTATCATTGAGTGTTCCCCATGATGCAGACAGCATGGCCCAAGGGAAAGATGCAGTCAGAAGAGCAAGATTTACATCTTGCCTTCAACACTACATATGAAGGCACTTCTTCCTAGTCTTAGGTTCTCATCTGTAAAACAAGCTGGGGTTGGGCTAGCTGGCTTCTATCTTCCATTCCATCAGGGACCATCTCTCGTCTTCCTTGTCATCCAGCACATTGGCTGGCTCAAAGAGTCGGTACGTTGGTACCTGGTACCAAGATGTCTGGTACCGAGGTTGCTTTTAGGGTGCTCAGAATAGCTTGAAGCTTCACCCTTCAACCATTCCAAGAGTGGGTAAGTGTGTGATATTGTCCCCATTTTACAGAGCAGGAAACTATAAATACTCTCTAAGGTCTTATTTTATAAGGAAGTGGAACAGTCAGCATTATTCATCCACCATTAATAAGATCAATCCACCTTGGGAAAAAGTCCCTGACAGAAATGTGGCCGCTCTGCTAGGGTTCCATCCCTGCTTACCTGTTGCCGTGATCAATCTTGGCCGTGACCTTCTTCTTAAGCTCGGCCAGCTCATCCTTGGGGAGGGTCCCTGACAGGATCTGAGACCTCCACTCAATCAGGCTGTAGGTCATTTGCTGCAGCTGGCGGAAAAGGGTGACCTTGTTGTTCTGGAAGGAGGAAAGGAAAAGGACTGTTTAAGGGTTCCAGACTGGAGTAACTCTGGGCAAGGAGGCAGAGATGGCATTTATGGCCATCCCCTGCTTCAGGGAGCAGGGCAGGAATTCTGAGTGCCCCACGCCCACTTTCTGATGACAGAGATGGCTTTGTGCTGATAGACACACATTCTGACCTGGTCTTCCTTGGGACCGATGACATGCTTGCATTTGGGAGTCAGCAAGCCAGGGTTCACTGGATTAGAGATTCAGGGTTGGAAGGAACTTTGGAAGTCACTGAGTTCATCCCCAGCATTTTGCAGAGGGGAAACTGAGGCACAGTACATTTAAATGACTTGTACAGGCTCACAAAGTTACTAAGTGTATGGAGTGAGATTTTAATTCAGGTCTTCCTGACCCCAGATCCTTCCCTGCACTATTCTCCCTATCATCATTGGCAGCTCTTCACACTGTATGGCTACCGCCTCAAATGCTGACGTCACCTTGGAAAATTTTACCTGAAAAAAATACCAGCCATTCACACTCAAAACAACACCCATCCTTTGCCCCCTGCCCTTTCTGGGTTCCTTTTCCACCTGGATCCCAGCCTAGTATGCTCCCACCCCATCCCTCGATTTTCAGGCACCTTCTGCATATGACCTTCCCCTATTAGAAAGTAGAGGCTGTCTTTACTTTTACTTTTATTTGTATCCCCAGAAATTAGCACAATGCTTGCTTCAGAGTAAGTGCTTAATAAACATTCTATTTCCCAATTTATCTATACATTTATTCATCAGTATCATCTTTATGCATCTATACCATATATCTATGTAGCTACCTATCCACAGTTCAATCTATCATGTCTATCTACATCTATCTACCTCTTCCATCCATCTAGCCATCATATCTATCAATTATCTATTTATCATATCTATTGATTATCTATTCCATCTATCTCTTCTATCTATCCCATCCATCCATCTACTCCATGACCTATCTAGCTAACTGTCCATTCTATCTATCCCTCCATTCCATCTATCTCATCTATCAATCTATTATCTATCTATTCACCCATGTGTCTCTCTATTACATCTATCTACCTATCTATTCCATTTATCTATTCCATCAATCTATCCCATCTATCTCTCCCTCCCTCACCTTCCCCCTTTCTTCCTTTCTTCCTTCCTCCCTTCCCTCTTTCCTTCTTCCCTTTCTTTCTTTCTTTCTTTCTTTCTTTCTTTCTTTCTTTCTTTCTTTCTTTCTTTCTTTCTTTCTTTCTTTCTTTCTTATCTATCTACCAGTCTAGCCATTCATATACTACCTCTCTTTTCTCTAGATTGGAGAACTAATATTATATAGGTCTGAACTTCAGTCTTGTCTTTTTCTTTTTTTTTATTGGTTCAGAGATGAATTTTTTTCTTTTGAAAAACATGGAAACTCCCACCAATGCAGATGAGCAAGTGCCTCTGAGATTCAGCACCCATGTGACCTTGAGTATAAGGTCAGGTTACCTTCCTATGCCTCAGTTTCCTTGGCTATAAAACAAGATGGTTGGGTTAGATGGTCTCTGAGGTCCTATTCTGTTCCAAATTTAAATGTCTGGCCCATCTCTGGTGGTATTCTTTCTTTTGGCACAGTATTCATTGATTGATTAATTGACTGGCTAACATCCAGTGGATTCTCTTTAGAAGGAAAGCATCAATTAGTCCTGCTTGATCTCTAAGCAGAATGCTCAGAGGCCTAGAGACTACTTTGTGAGGATCATTTGAAGAAACTTCATGTATTTGACTTAAAGAAGAAGAAAGGAAGAATCATCATTTTTTCAAGGACATGAAATGCTTTTATGTGAAAGAGGGATGGGATTTGCTTTGATCGGTGCTAGAGAGCAGCAATAGGTAGAGGCAGATTTCAGCCCAACCTAAGGAAGAAGAGCCTAATGGAGAGTGGACCTTCTTGGGAGATGTGAAGCCCCCATTCGGACCTCAACTCTGGCCCTGACCCCAACCCTGGCTCCCCACTGGAGAGCTTTCAGCAAAGGAAGAACAAACCACTTGCCAGGCAAGCTGTAGAGATGATTCTCAATTGGTTAAGAATTGGACTTAATGTCCTCCAAGGTCCCATTCTTTAGGTAATCTCAGATCATTTATTTTTCATCTTGCTAACCAACCAGGCTCCAGAAAAGTATAAAAGAGGGGGTTTGTTGTTATTGTTGTTGTTTAAACTTGTTTCTGATAAGCAGAGGCTCACCAATACTCATTAAGCTCCACTAAAAACAAGGCAATTTTGGTGTCAAAGTAAAGTTGTCCTGGGAAGCCCCAGAAGGGGGGAAGGGGTGAGAAATCAAGCCTATACACTACATCACAACATCTGAGATTCCCAGCTGAAAAGAAAAAGCCATCTTGCCATTTTTTTATTCATAGATTCTTTATTCAGATGAAGAGGACCTTAGCCATATTGTACCCAAACTTCCTCAGCCATATTGTACACAAACTTGCTCCTACTTTATTTTTTCCAAGGTGATTAGATAAGCAACTTGCTGAATTTCTTCATTAACCATGACATGAGCTCAAGAAGCTTCAGGAATACGTGGCAGTCTCTGCTTTGTTCTTGCCATGTTCCTCCCTCTCTAGTTTCAATTAAATTAGAGCCTATCAAAGACACTTTAATGAAGACCTCTGCATGTCAGATCTGTGTATTCCTTTCTGTCCCTATTCAATTTTCTCCAGAGATCTACCACAGGGAAAAATTAAACAGAATGGCTGTCCCCACCCTCCTTTTGGTGGGACTTGGAACACAGGTTCCTTTAAAGAAATTAATTTAGGGAATATGTACCAGGGAGATCCCATTAATAAGGGGCCATTGAAAGAGGATGCCCGTGAAAACAGAGACATAGAAAAAGTCATAGGGTAGCACTTTTGACGAAGTCCAGCGAGTCTCTGGAATGGGGAACCTTAGTAGGTAGGCAATCGGATCTCCTCACTTGGCAAATGAGGAAACTGAAGTCCAGAATTGTCTACGGGCAGGATGATTGGTTCATGGATTGGAGCAAAAATGGACCATAGAGACCAATGCTTTTCATCCCTTCATTTTACAGGTGAATAGAAAAAGGCCCAGAGAGATGAGGGGTATCTGGTAGATCTTTCACAAGCCTTGTACTCTACCCTCCCTCATTTATAGACAAGGAAACTAAGATCCGGGGAGATCACACAAAGTCACACAGATGGCAATAATTTGAACCCAGGACTTCTGCTCCCAATCCAGGACTCTCTCTATTGCCACATGAAAAAGTTCATCCAAAAAAATCAGAATGGAAGGAGAAGGAGTAGGAATCCAATCATCACTTTGCTCTTTACACAGTAATTATCATGTCACATTTCCCCTCTCATTAACTTCAGAATTGAAAGGGAGAATGAGAAGGAGGCAGATCACAAATAAAAAATTTTCAAAACTGGATGAAGGTTTCCATAGGAATACTCTTTTCCTAGTAATGAGCAACCTGATTTGGAGCTCTTTCACTGCTGAAATTATTCCTGGGAGCATAGAACTAGGTATTCAGTGACCACCATCAGTATAAAGAAATCAAATTTAAGATGCAGCTAGGTGGCACAGTGGATAGAGCACCAGTCCTGAAGTCAGGAGGACCTGAGTTCAAATATGGTCTCAGACACTTAACACTTCCTGTGTGACCCTGGGCAAATCACTTAACCCCAATTGCCTCAGCAAAAAGAAAAAAAGAGAAAAAAATGAAATTTAAGGAGGATTAATCCTGCTGGAAATGTGACCATCAAAGAAAACAAATCATTATAGTCTTCAGTGTATCTTATATTGATATAAAATATCAATATATCCTATATTATAGTCTTCAATATATCTTCAACAAATCATTATAGTCTTCAGGTGATCTAGTTCAAACTTGTCATTTAGTAAAAGAAGGATCCAATGAGATTGAGTAAGATCAAAAAGATATTTAACACAGCAGCGCTAGACAACTAACCAGGATCTCTGATGTCCAAACTAGCCCTGCGTCCCTCTATCACACTATTCTTGCCATTGCTGTTTTCTCTGCATGAATGAATAAAAAACTGTTTACTAAGTGCTTACTACAGCAAATCCAAGAGCCAACTTTTCTCCATTAGATCTGTGCAGAATGATGACCTGGCCCTTCAATCTATTTGCTTGGCAACTTTTCAGAAAGAACTTCAGTTGTTATTCACTGGTTCTCTGGACCACATCTATTTACTGAAATCTCTCTAAGAAGGGTCCTTTCCGCTTTTAAAATAGAAATAGAACTTTAGAAGCTCCCAGAGTCCCATGGGACTTCCTTTGAAGTCCCATGTTTGGTCATGGGATCTCATCCTAGGAGGAAGATTGGCAAATAGGTGCTTGCCCAGGAAAGGGGCTAAGAAGGGAAAAGGTCTGAAGATCAACTCCTATAAGAAATGAATGGCTGAAGGCTGTTGAGTTGTTTAGCCTGAAGAAGAGATTATGATTTGGAATCTAAATGGCAGCCAAGCAGCAGAAGAAGCACTTTTATTTTCTTAGAGAGGAGAGAAATGGTGGGAAGAGCTTGAAGGCAGATTTCAGGTTAAATTCAGATTTTAAAAAAGTCTCCTAACATGTAGAACTGGCCTTGGCCCTGTTGAGACTCAGTTTGTAAGGGGTACAGAGGAAAATGACCAGGATGGGAAGGTAGAACCTAAAATCCTGCCAAAGAAGAATTTCTTTGAGAGCCCCAAGGATATCTAGCATGGAGAAAAGGGAGATTTTGGGGGAGAAAAGAATATATAAAATTACCAGGAATTATTCAAAAGGTTGTTAAAAAGGGAGAACATATCTTGGGGGAGGGTAATCAAGGGCTGAGGGACTCATGAACCCATGATGACTGAGAAGAAGAACTGGGAATGATCAGTCTCAAGGAGAGAAAGTGCAGGGAATATCTAATCACAGACACTGATCGAGAAAGAGCCTTCCAGGTCAACTCATCAATCCCCTGCTTTTACAGATGGAGAAACTGAGGCTTCAAGGAGATTCTCAAGGACAGTCAAGCTGAAACCACAGCAGATATTTGTCAGTAATAGGTTGCATTAGGAATTCCTAATTCTTTAAGACTTCTATCGTACTATAGAAAAAGAAAAGGAAAATTCATTCTCAAATTAACCAATGATGTGGCTTTTTCTTTCCTAGATGCAGTTGCTCCTTAGAATCCTCCCAGATTTTGTCTCTCTGTTTCAAATATCTCTGTGGGAATCTTATTCTCATCATGATGTAGAGGGGATTCATGGGTTCTTGTTCCAACTTGAATTGGGCCTCCCAGATCCCTGATATCTCTAAGATTTTCTGGGTTTGTATTACCAGGCAGAGCTGCGGTTAAGCTATCACAAGCAGAGGTAAGCAAGGGTGGAACTACTCTCAAGCATCTCTAGAATGATTAAAAAAAAAAGTCCCCACCTATCCTTGGACATTACCTAACCACCCTTCCTATCTTCAGCTCCTCCCCCAAAGCAAACATGTAAGGGGGGAATTAGGGGATGGACACACCCAGACCTCTTAAGTCATACTCTGCTCCAAAGGACTCTTAAGTTTTCCTTTAACAAACATTTCAAGGCTTCCCATCAAAAGAAGGGAGGCTTGCACCAGACTTATCTTAAAACACTTCCCCAATAGCTGAAAATACCCACGAACAATGGCGAAGCAGCCACCAAGGGAGAGCAGCCAGGAAGGTCACACATGACACCCTCCTGTTCTGAAAACACCTTTCACTCTCAAATTTGAGTTTCTGCATATTTCTCTCTCTCTCTCTCTCTCTCTCTCTCTCTCTCTCTCTCTCTCTCT
>JAJPUD010000406.1:73580-92084 GCA_023553655.1 Myrmecobius fasciatus
AAGGAAGGAAGGAAGGAAGGAAGGAAGGAAGGAAGGAAGAAGGAAGGAAGGAAGGAAGGAAGAAGGAAGGAAAAAAGGAAAGAAGGAAGGAAGAAGGAAGGAAGAAAAGAGAAAAGACCCTGATTTTGGTAAAGATTTAAGACAAAAAAAAAAGGAGATGGGAGAGGAAGAGATGAATAGGGAGCATCATTGAAACAACGAGCATGAACATAGATTTTGAGAGGTAAAGAAGGAAGAGCAGCCAGGAGTGCAATGGTCTATGGGGTCACAAAGAGTACACAGAACACTACTGCATTCTGTTCCAAATCTGTAGTTATTCAAAAACAACTGAAACTGAATGTAGAAAAATTATAATGACCAAGTACAGGGCCAGGAAGAGATTTGCAATGGCATCTCCCCAAATTTCTTTGCAGAGGTGGGGGCCTATGGGTATGTGAAGCTGCATACAGGGTCAGTGTTGCTCTGGGCCTCAGAAGTGACTCACCACATAGAGTTTGTGCCAGATGACTGCCCATTCTCGGAGGGTAGAAGTGAGCTCCTGCACCAGTGGCACCTCGCTGGGAATCACAGTCTCGTGTTGCCTGGAGAGAGAAACAGATTTCTTTCTTTTTTCTTTTTTTGCTGAGGTAATTGGGGTTAAGTGACTTGCCCAGGGTCACACAGCTAGGAAGTGTTCAGTGTCTGAGGCTGGATTTGAACTCAGGTCCTCCTGACTTCAGGGCTGGTGCTCTATCCACTACACCACCTAGCTGCCCCGTGAAACAGATCCCTTCCTGAGCCCTGGGTTTTCTTGAAGGAGCCCTGGCCAGTAGAAGGTGGCAAGGGCCTTTTTTTCCACAGAAGCAGACTTGGACCCTGGGGGATGTCTAGTAGGAACCTCAACTGAATCTGAGATTTGGAGAAAACCTCATCACTCAGGTCTCAGACAATCCCCAAACAGACCCCCACTGGCCTCCATTTTGGAATACTTGAATACAAAACTGAATTAACTAGGATGTTATCAAGAGATCTGAGACATGGGGAAGGGAGAAGGGAAGGGAATAAGCATTTATGTAGTGCCTGCTGTAGACCAGGCGTTGGGCCAAGTGCTTTACAAATATCCCATTTACGTCTCACCATAACCCAAGAGGCTGGTGCTATTATTATCACCCCCATGTTACAGATGAGAAAACAGATGGAGGTTAAATGACTGTTAACTGTCACTTAGCTAAAAAAAGGGTCTGAAGCCAGCTTTGAACTCTGGTCTTCTTGACTCCAGGATTACAACTCGGGGCCAGCTAATTTATGAGGAATGGCCGGATCACCCGGTGGAACACTTGGCTGGATGTGGAGTCATCGGACTTGGGTTCTGATTCTGATTGGGCCACCATTCAAACTCCATAAACCTTGGTTTCCTCATCCGTCAGATGATGGGGCTGGACCGGGTCAGTGGGAGGGAGGGAGAATAAATAGCAAACTAGCGTGAGTCAGTCGTTCAATAACCATTTATGGAGTCAAAGTGCCACACTTGTGTCCTTGGATACAAGAAGATCATGTAGGATACAGGAAGAAAATTTGGTCATTTCCTTCTCCAGCCCATTTTACAGATGAGATAAACACAGTCAGGGGATTTGCCCAAGGTCTAAAATCACATTTACACTCATGAGAACGAGTCTTCCTGATCGCGAGCCCGTCTCAAACAGGGAAGTGGCGTTGGGGAGAGGAGGAGAGAGGGTGGGAAGTCATAATCTAGTCGGCATTTATGTAGTGCTCCTAGCTTTCATATACTATCTCATTTTGCAAATGGCAGCCAAGAAAGGAGCCTTGAAGTCCACCTGGCCAATGACAGTGGCCCAGAGGGGTTAATTGACTTGCCTGGGGTCCCCAGGCTGTGACAAGCAAGAGGCAGGGTCCAAGCCCGGTCTTCTGAGTCTTAATCCAAGGCTCCCTACCCGGCACTCACAATCTCCCTGTGAATGCCCATCTAAGGCACCAGGGAGCTGAGATTCATAGATAGGTCACTGGTAGTGGTCATTCTCTGGCCAGTCTCCATACCCACGGCCGCCACCCTCCCAAGCATGCCCCCAGATGCTCACCCTCGATCCTCCACAGTTGCCTCCTTCAAATGGATATATGTTTCTGGGAAAATCCCCTATAAAGAGAAGAAACGAGGTTAGATGGTCCAAAACCCCAGTCTTGAAGCACAGAGCCACAATCCACAAGCATCTCTTAAGCACCTACTGTGTACCAGACATTGTGCTAAGCCCTGGGAATATGATGCTAAAAAACAATTCTTGCAACTGAGAAACTTACGATCAATGAAGTGAGGCAAAATATAAAGAGATAAGTGTAATAAAATATCCAGAAGACAGCTATGGATCAGTGAAAAGAGGGCCAAGAAGAAAGGCCTGGGTTCAATTTCTGACATATGGCTGCTGCACAGTCTGGGCCAGGCAAACATCAGAGCCCTGGGTGACTCATTCTCTAAGACTTTTAAGTTACAGAGATGGTCCTGACTTTTGTACTGAATTGATAGGGGAGCTCCTTTATAAGATGAAATAAAAGGGCCAGTTCCTGCCCAATACAGGTGCATACTGGGTATAGACCAGAAGGGAGAGGCAGTAGTTGGTAGGAGGGGATCAGGGCAGAAGGTGCAGTTTTTTGCTAAATCTTCAAAAGCTAGGGATACCCAGAGACAGAGGTGAGGAGGGTGGACATGGTGGCAATCTGAGCAAAGATTCACCGATGGGAGAAGGGGAATATGATGAGACCCTTAGCGAAGAGAACAGCAGGAAAGCAGAAAAGGGGGCAATCTGCCAGTACCCTGCAATTTGGTAAGGAAACATGTCAATGGTCTTAAATAGGTATCCCATTATCTCCAGAAATCCCTTTACTTCCCCTTTCTCAGGAGAGGCAATGACAATCTAGGTTTTCCCTCTTTTCCATCTGTCTGAAAGAAGGAGCCTTTTTTTCACCCGCTTGACCAAAGCTAGAGGCTGTGACTGGGTTCTTTCCAGGTTCCCCATCTTTGATTCACATTCTGGGAGTCCATCCTGGGCCAATGAAAATAGAACAAAGCCTTCTTACTCAACCCTTGATCCTCATCGACTTGACTTTATAGTAGCAACAGGGCCCATCAAGTCATGTTCACAGGCTCATAGGTTTAGAGCTCTAAAGCTCATTTCATAAACTGTGGTTCTCCAGCCCATATGGGGTCTTTTAACTGAATGTGGAGGTCATGAAATTATGATTCATTATCATTAACATTGGATTTGTTTATCTATTTTATAGATTTTCCTACCTGGGACCACAAAAAAAAATTTCTCTGGCAAAAAGGGGTCTTGAGTGGAAAAAGTTTAAGAAGCCCTGCTCTAAAAGACCTTCCAGGTCACTGAGTCCACCTATCATTTATACATGAAGTAGTCGCTGTCACTGAGTGATTTCAGTTGTGTACTTGGTGCTCAATAAGTGCTCTTTGCTCTTTGTTGTGGCTCTTTAGTCAGTCGTGTTTGACTCTTCATGATGCCATTTGGGGTTTTCTTGGCAGAGACACTGGAATGATTTGCCATTTCCTTCTCCAGGTCATTTTTACAAATGAGGGACTGAGACAAACAGGGTGACATGACTTGCCCAGAGTCACCCAGCTAATAAGAGTCTGAGTCCAGATTTGTCCTCAGGAAGATGAGCTTTCCCATGATAAGTCCAGTGCTCTGTCCACCTAGTTGCTCCCACAGATGAGGTACTTGGGCATAAAAAAAGTTAAATGACTTGGATGGAGAAATGTGGCAAAACTGAGTCAATGAATCACTTTCCATACACCAGAAACGTCCAGACCCTCAGCAGACTCAATCATGGTCCAAAGAAACAAATAGAAAGACTTTCCAAAAAGGGACTTGCCAAGATTCTGCCATCAGGTTGGCCACCGCCAACACTAGCACTAGCAAACCCTATTGTTTCATTACATGATAAGCTCCTTGAGGGTAAGCCTATTCTGGCACGGAGTAGGTGCTTAATAAACATTTATTGATTGATTATTGATTGGTTGATTGAAGTCACAATTTTCTGAACTTGATTTCTGAATCATCTCTAGAGGGAGGATGTTGGACTCAGGGGATTCCATCTCCAGATCTGAGACCTCAAGTAGCTCACTCACTACTGGAGTGACAAACATATGTCCCGATATGTGTGGGATGAGTGTAACTCATAGTCCTACCCCAATAACTCCCTCTTCTGGGATTTGCCAGTCCATGGCTGTATTTCAAGAGATAGGACAGGGTTGGCTCCAAAAGCAGCATTTCCTATTCCCAACATGTGGATATTTATATGTTGGTACATCCAGGGCAACTGGGTGGTGTTGGGAAAATTCAAATTCATATCCCTCTGAAATATGCTTGTTGTATAATCCTGGGCAAATCCATTTATCATCCCTAAAATGCAAAGCTGGACTACAGAGAGTCTTTGAGGTTCTTCTAGCTCTTATGGGCTTGCTAGCTAGAGTCAAGAAGATTCTACTTCCCTAGTTCAAATCTTGCCTTTGACGCTTGCTAGTTGTGTGACCCTGGGCAGGTCACTTAACCCTGTTTGCTTCAGCTGGAGAAGGCAATGGCAAGCCACTGCAGTATCTTTGCCCCAAAAAACCCCAAATGGTATCACAAAAAATCGTACATGATTGGAAATGACTCAACAACAACAACAGGAATAATCAGCTCCTAGGGTCCCATGCTTTTTTGGAGTGAGGGGGTTAAACGAGATACAATCATCTTCAGTGCAAGTCCATTTTATCACCCAGGGAAATCCGATATCAGGAAGGAATCGGGTCAATTAAACCCGGCCAAGCATCCTACACTTGATGTAGAACTGCATCCCCTAAATTAGTTTAGAGAAAGCCAAGGGAAGAGGGAGGGCAATTTAAAACCGACAGCATGATCTCCACATCGACAAAGTAGACCATAAACCATAAACTTCTAGGTAGGAAACCATAAAGGGATTTTAATGTATTTTATTCTCTTACCAAAACATAATTTGTATGCATCAGACATCCAATTATGGAGCTCTTTGGTAAACCTGCCCTGTGTTATTATGGACCACATAAATCCCGAGTCAATCGGGTCATATTGCTGATTTATATCCCAGCTCACCTCAATTCAGTCCTCATCTGCTAAAGCGACCCATTCACTTGAATCAAACATTAAGCCAGAGATTGGCCAGCCTTCCTTCCCCTCCAACCTCAGATCAATAAGAAGGCCCTGAAGTGCTTCTCTGTGCTCCTGAAACGGCCACATTTTATCACCCACTCTACACGGAGTGGACCTGCTTCTTGGGGACATCAAAGTCCCCATTAAAATAATAGATCGTCCAAATGGTCTCTAAAAGCCTGAGAAGTCAGGGCTTTGGTCACGGTAGAGCTTAAAAGGATTTCAAAGGGGCTCCACTCCCTCAAGAAAGAGGGGGAAGCAGATAAATCTTGTCAATGGCAATTGGCAGGACATTAGTTTATTTTTCCTGGATCGGCTCTCTCAGAAGACTTCGAAGCTTCTCAGAGGGAGTGTGTGAACTTCCCTTCTGTACAGTAATTTAGTGGGAGGGAAACGTGAAGGTGACCTTCAACAGCCTTGGAACAAAAAGGCCGTCCCCTGGCAGAAGTCCTGTAAGAAGCCACCTTAAAGTGGAAATCAAGGTCTCATTCTGATCCTGGTTTAAAGACCAACCCTCCTTCCTTGAGTAGTACATAAAAATTACATACAAGCTAACACAAACAGTTACATGAAAGTACATGAAAAATAACATTATACAACATGCATTGAAAATACATTGAAAATACAACGTACATAAAAATTACATACAAGCTAACACAAAAAGTTACATTTAAGTACATGAAAAATAATATTATACAAAATACATTTACAATAATGTGCCTCCCTTGGGGAAAAGAACTTTGTACTAATCATGAAATCATCAAATGTCAGAACTGGGAAGGCCTTAGAACAGAAAATGTCAGGAACAGCTTTAGAATACAGAGATAGAAGAGGAACATGGAATGTCTGAATGGGGGAGGGGGTTAAAATGTTAAATGCAGCAGCCAGTAGTCTTAGAACATAAAACTTTAAAACTGGGAGCATCCTTAGGATAGACATAAAAACTAGGAGGGACCCTAGAGCACAGCGTTCAAACATGATACCCTATCAGGCCCAAAGAAGCTCTGTATCTTATCCAAGTTTGCACAGCAAAACAGTAGCAGAGTTGGAACTAGAAAAGAAGCCCAGCCAGTCACCCGCCTCCAAGTCCCCTGTACTATGTTTCCTCTCTCATGGGTTTGAGATTCACCACTTATCTACCTGCTCCTTTTGGGGCTCCTTCCCTGGATAAAACAATAAATGTGAAATTTCAAAGTCAAGAGCGCTGGGTGACTCTGGGATTTAGAGACTCTTTTCTGTGCCCACTTTTTAAAAAGTCAATTTCTTCAAAGAATTGAAAATTAAGGAACAACAAAGGCCCATTGCTTTATGTGGACTTAACAGGTTATAGGACCCCAGGCCTGTGAAAATTCTAATTGTCCTTTGGAACCCCCACTGGTTCCTTAGTTAGCAACATCACCATTTGTGGTGTGAAAAGCAGGCCAGCCACATCAGGTGTCACGTTCAGATCCAGGCTCAGACTCTGATTAAGTATTGGATTTTGCTTTGGAGAATCTTGACTCATATTCTGACTTATTTCTGGGCCCAAAGGCAGTTGGGATCCTTTCATCCACAGTCAGTGAAAGAGGAAAGCAAAAACTAAAAATTAGATTAATGTTCTGGTCATGGGGAAAGTAAAGTCAAGAAGGGTTAGTTCTTCTGTGTGACCCAAGGCAAGTTTGGGCCTCAGTTTCTGTCAAATGAATGGGATTAGACTTGATTGCTAAGGCCCCTTTTATATACAGACAAGATCCTATGATTTTACCTCTTTCTTCCAACTAAACTACACAAGATAACTGAGAATTTGACATCAGAATCAAACAGGAACATGATGGAATTACTTTTTATTTTTGGAGATGAAACAGTTAACATTTTTTTCATTAAAAGAAAACTTCCATTTCGGGTAAATTATCAAATTGAATCATAAAGTACATGTATAAAGTCAAAACTACAAATGGGATTAAGTGATGTAGGAGGTAGGAAGAAGGTTTTGCCATTTCCTTCTCTAGTTCATTTTACAGATGAGGAAATGGAGGGAAGCAGGATGAAGTGACTTGCCCAGAGTGATACAGTTTGGAAGCATCTGAGGCCAGATTTGAATCCAGATCTTCTGATGTCAGATTCAGAACTCCTTCTGTTAATTAGAAGCAGATTCCCAGCCAGGTTCCCTGACTCCCAAATTCGCCCTGTTTCCCCTGTACCTTTCTGTCTGTGGATTATTTAAATTGGCTGCTTTGAAAGAGCTGTGACTTTTTGGCTGCAAACAGATGACATCCCTCTCTCCAGGAGAGAGGTACAGTCTCCCAGTACCCCAAGGCCATGGGCCCTGCTGTGATTAACTAGACAGGTCCTGGAAGAAAAGTTCCCTTGTGCTTCTATGAAGCTAGAAAGAAATCAGGTGCAATCAGAACTTGTGGGCCTTCAAGAATCCAACATTGATCTTCCATGTTCCAGTAACACAATTGAGTAGGACTCTAGAGAATGGCTTTATTAAGTCCCCAAACTGTAACTTGGGGCTTTATTAAGTCCCCAAACTGTAACTTCAAATATATTAATGTCCATTTATTGATATTATTATTCCTAGCCCTGGGAAAATCCCCCTCGCAGCTAGCCCATTTGCAGTGAGGAGTCATGGCCGAGGGGCACCATGAGCTCTGAAGTCAATTGAGAAAATGGAGGACCATTGGATCATCACCCAAGCTGAATCCTCAGGTACAGCAATGCCATTGCTGATTATTACAACACTTTTGTTCTAGGGGATAGGGATCTCTCATCTTCTGCCTTGAATGACCCTGATCTTATCCCTTGACCTGACTCACTTTCCCCTTCTCAAACTGGCTGGTTGGATATAAAGTCACTTTTACCCAAAGGGAAATTTCCAGCTTAGCGTAGTGTCTGGCACACAGTAGGCACTTAATAAATGCTTGCCGATCAATCGCCTCTTCCTTGAGGATCATGTTTGACTATCCAATGGGCAGCCCCTACTGCGATTTGCAAATGTGCTTCTAAGTGAGATAAAACTTTGAAGAGAAAAATCCAAGAGTGGAGTCTAATTAGACAGTTTATATTACAATTTGGTAACACAAACAATGTAAAATAGGAAAAACTTCGGATAAAAGACAAAAAAGACAAAAAAAGCAAATAAAAAAACCGTACCTTTTTAGCCTTATTTCTCAGTGTATATCCTCTGAACCAACCTGTCAGGGCACAAAAGAACACACAATCCTTTATCTAAACAAAGACAATCCCCAGATCTTGGCAAGGTGCATTATGAATTGCCAATATTGGCAGAGAACTAGGGAGAACAAACAAGAAACAGCTGATTGGTCAAAGTGGACTGAATCTGAAAGGCTCATTTTTCTTGGAACCATAGCTGGGCATGAAGGGTACAGGATATAGGATTTCATTCCTGTGGGGGAGTCCTGGTATGAGAATGCCCTCTCCTAAAGCCAATTGTGACCAAATGTTACATCCCTCTTAAATATCTCTTCTAAGATTCAAGTGAGATAATACATGTAAAACATTTTTGGAAACTTCAACTATATTAATGTCCATTTATTATTATTATTAATTACTTCTAGCAGAACCACATTTCTTATTTGGAAAAAATGCATCGGACACTATCACTTTAGAAGCTCACCCAATGTCCTAGAAACGATTTTGGAAACTGCAGGGGAAACACTACCTCTAGTTAAATTCAACAAACTTTTTTTCATAATTTTTTTTAAAATATCACCTTCACTTCTGAATTTCTCCTCCTAATCAGCAAGTCATCCCTTGTTACACAGAATAAAAAAGAACAAGGATGGAGGGAAAAGCAGGTAAACTGAGATAATTAATGAATCAAGCCAAGAGGGGCAGTAAAACCCACACATCCATAGTCCCCAGCCTTGATAGAGAGGAAAGAAGGAGGAGCATTTTCTAATTTTGTAGGTAGAGATCACGGGATCTCATGGCTCTTGAGCAGGAAAGAACCTTGGAAAGCTACAAAGTCCAGTCTTATTTTGCAGATTAGCCACCTGAGGCCTCAAAACTCCAGGGCCAGAGATTTATAGCTGGGATTTTAGAAGTGATCATCTAGTTCACCTCCCTCACTTTGCAGATAAGGAAATTGAGGCTCAGAAAGGGTAAGAGACTTTTCTGAGGTCATCCAAGAAGGACAAAGATTCAAACCCAAGCTTGTAGCTTCAAATTCATTGCTTAAATAAGCATTATAGGCAGGTTTGAACCCAAATTCTCTGCCTTCACTACATCAAATTGTGCTTCCTTCTCCAGAACCAACCTCAGTCACTATAATTACAATGTTTTGTTGTTGGTTTTATTTTCCATTCAAATTCTTATAATCATTGCATCTATTTTAATAAGTAATGGAGGGTAGGGGAGGAGAAGAAAAAGAGGGGAAGGAAGGAGGAGAAAAGGAGAAGGAGAGGAGGACAGGAAAAGAAGAGGGGAAAAATAGGACTTTTACAGATAAAGAAAGTAAGGCAAGATGATAAAATTATAATAATGATAATAATAAACATCCTAGACTTAGAGGAGCCATGATGGACTCCAGCTCTTGCCTAGTCAAAGATACATCTTAACTTTTTTTTTTGTGTTTCCAAATGGATCCCATTTGGAAATCTGGGAGTGTTTATGGACTCTTTCATGAATCATGTTTTTAAATGCACAAAAAAATAAAAATCATGTTTTATATGCATAAAATAAAACACATGGTATTACAAAATTATTTTGAAATAGTTAGCAAATTAGTTTAAGAACAAGTTCACAGAACCTATATTAAGAACTCTTGTTCTGGACAATTATGGATTTAAAGTAAAGGGACCTTTGAGGTCATTTAGTTTAGCAAAGTGGCTCGCCCCAAGACCCTCCAGACATTGAGCTATTCATTATATATACAGCATCACACTATCTCTATCTGTCTTGATGAGAGAGCCAAGGGCCAAAAATGTCAAAATCTCAGAAGGAACTGGGTTTCCCCTCCCTAAGACATCAAGTATCTCCAAGTCAGAAGGGATCTCACAGGCTATCTGGTCCAATTCGCACAAGAGCAGGAGACCTTCCTTCTATATCATACCCAACATGTGACTATCCAGGCTTAGCCTGAAAACATTATCGTGATCTGAACTTGGTGAGGGCAACCAGATGCTGTCGGATCTTCTAGCAGATTATCTGTGGCTTCCACAACTTAAAAACCAATTTTTTCAAAAATCTTTCCTATGAAAAGATCATTGTGCTTGGAAGAGAAAACAAGCAGTCAGAATCTCAGTATCTTGCCATCTTCCCTTCCCTTGTAAACAAATGCCATCATCATTATGCTCCCCACCCTACTTCTGCTCCTATAATTCTCCTCTTCTTGCTCTGGGAAATGGTAATCATTTTAATACCACCATTGCTTCTGAAAAAGAGACATCAATCAATTCTCCCATAGCTCCATTGGCCATCCCTCCCTATACATGCTACCTCCCTAGCCATTACTCCCTATTTATATATATATATATATACATATATATGTATATATATATATACATATACATACATATGTATATGTATATATATACATATATATATGTATATATATACACACATATATATGTATATATATATACATATATATGTATATATATGTGTATATATATATACATATATATATACACACATACCAACAGGACAAGAAGATATATATATATATATAGGTATTATATATAATATATATTATATATTGGTATATAAGCCCCTAAAGTTTTTTCCTCAGTGAGTATTTATATTTTCAGCACCTAAGACAGTGCTTGACACACAGCAGGTGCTTAATAAATGATTTTCCATCAATTCATCTAACAGTCATTCATTCTTTCATTCCACCTTCCCAGTCCCAGCAACCATTGGGCAACTAATATTTATTGAGTTCTCTAGAGTGACTGGAAAGGGAACCCTGGGAACTCATCCAGAGTCATAAACCTCAGTCACAGGCGCAGGAGGTGTAAAAGAGTCCAGGTATTCCCCACTCTCTCTATTTACCACTCACAGATAGATTAGACTGGCTTCTTCTTCCCAGGCCCCGGAGAAGAGCAGGAACGGCCTCGTCAAGTGGGTTAGGGGGACAGCAGCATCCCAGGAGAGAAGGGGACACATTGAGAAGATGTCCCAAAGGGGAAATCAACAACTTGGACATGGAGGGGCTGGGGTTAGAGAGTCAACATTTAAATTGGGGGAATAGAGCACTTGAAGGATAATGGTACTTTTGGCAATAAGAGGGAAGAAGATAATGAGTTCTGTTCTGAACTTGTTACTGGACATCTACCAGATGGGAGAGCAGAGAGTTTAGTAGATTTGAGCATCAATTGTACTGAACTGATAATTAAATCTGTGGGAGTTGATGAGACCATCAAATGTCCCTGTTCTGTCTTTTTTCCCCCTTTTATCTCAAGTATCTATTCATAAATAATACGTTTTTCATTCATTGATCCGATGAATTCTGGCATAAACACAGCATGTCATAATGGCCAGAAAGCTGAGCTTGGGAGGCAGGGCCAGCCAAATTCAGAGCCTGCCTTTCTTGTCACGGGCTAGCTGTGTGAACAGGAAAAGCCTTCCACTTTTTCTGTGTCCCACTTCCCCTCTGGTAAACCAGAGATAATAATATCCATAGAAACTGCTTCACAGGGTTGCTGTGCATTACAACTGAATTAACGTGTTCCAAGGGCTGGGCAGACCTAGATGGCACTTATGTGATTTACGTTCCGCCGGGCCCATGGT
The DNA here is from genome assembly GCA_023553655.1 of Myrmecobius fasciatus. Taxonomy (NCBI): domain Eukaryota; kingdom Metazoa; phylum Chordata; class Mammalia; order Dasyuromorphia; family Myrmecobiidae; genus Myrmecobius; species Myrmecobius fasciatus. The sequence goes on from JAJPUD010000406.1 coordinate 85,490, forward strand.
AAATGGCCGAGGAATACTGACGATTGCTGCCATGTCTGCAGGGAGAGCTCCGATGGGTCACACTGCCCTGAGAATAACAAAAGCCAGCCGTTCCCATCCAGCATTCTCAGCTGGAGTAGAAGCTGTTGAAGGATGTTCTAAACAATCCTTCCCCAAGCCAGGGAAAGTAACATAAACATGTGCGAGGGGTCTGGTGGCAAGGAGCCACGGAAGTAATCCTATGAGCCTTCTCACCCCGAGGGGCTGCAGCTGTGGGGGCAGGGGAGGGGCGGCTGAGATGTCACCGAATTTCCATCATCGGTGGAATCAACTGGGATTAGGAGATGGGGGTTCAGGGAAGAGATCTGGGAGTCATCTGCATTGAGAGGGTAATGGAAGTAAATAAAATCACCAAGTTAGAAGGGGGTCCAGGACAGAATCTTCATCATTCATTCATTCATTCATTCATTCATTCAGCTGAGTCCTCAAAGAATAGGATTTGAGAGGAAGGGGAGGGGGAAGGGGGCCTGCTGTCCAGGCACGGGGGCACCAAGGCTTGAGAAAGAATGCTGAATCTCAGACTGGAACAACTTTGGTTGAAGTGTGCAGTGGGTGAAAGCGAATGATCTGAAATAAACTTGGAAAGGCCGTCGGGACCCAGACTTGGAAGGGTTTTAAGGTGAGTAGTTTGTATTTTATACTGGAGGAAATAAGGAGACATCAAGCCCTTTTTAGGTGTGATAGAGTCAGGTCCGTGCTTTGATGGCAACTTTATCTAGAACGTTTTAGGAAAGGAAGCAGCTCAGGGCAGGAGGATCATTAGGAGTCCATTGTACCAGATCCATGAAAAGAGGCTAAAGGCTGGAAGAAAGGGGCAAACAGGAGAGCTTAGAGATAGAAATAAGATTCAGGAGCTCATTGGCTGTGAGTCAAGAAGGAGTCAAGGCAGAACTTCCTGAAATTGGGAGGCGATGCTCTAACCGTCCCTGTTCTGGTGAGCCCTCATCTGGAGTACTGGTTTTAGTAGCCCATTTAGGAAGGATATTGATCATCCAAGGGTGTCCAGAGAAAACCAAGGAAGAGCTTGAAAGTCCCAGAGTGGGCCATATGAGAAATGGTGGAAGAAAATGAGGAGGGCCTTCATGTGGAAGAGGGATGAAGACCCCTGGGAAATGAGTGACTTACAGAGAGGCAAATTTAAACTGGTTAAAAGGAAAAACAACTGGAGCCGTGAAAAAGCAGAATAGGCTGCTTGGGGAGGCATCAGGTTCCCCGACACGGGAGGTCTGTAAGCCGAAGCTAGATATCCAGTTTGGGTACTTTCCAAGAGGGAATTTTGAGAGGATGGGAGTAAGAAACAGCTTAAAGTGGTGTCTGGAAATCAGGCCTCGGGTCCAGAAGCTTTGAATTCGTGAGCGCCTCTGACATTTGCTGGCTGTGTGAGTGACCCTGGACCAGTCACTGAACCTTATGGCACCCCTAGACAACTCCCCCAAACTAAAAGTTAAAAAGCAAGAAAAGGGAGCAAGGGAAAAGGGAGCTCCACCATCCTGCTTGGGGCCTCATGACAGAGTTTTCTCTTTAAATGGGGATCTCTTCTTAGTCTCCACTGATGAATAAATGACCATTCATGTCTTACCGCCTGTGTGTGTATGAGTGTGGTCTGGGGCTATTTCCTAAATCTTTTCTTCTCTTTCTGGATGATCTCATCGGTTCCATTATTAATTCAATTATTATCTCTAGGTAAATGACTCCCAAATCTACATATCTCTCTTAAAAAGGTCCCAAAAGGAATGGATCTTTTCTCCCTAGAACTGCCCCTCCTCCACTTATTATGGGACTCAAGTAGAAAACTTGAAGATCTTAATTCTAACCCTTTCCCTTACCAGTTTTCCCCAGACAATTGCCACAGCTAATCATTCTGCCTCTGTATCTCACCCCCAAATTCAGACCCTGGACTGTTGCAATAGTATTTTAGTTGCTCTCCCCACATCCCTGTCCAAGCTATCTTACACAGACCTGCCACATTAATATTTTTTTATTAAAGCTTTTTATTTGCAAAACATATGTATGGGTAATTCTTCAACACTGACCCTTACAAAGCTTTCTGCTACAAATTTTTTCCCCTCCCTAGATGGCAGGAAATCCACTACATGTTAATTACGTTAAAATACTTGACAAATCAAATATATATATATGTACATATATATATACATACTTTTACACTTATCATTGTTGTGCAAGAAAAATCATATCTACAAGAAAAAAAATCACATTAATATTTTGAAAGCACAGATCTGTGAATGTCCCTCCTTCACTCAAGAGGTTCTCTGATATAATCCAGATAAAATGCAAACTCCTGGGTATGGCATTGAGAGCCCTTCATGATCTGAGAAAAGGGAACAAAAGTGCTTTAAGGAAGTCATTCACAGTGTGTGACAGAGAAGTCCCAAACCAAGTGGAAATGGAGAAAAACCCCAGCTGAGTTTCCGCCTTCATGGAGGTTTTGCCTCATGCTACCTCTCCCTATTATAATGGATTGCCTCTTCAGGAGGATGAGGTCCTTTCCAGGACTCTCTAGTTAAAAGTCACTTTATGAGTCCCAACAGAAAAAAAAAAAAAAAAAAAAAAAAACATGTTTTGGGGGAAGGGCTGGAAGAAGCTCCTTCAGCATGGCCAAATTGGGGATTTGTTTAGTTTGACTATGCAGATTTATTACAAGTGTTTTGCTTATGTTTTTTTTTTAAATGGCAGGAGATGTGGGAGGATGAAAAAATAACTGCTCGTTAATTGAAAATTTTAATATATTTGTTATAAAAAGAGTCCTTTATGAAAAAGTTCAAAGTAAGGAAAGAAATATCCACATGAGGGAAAAATCATATGGTGATGAGTAGGTCAGGAGGAAATTCTAGGGAGAAGAGACTGATTAATGAGAAGTTTAAAAAAAAAGACTCAATATGGAAAAGATGAAGCTTCAGAAAGTTAATTAAGGCAGGTTATCTCAAACCAGATTAGGAATTTCCAAGGGAGGATTTAATCTGGAAATGAGATTACTCCCTGAAATAAGACCTCCATTTCTGTCTCCAGAGATGGCTCCTGGACACTGAGCAAGAATTCAAGGACAGAACCTTGAGCAAAATGGCTACTGTAACTAGGAAAATGAATGAAGTGGCTGGAGCTGGGCCAGATTTTGCTTCCTAATTTATAGTGTGGTCATTGCTCTTCCCTAAATGTAGACATCTAGATTTAACCATCGGGATGGACATTATGGTTTTATAACCACATGGAAAATATATAAACCAGACTTGGCTTTCTTTGGATTGAGTTATTGAAGAGAGAGTCCTTCCAGCACTGGCCATGTGAACAATGTCCAATAAATGCTTGATAATGATGATTGAATTGAGGTAGGAAAGGTATTATAATGGTGGAGGGAAACGAGAGCTGCAAGAGTCCATAAAATGACTGGTTCCTCTTGATTTCTCAACTCCCAGCTTGGACAGAAAGCCTTTCCCAGCTCTCTGTGCCCCCGTCCCACCTATCTCACCCCACCTCCCAAAGCTAGCACCTTCCTTCTGAGATCCCTTTCCATTTGCACTGTGAATGGCTCGCATGGACCTAGTTAGTTATATATTATCTTTCTGAATAAAATGTGAGATCCTTGAGCACAGGCACCATATTCCCCTTCCCCGTTTTTGTATCTTTAATCTCAGTAAGTGCTTAATAAATGCTTGTTGACTGCCTGGTTTTACAGATGAGCAAAGTGACATACAAAGAGATTGATTGGTCTGCTGCCTAAAGTCATAGAGAGAGTGAGACAGGATTTGAATCCAAGATTTTCTGGCTACAAACACACTTTCCACTAAACCATCCAGCAGAAAGCTGGATTCCAAGTCAAAGGAGATGGATTTGAATCCTGGTTTTGCTAATTACTATGAATATAACTGGTGTCATTTGTAATCCTATGTATTTTATTTTAGGTAATAATGAGCATTAGACACTTTACCAGGTTGCCAGTGGAATCCAAAGCATGTAAATGGTTAATAACCTTTTCCTTTAAAAACCACATCTAATTCCCCAACACTCCACGGTCACCACATTTGCTTTTGGTAAAGACTTAGCTGATATATTCTGCTCAAATTAGCCAACAGCTTTGTATCTGTAGCTATTGTGCACCAAGCACTGACTGAGGGGCAGCCCAGCCCAGCACGGTGGAGAGACAACCTGCTTCTGACATGTATTGGCTGTGTGACCTTGGGCAAGTCACCTTACTGCCATAGCCCAAGCAACCCCGGAAGCCTAAAGGTTTCAGAACAAATGCCAATCTGTATTGGTAAAGGGAGTATTCTCACTTAAGAGCTCACTATACCCAGGAATTTGGAGAAAAACAAGCAAAAACAATACACTAGATTCTGGGAATATAGAGGGAAAAATAATGAAGCCATTGCTAACCTCCAGAAGGTTATGTTCTCTCAGAAAACAATGTTTACATTAAGTAAACAAGCAAACAAGTAAGTATAAGAGATAACAGAGGGCCTCAGAATCAGGAGAAACTGGATTCAAGTCTTTTATCAGGACTATCTTGTTAATGAAAGCTTGGTCAAGCAAGTCATTCTATCTCTGTCTTTGGTTTTCTGTCTGCCTTGTCTCTGTTTATCTCTCTCTCTATCCATTCATCTATCTGTCTCTATCAATCAATCTCTGCCTCTATTTCTTTTTCTATCTCTGTTTCAATCTCTATCCAGCCATCTATCTCTATCTCTGTATTTTTGTATCTATCCATCTATCCAACCAACCATCCATCCATCTACCAATCTCTGTCTCCATCCATCCGTCTACCTCTGTATTTATCAATCTCTGTCTCATCTCTTTGTTTCTAGCTATCTCTGTCTCTGCTATCTCTGTTTGTTTCTCTCCCTCTCTAAGTTGGGGAGTTCCCAATTCCCAGCATCACAGCCAGGAAAGTTATATCATCCAGTCTCTCTTACAAGGTCAGCTGGGAGAGGAGGCGGCAGCACACTGGGGCCATTTTTGATTAAGCTCGCTTATAAACACACTCCTCCTGCCCCACACATCCCTCCGAACACCCACATCAGCGATCCCAGCCGTCCTGGAACTTAGGTGAAGGTCAGACAGATGTGGGAAGTACCCGAGCATCTCCCGGCCAAGAGCAGAATAACAAATTGATTTGTATTCAAGGGGGATGGAAAAAGTGTGTCTTGCCTTTGCTGTCACCAAAATCCGGGCTGCTTTCAGGTCAGTCAGCATTTGGCAGGTGTTTACTACGTGCTGGACATTGGGGGAGCAATGACTAAAAGAAAGAGCCCCTGCCCTTTGTAGCTGCTGGAGTTCTATTAGGAAAAACAACACGTCATCTTCCAAGCTACTATTGATGTGGACAGTGAACTTGCCCTGCAATTAGGAGGCTCTGGGTTCAAGTCCCACCTTGGTCCCATACCAGTTATCCAACCATAAGAAGCCCTCTTCCATTGTCAAAGGCTACTCTCCAAGACTCATGCTGCAGAGCAGGTAGTTGGGGGGGAAAAGGATGAAGCTGAACTTGGAGTCGGGAGGATCTGAGTTTGAATCTCTGCCATTAGACCTTTACACTAGCTGGGTGACCTTGGGCAAGACATTTCATTTCTCTGTGCCTCAGTTTCTTTCCGTGTGAAATGGAAACAGTTAAAAGGCCCACTCCACAAAATAAATATTTGCATTAAAAAGGATGATAAACTATACATAGATAAATGTAGTCAGAGAAACAGATATTGCAAATCTTAAAGCTTTATATAAATATTAGCTCTTTTTATTTCATTTCTTTTTTTCTTTTTTCTTTATTTTTAACACACATTGCTTAATGAATCACATTGAGAGAGAAAAATCAGAGCAAAAGGGAAAAACCATGGGAGAGAGAAAAAAACAGAAAAAAGAAGTGAACATAGCATATTGATTTACATTCCCTCTCCTTAGTTCTTTTTCTGGATGCAGATGGCATTTTCTGTTCAAAGTCTATTGAGGACTGTTTTGAATATTATTTTATTTCTCACTGAAGTTCCCTATACCAAAGAAGCCAGAAATTTTGTTCCCCCTCCAAAAAAGCTTTACACACACACACACACACACACACACACACACACACACACAGAATTAGAAACTTACATTGCATCTGAGGAAACCAAAAACACATATTTATAAATAATAATGCCTCATACATATTCATTACATGTAATATATATCTACTTTCATGTATTAAATACACATGAGAAATGTGTATTTACTTACAACATATACAAATAATACAGATAAAGAAAACACATACATACACACACACTCATACACACAGAATCAGGAACTTACGTTCTATCAGAAGAAACTGAAAATATATATATTTATAAATTACAATGCATCATATATATTTATTACATATACTATATGTCTACTTTTATATATTAGATACACATAAAAATGTGTGTATTTACTTACAATATATACAAATAATACAGATAAAGAAAACACACACACTCATACACACAGAATCAGGAACTTACATTCTATCAGAGGAAACTGAAAATATATATTTATAAATAATAATCTATCATATATATTTGTTACATATAAT
>JAJPUD010000406.1:92094-107482 GCA_023553655.1 Myrmecobius fasciatus
TATCATATATATTTGTTACATATAATATATGCCTACTTTTATATATTGGATACACATAAAAATATGTGTATTTACTTAAAATATATACAAATAATACACATAAAGAAAATACATACAAAAGCACACACACACACACACACACACACACAGTCACACGCACCCTTTCTTTCTCAGAACGGAAGCTCTAAATCCCTCTCTGATTCAGCACTGAATCTGAGCTCTATCCAGATTCAGCACCCCATCCACTGCCCCACCCTACCTCCAAGAGATTAAAATTCTTCCTGAAATTTCAACAGCTCAAAGATCTGTGATCTCTGCCTAAATGTTCATCCAGTCAGGCTAGGGTGAATTCTTCTCTACCTCAGTAAAATCTTCAAGAATTGCTGTGCCCAAAATAAAGGCAAAATAAAGAACTATCCTGAATAAAACTCTGGATTTGCAGTCAAGAAGACTGGGTCCAGATCTCAACTAGGATCACTCTAGTTCAATCACTTAAACCTCTCTAATTCTCACTGTGTCCTTGGTAAAAATGAGTGGGGTGGCATTCGATGGCCCCCAAGGTTCCTTTCAGCTCATGATAGGATCTTGTTATCTTAGAAACAAGATTTTTTTCTTAAATCTCCAACAAGATATTTTTATCTCCAAGATAAAATAAGTTAGGCTGCACCTTGGAGAATAAAGTCCTATTTATCCTTGAAGTCTTTCCAGACTTCCAGAGCTTCTTTCTTTCTATCTATCTATCTATCTATCTATCTATCTATCTATCTATCTGTCTGTCTGTCTGTCTGTCTGTCTGTCTATCTATCTATCTATCTATCTATCTATCTATCCAACTAACCATCCATCCATCTACCAATCTGTCTCCATCTATCGGTCTACCTCTGTATTTATACAATATTTTTATTAAGCGTCTACTATGTGTGAGACAAAATGGAAAAAAAAAGCTGTTTGCCTTCAAACAGCTTACATTATAGGTTCTTTTTTTTAAAAATTCATTCTACCATCCATCCATCCAGCAATCAATAAATCCAGAAATGAAATAAATTATTAAACTTTATTAATTTTTTTAAAAATTAAATACCTACTATGTGCTAAGTGCTACAGTCATAATCTCTCAAGAAGATTACTTTCTAAAGGGGAAGACTGCCATTAATTCATTTCTTTCAGATTTCTCATTTTACCATTAATTCATTTATTTCAGAGCTCTCATTTTAGAAAGAAAGAACTCCAGCCCAGAAAGGGGTGAGGTGCCCTTACCCAAAGTTACAGAGCTGGCAAATGGAGTCAAGAATTCTACCTCTGGTTATCTGATTCCTGATCCATGATCTTACCAGTGAGTCAGAGGTGAGGAAGAGCTACCCAGGGGATATAACTGTGCTCCCAACTAAAAGCAGGAAAGATGACTCAGTGCAAGACCCCCTCTGTTCCCCCACACACACCTCCAAAAAAAGTAAGAAAGTTCTCAGCATTCTGGCTTTCTATTTCCTTGAGAAAGATTCCCAGGACAACAATTCCTTGAGAACATAGTTAAAGGTCAGGGATGTGTTTATTCTCCAGGTTTACCCAATCACCTTATAAGTGAACCATTCAGTGACAAAGGAGGAGGGGGCAGCAAGAAACCAAAGAGCAGAAGAAAGCAAGAATTCTGGGACAGGGATGTGTTTATTCTCCAGGTTTACCTAATCACCTTATAAGTGGCAGCAAGAAACTAAAGAGCAGAAGTAACCAAGAATTCTGGGTAGGAGTTGAATGTGACCAGAGGGAACCAAGCTTAAGGACTAACCTAGTCTCAGTTCAAAGGGGAGGGAAAAGTCCGAATCTAGGAAACTGGTCAATGAATAGTGCAATTATTAAGCACCATCTATATGCTCAATACCATACAAGGCACTGAAGATACAAAAACAAAAACTCCTCCTATCAGAGAATTGGAAGTGACACTAATTCCAAGGCCAAAGATTGATGCTTTTAGGGAAGTCTGGGGTGGTTGGAGAGAAGATAGTCATCCATTTCTTGCCAGTATCTTATTTGGCCCAGAAAGTTTGGCTCAGGCTAATCTCCAGAAATCAGGACCAAGGAAAGCCAACCTGAACCTAACTTCTCCCATTCAAACCCTACTGTAGGACAGGGAAACTCTTCACCCACTCAAGCCATGTTCAGAGTAGCACAGGTAGAGAGGAAACTGAGATGAGGGTCTGGACTCAAAAATCCAACAGATCTGTGATCTCATGGATCATTCCAGTTTCCTTCATGGAGGATGCTGACCATCCTGTGCAGCTCCACATCCTCCCATAAATTCACAATAAGGGGTTCACCTGCATTTTGGGGACTTCTTCAATTTCTTCTGTTACCACAAAAATAACAGTAGAATATGTGGGGTGACTACAGTAAAATTTTCCCCTCAACACGTTATCATAGGATTATAGACTTAGAAGTGAAAGGTACCTTTGAAGTCATAGTCTTTTTACAGATGAGGACACTGAGGTTCAGAGAAGTGATTTCCCCAGGTTCACAGAGCTACTCATTTTCTAAGGCAGAATTCAAACTCAGGTCTCCCTTATTTCAAATTTACCTCTCTATCCACTATGCCGCACTATTTCTTGGAGATTAAATGACTTAAAACACTATGGTTGAGTTAAATCAAATCAACAAAGATATATTAAGTGCCTACTGTGTGCCAACTATAGGTTGATCGTAGTATATGTTTAAGAAGACCGATGGTTAGTCCTGAGGAGACAAAAAAAGGTAAGATCAGTCCCTGCCCTTGAAGCTCACATTCTAATAAGGAGACAACATGGAAATGACTATGTATAAATAAGATGTATACTAGGATGAACTGGTGATAATCTCAGAAGGCACTAGCATTAAGGGTGAGATGATATGACAGCCATACTGTTTGAGGGAAGGAAACATGCATTTATTAAATACCTACCATGTGCCAGGAACTAGGTCAGGTACTATTTTATCTTTAAAACAACAACCCAGGGCAGCTAGATGGTGCAGTGGATAGAGCACCAAACTTGAAGTCAGGAGGACCCGAGTTCAAATTTGGTCTCAGACACTTAACATTTCTTAGCTGTGTGACCCTGGACAAGTCACTTAACCCCAATTGCCTCAGCAAAAACAAACAAACAAACAAACAAACAGACAAAAAACCTCCTAGGAGATGGGTTTAAAAGTACAGTTGAAGAAACTGAAGTAGACAGAGGTGATATGACTTGCCCAGAGTCACACAGCTAATAAATAAGTGTCTAAGGCTGCACTTGAGCCCAGGTTCTTCTAACTTTTAAGTTCACCATTCTATCCACTAGGACAGATAAGAAGGAGACTTTTTGTTGTTATTGTTGTTGCTCATAGTTTTCCATGATAACATCCTTACTCTTTCAATTCTTCAGAATTTCTTATCGATTATATGTTGCAGCCTATTCATGAAAATCAAACTTGCTATAAATCTATTACAGGATAACAATAACAAATAATAATAATCATTGCTAACATTGACATAGTGCTTACTATTTAATCATCAGCACAACAACATAGCACCAATTATGTGCCAGGCATTGTGCTAAGATCTCCAAATCTATTATCTCAATTGATCCTCACCATAACACTGGGAAGTAGGTGTTATTATTATCCTTATTTTACAGTTCAGGAAACTGAGCCAAGGAGCGATTCAGTGACTTGGCCCAGAGGCACACAGCTAGAAAGTGTTTGAGACCAGATTTGAACATGGATTTTGCTTATTCCAGGCTTGACACTCTATCTACTGTACCACCTAACCACAGATTTAAAGCTAAAGGGGACCCAAATCACCTAATCTAACCCCTTTGTTATAAAAAAGGCAAGAATGGAGGCCCAGGAGTGAATTTGCTTGCCCAAAGTCACACAATAAGGGAATATCAAAGTCAAAATCAGAAGCCAGGGCTTCCCACTGCAGACCCTTTTCCCCACAGTGAATAGGTCTTCTTGAGGAGGACCTGAGAAGAGGGAATTATATTGCCCAAGGGAGGAGAGGTAGAGATATGATGCACTCTAGTTCCAAAGGAAGGGTGGAACCCAACCTGTGGAGTGAGAAGCCCCAAAGGCAGGTTTTAAAGGAAGCTGAAAGACATTGGGAGAGTCCCAGGGGCCAGGAAACCCTGCCAGGATTACTCCCAAAGTCCATTTGTGAGCTCTCTTCTCTGGGTCTCCATTCAGTTTCCTTTTTTGTTTTATAAAAGCAAAGAGAAAATAGCTGGTGGGTGGAGAGACTGCAAACAAATTCAGGTCAGCATTTCCAGAGATTTTTTTGTGTGTGTGTGCAAAGTCCTCCTGACATCACTCATTCCTGTGAAGCCTGCAATCATAAAGAGAGGGGCAGCAGAGCCAAGAACACCAAGTGCCCATCTGTGCAGAGGGCAGAGGGCAAGCACCTGGCCCCACCTAGCTTGAGGGGACTAACCTGGCGCTCCTTTTCCTTTAAATCCCATGCACTAAGCTTTCTGCAAGCCTGTTCCATCCCCTGGAGATGTTGGTTGTGTGCATAGTGAATTTACCTTTTACTCTTTTACAGGGGAGAGGGTGCCGACCCATCACATTACAGAGTGAAGTCTGGCTATAACCCATGGAGTCCAAGGCAGCTTTTCTGCAAAGGGAACGGCTGGCTTTCTGGGGCCAAATATTCCCAATCATTCCCCCCATCGCCATGTTCTAATACATGATCCCAGAATATATTTTGTTACTTGTAAAATTCTGCTCCTATCACAAAGCGTGAGGAAAAACTGGCTCTAAATCTTGTCCCGGACATTTGTAGAATGCATACCTATTAATAAATGACTTGATTTCCATTCAGTCTCAGTTTCCTCATCTGAAAGATGGGTATGTCTATCAGACATAGTAGTTGTGATCCTCCACTGATACCATGTTCTAAAAACCCCACTGCAGGCATCAGAGAGCTAAAAAAAAATTAAAACTGCCCCAACTCATTCACTCCTACTGCTGGAAAAATCTTCTAACTTGCAGACAGGGAGAGGAAATACTTTAAAAATGTGTGAATTGAGGCACTAAATATAATAGGATGATATACCTAAGGTCCTTTAGAGGCCATCTGGCCAATTAAATGTGAAAACTGAGGGAGATGAAGTGACTTGCCAGGGAGTTAGTGAAGCAGTGGATTGAATGTGGAGTCAGGAAGACTCAAATTTAAATCCAGCCTTTAGACATTTACTAGCCTTATTACTCTGGACAAGACACTTAAACTCTGTCTCAGTTTCCTAATCTATAAAATGGGGAAAATCACAGTACCTACCTCCTAGGCTTATTGTGAAGATCAAATGAGATAATATTGGTAAAGCACCATATAAATCACTGAGCATCAGAAGCAGGATTTGAACCCATATGAGCATCTCTCATTTTGCAGATGAGTAAACTGAGGGATAGAGCACTGAATGTAGAGTCAGGAAGCAACAGAAGCAGAAACTGAACACAACTGGGTGGACTGCAAAGACAGTGCTCCTGACCCTGTTGTTTGCTGGCTCTCTAACAATACCTCACTACTTCCAAGCTTACCAAGCATTTTTGTCAATATGGGGGTACTCGGAGTATTGCCATCTCTCCTTTACAGGTAAGCAAATTGAGGCAGACAGAGACACTGAAGGCTGTGCCTACTGATCATGGCTCAAACTGAGCTTTTGACTTTTTTGCTACATCATAATGCTTCTCAAACAATCTTAGACTCTGGGAGTCCTCAGAGGACCAAAGTCAGCTCAGACCAGAGTTGCCTCGGCAACATCCAACAAAATCCTCCTTTGTCACCTGGCACCTGGGACTCCTCTGTCTGACTCCACCATGCCCCAGGACCCTTATTGTTGGGATAGCCTCAGCATCCCCTAAGATCTCATCAGCCTTGCCCCTCCAGCTTCTTACTGGCCTCCACCTCTGGGACTGGAGGGTGGGCCTGGGAACTCAAAAGCCTCCATTTAAGGAGAGGGCACAATTCAGGCAGCCATCTCATTTCTCACTTGGAGGCTTTATAAAATGCTGACTTTTCCCCCAATATAATATCTATCTCTCTCCCTTCCCCCCACACACTTTTCAGCTTCCTTTTGTTTGTTGTCTTCTCCCATTAGATTGTAAGCCTCTGGGGGGACTTTTTTTCATTATTTGTACCCCTAACACTTAGCACAGTGCATGGCTCCTAATAGGTGCTTACCAAATGTTCATAGATGGATTTTTCTTCAGATTTTGCATAAAAATTCATCGTTCCTCTCTCCCCACTTCCCTATCCCTGCTAAGGCAGCCCATCCCACTTTTCCATTGCTCAAATTATGAGCAACTTTTTCTTTCATTGCTAAACCCAAGTTTTCCTTTCTAACGCTTCTCGCCATTGCTCCTGTTTCTGCCTTCTGTGGCCAATAAGAACAAATCTAACCCTCCTTCCACTTGGGAGCCTTTAAAACGCTTGAATATAGCTGCAGGTTGACCTTGGCGTATACTTCTGAAAACCAATGAATATACAAAAAGAAATTTGCAGCTTCAGGGCCAATGTTCTTCTTCTGTGTATGTGGAAATGTCCATTTTCTCTGATTTTTAAAAAAAGATTTTTGTCCTGCCTCTCTCCTCCCCCAAATCTTCTCTTCTCCAGGGTAAAAAAGTCCAGTTTCTTCAGCTAATACAAGTGACATGGATTTAATTCCTGCTATCACTCTGGTTGACTTCCCCTAGTCACCGTCCAACTGGCTCATCACTGTTCTTTCTAAAACATGGCATCTAGAACCGGGTTATGTTTGACTCTTCATGACCCCATTTGGGGGTTTCTTGCAAAGATATTGGAGTGGTTTGTCATTTCTTCTCCAGATCATTTAAAAGATGAGGAAATGGAGGCAAACATGACTTGCCCAGAATCATAATGCTAGTAAATGTCTGAGGCTGGATTTGAACTCAGGACTCCCTGACCCTCTACCCCCTGTGGCCACTAGCTGACCTCTGGAATTAAGCACAATTCGATAGATGTGATCTGACCAGGGGAGAAGATAATGGAAAATCACCTCTTCCTCCTTTTAGACACCAAGCCTAAAATTGCACTAACTCTCTTGACTGACTTATTATAACTCTGACTTATATTAAATTTGCAATCTACTAACTGTAAAAGTATGTATACATATATTTGATTTGTCAAGTATTTTAACATAATTAACATGTAGTAGACTTCCTGCCATCTAGGGGAGAGGAGGGGACGAGGGGGGAAAATTTGGAACAGAAAGCTTTGCAAGGGTCAATGTTGAAAAATTACCTATGCACATGTTTTGCAAATAAAAAGCTTTTATAAAATGAAAAAAAATCTGCAATCTACTAAAACACTCAGATTTTTTGAGTTTTTTTCCCCATAAGAATGATTGTTTAGTCATACCTCTCCCATTTTGTATTTGGGAAGTTGATTATTTTTCACAGAAATGTAAGACTTTATTTACATATGTTTTCATTAAATTTATCTCTATTAAATTTAATTCTTTTCAGTACATCATTCTAAGGTATCCAAATGGTTTGGATGTTAATTGGGCCATCCAATAGTTCTAAGTTATCTGAAAATTAGATAACCATGGTCTAAGCCATTACAAAAAGTGTTAGCCAGCACAAACCTCTGGGGTGTTCAGAGGTTCAAAGTCACCTCTGAGCCACTTTGACTACTCTTTGGGCTGCGTCATTCCCCACTTTCAAATATAGCTTTCTTAATCAATCTCTCTCTGGACTTTTCTAAAGGATTGCTTGGGAGTTTTATCAGGTGCTCTGCTACAAACTAGCTGGGCTGTGTCTATAGTAACTTCCTGTTCTAGTAACTTTGTCAATTAAGGAAATGACAAATCTTGACATACTTTGTCATACACTCATGCTGCCTCTGTGCTACTTCCCTTTCTACATACTCAGAAAATATCTCTTTAATAAGTCTTAGAACTTGCGAAGAATCTGTCATAATGACTAATTTATAATATTTCTATATATATATTATATACATTTATATATTATGTATTTATATATTATATATATATTTATAATAATCTCCTTTTTTGAATACTGGGACTTGGGTCCTTTTCCAGTCCTGCAGATGCTCTTCCTTTCTCCATGGTCCTTCAGTGATCAGGTATGGATAGGGGCTCAGCATTCACATATATTTGGCTGTTGTTTCCATGATTTACAGCCTAATTCATCCAGGCCTAGTACTCTCACTGGGCAACGCTGGTTTCTCTCTATCTCCTCGTTTATCTTGGGCCTTCACTCTTTAAACAATTTGGTTTCCACTCATTCTATTTTTTTTCTCCCTCATTCTAATTTCAAAGATCGTAAGATATTAGATTTAGGGTGGAAAGAGATGTCGGAGGCCATTGAATCCAAACTCCACATCTTACAAATGATGAAATGGAGGTCCAAAGGCTTGCCCAAAGTCACAAAAAAAAAAAAAAATAGAGGCTGGATTTGAATTCAAAGCTTTCTTAATTCAAATCGAGTACAATCTCTATTGAATCTCGCTGGGCAAAGAATATTTGGGCAATATTAGAGCTGAGTAGTTCTGCCTTTTCTTGGTCATTTTTCTTTTTTCTTTTTTTTTTTTTTTTGCTGAGGCAATTGGGGCTAAGTGTAAGCCCAGGGTTACATTACTGCCAGGAAGTGTTAAGTGTCTGAAGTCAAATTTGAACTCAGGTCCTCCTGACTTCAGGACCGGTGTTCTATCCACTACAGCAACTAGCTGCCCCTCTAGATCATTTTCATCAACCTATACACAGAGAATACTTGCTTTCAATACTGCATGAGCGCAAGTATTTATGTGAATCTCCCTTTTCATGTTGCCTTTAGAGTTACCTTCAATTTGTTCTGATCTTTAACACTTCACTTAATGTGTTCTTTTACCTGTTCTGGCTCCTATCTTATGTGTACAGCTTCCTAAAATCTGAATTTATTGATATGAATTTAGCCTCCTCCTTCTCCTTTCTCCCACCCATAGCATCATTAAATGGCAGTTACCTGATTCCTACTAAACCCTAATGGGATTACAAACTCCCCTCTGCAATTCTCGGTGTGAAGGTCCCAAGCAGGACTCCAATCTCCATGAGAAATGGAGCTGATCCACTCTGATTACCTACCTCTTCTTTCCAGGGCCTTCCTGTTGACACTGTACTCTTTCAGCTTCCCTGAGATCCCATTGGTCATTTAATTCGCTTCCTCAGTTTTGTCATGAGCTCCCAGAGACTTAGTTAGATTCCCCGCCAGCGGGAGAATTATGGGGCTGCATGAGCTTGTTCCCTTGAGCCTTGAGGCTTACTAGCTCAGAGCTGAGGAATGTTTAGAAAGGTCATTTCTGTCCCAAGGTGCCCCTGGGGATCGGGCTAGAGCAAGAAAATGACTGTGGAGGAGGGCAGTTTATACCTAGAAGCGTCCTAGTCAATGCTGAATCATTTTTATAATGCTGAAATTCAAGTTTTTAGAGAGTAAATTGCCTGCTCAAGCCCCCAAATTAAGAAACAAACTCAAAACTTCTGATTTCAAAGCCAGTGCCCTTCATTTTATTAGGACACCCTTCTCTGGAGTTACAGAGAAAATACAAATATGACCCAAGGGGTCCAGCTCACATCTGGAACTCCTTAATCAATTCAATTAGAACTTTCAGCTATATCTTATGGCTAATCTCTTTTTGCCTACTCACTGGCCAATGAGATCTTTTTTCCAAGGTACCCATGGATTCTGTGGACCCAATAAGGGGCCTGATTATCCCAGGGAAATCCAAAAGCCATAAAGAAATGGATGGCACACTGCCTGCTTTCCCAGCCTGGAACTAAGGTAATAATATTAGCATTAGTCTATCTGTGATTAAAGTTGTCCCGGAGATGCTTTCAGTTAGCTTCTCTCTCTATTCTTTTGTCCATTCACAAAACAGTTCTTTTTTTTTTTTTTTTTTCCATCTGTGCTATGGCTCAGAAAACAACAAGTACAAAAAGAACTTGTCTTGGGACTTTTTCTAAGTGAACTAAGAAAGGAAGAAGATTAAGGGATTTTCAAGTGTTGAACTGCAAGGGACCTCAGAGGGAAGAGAGTCCAAGTGCCTCATTTTACAAGTGAGGAAACTGAGGGCCCTGAAAAAATGAAGTGTCCTGCACACGGTCACTCGGTGTCTGAAGAAAGATATGAGTTCGGATCTTTATGAGATCATCAGCTTCCACGTTAATAACATTATTTTGTCTCCAGAATAACCCCATGCAGTGGGGATTATGGTCCCCTGTTACAGATGAGGAAAATGAAGTGAAAAATGATCCCCATGTCACAGATGAGGAAAATGAATCTCAGAGACATTGAGGGTCACACAGCCAGCAGGGAACCTCAGTTTTTCTGACTCTACGACAAACCTTCTTGCCTTTCATGCTGGCTGAATGGAAGCACTTAGACCATTTAAGCACATTTCGGCAGTGTTTGGTGAACCTGTGGCTATTTCTCAGCCACTCCCAGAGATGATCCCAACAGTTATGGATCCTGGGTTCAGGAGACAGACAACTTTCTCCTCCTCACTGCCTGGTCCCAGGCGCCAGGTCGTACCTTTATTTGGCAGGTTTTCTTAATCCAAGTACTCCTTCGGTGCCTAATCATAGCAAAGATAATCCCAGGTTCTCAGAGACTGGCGCTCCATTGGCAGATGCTACCAGTGAGGAGAGGTTCTAAGTCTGGACAAGCTGAGCTCCTCACCAAAGTCCTGGCCAACACCACTTGATAGACTTTTCAGGAACCAAAAAAGGGAGACATTATGGTTCAATGGAAAGACCACACTCTATGTGATCAGAGGAACTGGATTCAAATCCACTTCCATCTGTTGAATCATTTCAGCTCTGTGATTCTCACTTTCTTAGCTTGTAAAATGGTCGGACTGGATGGCCTGGAATGAATTGTTCCTTCGACCTCCAGGAGGTAATTGGGAGCCTTATCAGAGATCTAAGAGCCTCAGAAACCCTAGCAGGGGCTGCTATCTTTAGTAAATACAGCCACCATACAGATAGAATCAGCTGGCCTGGAGCACTGGAAGTATGAAGTTTTATAGCTCGAATCCTTCCGGGTTGGGGATTGCAACATTTCAGGAAGGAGAAGAGGCCAGTGGACTTCTGAAAGCCCAAGATTAATCAGTAAATGTCCCTCCCCTCCCCAGAGTCCTTTGTCATTGGGCAGCAAAACCTTACCTTCATACATCTCCAGAATGTGGACTGTGTCCCCAATCTGCAAAGACAGCTCCACGTCTTGGGAGGCATTGTAATTGTAGATTGCTGGAAATGGGAAAAAAGAGAAGGATATCACACAACACTGAAAGGAAACTCATCTTACAGAATAACTCATTATTCCCCAAATGAGCATGAGCAGCAGACAGTGTCTGGCACATAGTAGATGCTGCTTAGTGATTGATTGATATTCCCTCTGTGCCTGAGACAGAAGAAGAATCACAGTAGAATAATATATTCATTTACTTTGACTCTGAAAATGTCGATCGATTCTGAAGATCATAAATTCACAGAATTAGATTAAGAAGGGACCATGTCTTGGGCAGCTGGGTAGTGTAGTAGATAGAGTTCTGGGTTTGGAATTAGGAAGACTCATCATGTTCAAATCTGGCCTCATACTTTCTAGCTGTGCGACCCTGGGCAAGTTACCATCCCTTTTGCCTCAGTTTCCTCATCTGTATAATGAGCTGGAGCAGTAAATGACAAACCACTCTACTATTTCTGCTAAGAAAACCCCAAAGAAAGTCACAAAGAGTTGGACATGACAGAAAAACAGCAGAACATCACATCCCTGTTTAAGAGTATATAGTTGGCTCCCTCTTGCTTTGAGGAAACTAAAAATACCAACTCCTCCTCCTTTAGGTGTGCTTTTTAAAGCCCTTTCCAGGCTGGTTCAGCCCAGCCCTCTTTAGGATAACAAAATGAAATTGGTCTAAGGTTCTCTAGTTCAATCTTTCCATTTTACAATCTAGGAAACTGAGGCCAGGGATTTGCCCATGGTTACCTATCTACTAAGTGTTATAGTTGGAAATGAACCCAGGTCCCCAAACTTCAAATGCATCATTTTTTGCTGTGCACCCTGCAGCCTTTCCTGAACAGCCACATTTTCCTCCAACCTTTGTGACTGTCCCCAGTTCTCTAGCTTCCCCACTTTCCTTCCAGACTCAGCCTGCAATAGGCTTCTCTTGATATTCACACAGTGACAAGAACTCCCATCCCAGAAATTACTTTCCAGACCATTTCCATTTAGTTTCTGTTTTCTCCTAATAGAACGTGAGCTCTTTGAGGAGGGCTGGGACCATTGGGATTTTTCAGTTGATTCTGTCATTTTTGTACCCCCTAGCATTTAGCACAATCCCTGGCACATAGTAGCTACTGGATAACAACGACTGGATTGAATTGAATGGAACCGATGAATTAATTCTCATCTAACACACAAGAGGCAGGATTCACACTCAGGATTTGCTAACTCCAAATGTACTACTCTCTCTTTTAATGTCATGGAAATAGGAATTTAGAGCAGGCATAAAAGCTTGAAGGGGAGGAAGGGGAGAGTATTGGAGGTGGAACTGGAGTCAGAAAGACCTGGTGGCCCTGAGCAAGCCATTTAACCTTGCTTCAGGCCCTTCCATCTCAAGGGCATCTCTAGGCTCTTTTGTGATTGACCCAGAGCTGATCTCAGTCATCCCTGAGGGAGTTAACAGCAGTCAAACCTTTGCCTCTTGGGTCCTAACAAAGCAGATTTAAAGATAGAAAGGATTCAGAAACCATCTGGTCCAACCCTTTTGTTTTATACATAAAGAAACTGAGGAGGGGCAGCTAGGTGGCACAGTGGATACAGCACCAGCTCTGAAGTCAGGAGGACCTGAGTTCAAATCTGGTCTGAGACACTTAACACTTCCTGGCTGTGTGACCCTGGGCAAGTCACTTAACCCCAATTGCAAAGAAAGAAAGAAAGAAAGAAAGAAAGAAAGAAAGAAAGAAAGAAAGAAAGAAAGAAAGAAAGAAAGAAAGAAAGAAAGAAAGAAAAGAAAAGAAAAGAAAAGAAAAGAAACTGAACATCAGAGTGGGTAAATGTCTTGCCTGAGGTCACACAGATAATGGTGAAGTGAGGATTTGAACTCAGTCCTCGGTCCTTCAGTTCAAAGTTCACTGTCCCACTTCCTCTCCTGTTGGGCTAAAAGTATGATTTGATCAAGGGCTGTTACCTGGAAGAGAAACGTGACATGTTCTGTTTGATGGCTGAGGGCAGAAAAGGGGAAATCAGAAGAACAGCAAGGATTGGGTGTGACTAGGAAGAGCTGCCCAACAATGAAGGATATCCCCTAAGGGCTGACTTAGGATGGGGCTTTTCTCTCCAAGTTTGGATGGCCTCCCCCTAGAGCCTTGGAATAGCAGATCCCTGTTAAAGTACCAATTAAGTTAGGTAACAATCAGATTAGATGGTCACTGACAATTATCTCCCTGCCCCAGAGGTGTTGTGCTTCTGTGGGCATTCTGGGCATTTGCTGCATCTTGGGGACAACAGATTCTCTGCTTTCTAGAGTTGTCCCCAGAGCTCCTCACCAATAAGTGGCAGATGTCATTTAACTCATCAAGAAATCGGTTAATTAATTTGGACCTATGCCCAAAGAGCTATGAAGTTGTACATATCCTTTGATCCAGCAGGGGATCGACTGGGTCTGAATCCCAAAGAGATCATAAAAAAGGGAAAAGGACCCACGTGTGCAAGAATGTTTGTGGCAGCCCTTTTTGTAGTGGCTGGAAACTGAATGGATGCCCATCAATTGGAGAGTGGCTGAATGAGTTACGGGATATTAGTGTGTTATAAGAAATGATCGGCAGGACGATTTCAGAAAAGTCTGGACTCACTTGAACTGATGCTGAGTGAAGTAAGCAGAATCGAGAACATTATACCCAATAACAAGATTATGCGATGATCAACTGTGACGGACTTGGCTCTTTTCTTCAACAACTCAAGACATTCTGACAGGGGAAAAGCAGTGGAACTGCCCTCTCCTTGGTCTTAGACTCTTTTTCTCTATTAATTAATGAAGCCTGGGATAGAAGGAGCATTTGGGGGCTGCCATCTTACAATAAGTTTGCAGGCCATTAATTCCTCCAGTCCACACCCCCAACAAACTGCTGTTTAACCACCCCTTCCTTATCCAACCACAGAACGTCCCAGAAAATTACTGTTGTTCAGCTTTCTTTCCCTTCATGTACAGGATGTGACTATAAAGACTTTCACTTTCATCACTGAATTTCCAGCACCTAGTACTGTACCTGGTGCTTAGTGGGTACCCAACAAGCTTGCTGAATAGTTAACTTTAGGAGAGAGCTGCTTTGATAGCTATTAAAACACCACCAAATTCACTCTAATGCTGCTTGTTATTCCATTTGAATTATGGGACTACAGATGTAATGACTGTTAATAAGCTAAAAAAACTATAAAATGCAACTTATTTATTTTGACAACTATTCCCTGGCAGCCAAAGGAACCATCTTTTAACCCCATCTGTGAAAAACCACATCGGGGAGAGACAAATGTTCCCATCCTAGTGACTACTACCATATTGGAATCCCACTAAATTTATAAGCTTTGCGGAAGTCTTGGGTTTTGTTTTCCAGCTAAAGGAAGACTCCTCCTCCTTTTTTTTTCCCTCTACCCTCCCTTCAAGTATTGCTTTCTTCCCCCATAAATGAAGAAAAAAACACAAGATTATATGGGTGTTTCACTGTGTAATGAGTTCGATTCTATTTAACCAATGTTGATTAAGTCTTGATACACACAAGGCACTATGCTAGGCACAGGGATACTAAGAGATAAGATAAAGACCTTTTTTCTTGAAAAGTTTATGATCTAATAAAAGAAACTAGAAGTACCTAATTAGTTATGACATAAGAGAGAGTAAAGTCCAAAGGAGAGCGGAGGAAGAGGAAATGGGAATGAGACACCCAATTTTCAGATATGACCACAATATATTGATGTGTTTTGTCTGACTTCTCTTATTACACATACTAAATAGATGGTGGGAAGGCAGGGAGTGAGCTAAGTGGGAAGCCATAGAGACACAAAAAAATAAAAGCTCACTAATGAAAAAATGAAAAAAAAAATACCCAGAAGCAAAAGTTCGGAAAGGAACAAAGCGACTGGACAATTTTTTTTTTTTTTTTTTACTACTCTGGGCACTTTAACATATACTTTGTTGAAAAGAACCGTTCACAAGAGAAGTTCCTGAATTCACCAATGATTCTCATTTTTGTGTATCAGAATATGTGTTTGAAATGAAAAAAGGAGATAGAAGACTGCCCTAAAAAATAAGAAATAAATCAATTACACACACACACACACACACACACACACACACACACACACACACACA
>JAJPUD010000406.1:114235-163604 GCA_023553655.1 Myrmecobius fasciatus
ACCCCATTTTCATAAACTTTTTTCACAGCAGTGAGAGATATGTACATGTGTGTTGGGAGGGCAGGAAGTGAACACAAGAGACTGAAAAACTGA
Organism: Myrmecobius fasciatus; assembly: GCA_023553655.1. NCBI lineage: Eukaryota > Metazoa > Chordata > Mammalia > Dasyuromorphia > Myrmecobiidae > Myrmecobius > Myrmecobius fasciatus. The sequence continues at coordinate 114,329 of JAJPUD010000406.1, forward strand.
AGAAAAGAGAAAAGAGAGAGAAAAGGACGTATAAATGTAGGTTTATTTTAGAAGAATTTTACAGCCTGCTTCCAAAAAGAACATTGAGCTTCTAGAAACCATCTCTGCTTAATTACTTTATACAGACTTTATATTGTCATCCAATCTCTCTAACTCAGGTCCTTACCTGAAGTAAAATTTGTAGAATTAAACCTTGGACCCATCTTGGAGCTTCTGGGACAATAGTAAGAATAATATAGTAAAATATAATATGATATGATATGATATAATATAATATAATATAATATATAATCTAATAACAGTTCATTTGATTATCATAACACCTCTGGGATATTGATGTTGCTATAATACTCATTTTATAGAAATAGACACTGAGGCACAAAGGGACTTTCCCATAAATCCCATAAGTATCTAAAAAGGGATTCAAATTCAGATCTTTTTAACTTTAGTCTTGACATTCTAGCTACTACATACTTGGCTTCCCCTTCTGTGATAATTGTGATAGTCAGCAAATAATGTTTATATCTATGTATCTATGCATGTGTGTATGTATTCATATATGTGTAGATAATGTAATCATAGTATAATATATATGAATGTATATGTATATAAAATTAACATGAATGTATAATTCACAGAGACAGAGTCCTGGACGGGCAGTCAGAGGTCATGGGTTCTTGGGCTAGATCAGATCTGTATTAGCTGTGTGATCTTAAGCAAGTTGTATAACCTCTCTGGGTCCTAGTTTATGGGTCATGGGTCAGTCATGTCCAACTCTCTGGGATCCCATTTGGGGTTTTCTTATCAAAGATATTGGAATGGCTTTACCATGTCCTTCTCCAACTCATTTTACAGATGAGGAAACTGAGGCAAACATGGTTATGTGACTTGCACCACCTAGCTGCTCATTTAGCCAAGTGGGGTGGCACATAATAGGCATGTAATGAATACTTGTCCCTTTCCCTTCCTTTCTCTAAGGTCACTTCCATTTCTAAATATATAGAGTTATGACTTATTAGTTTCTAGTTAGTCCTATTTTACAGATAAACTATAAGTAATCTCAAGCCACCTGGATTTGGAAGGCTGTGACACTAGAATGCAACCTCTGTTGGGTCTTTAAAAACTGGAAATCATTTTTTAAATCACTAGAAAACAAACCAAAACATCTCTTCCACCTCCTTCACCCCCTCACCCTCCCACCCCCCTGCCAAAGATATCACAATGAAAGCAGATTCGATTTGGAGCCAGAGGAACATGAACTTGAATTTCTGCCTTGCTACTTATATGTTCTTTATCCTGTCTGAGGGTAAAAAATTATCAACTGTAATATGCCCAGGATGGACAAAACGGCATTCAAGATCCATTCCAGGTTTTAATCTGTGATTGTAGATCCATCCTCTCTCCACTTTCGTGGATGAAAGAATGCTTCATACACTAAAACTGGAGACCTTGGATTGATCTTTGGAACAAAATATGAGATTCCAGAGCCAGGAGATCCAAGGTAGAGATTCTGACTTGGTTACATGCTTCCTTGGGGACTCTAAGTAACTCAATTTTCCTCTCTGGTTATCAGTTTCTTCAGCCATAAAATAAGAGGGTACAAGTAGATGTCTCCTCAGATCCTTAGGCAATTTGAGAGCTGGGATTCCATTACTAGATAATCTTGGGTTCTTTCTAGAAGCAGTGCAATGAATTGTGGGAAATATTAGGATGACTTCAATGTGGTTCCTACTGTCAAGGAGTTTTCAATTTATCTTATCCAATGATCTCATTAATCCCAAGAAGAATTATTTCTCCCTTTTTTATGAAGAGAAAAAGTGAGCTACCAATTAGGAAATGACTATAGGTCAAGGCTGGAAGCAAGTCAAACCTCAGCTTGCCAGCTAAAAGAAAATGGGTTCACCAATAAACCACAATATTTCAATTTATCTTTGTGGCCAAAGTGTCAAGACCACTCTTTATTAAAATAGAAAGAGCTATTCTACTGAGATTGCTTATTAATATTTCCAGTGTCTTAGATTCACCTCTATAGGTGAACAATGGCCGCCTTTCACCAACATGGCAGCTGGTTTTATGGCTACTCGGGAACTAAAAGCATTGACTTCAGTGTTGGCTCTTCTGCTGTACCTGGAACTTTGTTATATTCTTGTCATAAGCAACATGTGAAAAGTGTGTTTTGAGCCAAGCATAGTGAAATAAACTAGAATGTATAATTATACTTCATTCATGACTTTTTGCCAGGCCCAATAGAATTACATGTTTAACCAAAGAAAAAAACATATCCATTTGAGTCTCTTGACTATCCCCTGAAAAGGGAAAGTATTGAAAATTGAGCCAAACTGTGCAATGGAATAAGCAGACAATGTCCAGAAAGGATATAAGATATCTTCAATTCAATTTAATTCTAAAAACATTTCCTAAAACCCTACCATGTGCCGAGGGCCATACTAACTACTGAGATGTGAAGGCAAAAATTCAAGTCTTGGTTCTCAAGGAGCTTATATTTTATTGGGAGATGGTACTGTTCAGAGTACAGAGATTCAGATTCAAAAAGCAAGACAGTCCCTACTCTCAAGGAGGTTACAGTCTAACACTTTCATGGGGAAAGTCATTACAGAAAGGAAGAAAAAGCCAGAGAGGAGTGGGGTCCAGCAGAGCAGAAGTAGGGCAGACTTCATGAAGGAAAAGGCTCCTGGGTAGAGTCCTGAAGAACGACAGCATCTCAGATCAGGAACAGACTTCAGGGATACACTTAGATTTAGAATGTATTGTTAAATATAACTACATACAGCCCACAACATTCCTCAACACCAGAAAAAAATTAAAATGCCACTGGAAATATTTAACAAAACAAATAAAATTACAACAAAATATAAATAATGACATTAAAAAAACACACAGCCCACAAGAATACTTAAATATGGATTGGTGGTCCCATTTTCTGTATGACTTTGACACCAATTATACCGTCAATGGGAACGCTTAGCACAATCTAGTCAACAAATGTACAACCAGCATCATCCAAACTGAGAGGAATTCGGGGGAGGCTCAGTTTAGTGGCTAAGGCTCTGGACAACTTGGTTAAGAATATCTGGATTTAAATCCTGCTACTGAAGCTTACTATATGATCCTGGACAAATGTCCATTGGAATCAATGGCACTTAAAGTCTCCTCTTAAAACTATGATCTTATGAGAATATAAGAAGATGTGCTTTCCAGAATTGAAAATACAAATACAGAGAGGTGAGAGAGGTGATGTCCAGTTCAGAAAGTAATCCCATCTGGCTGAGACAATAGAGTGCCTTAAAGGGTATGAAATAAGGCTGGGGAAAAGAGTCAGAGTTAGATGATAGAGACTTAAATGCAGGAGTCTGTATCATATTTTAGAATGAATGGGTGGGAAGAGAGAAAGGGTAAGAGCTGAAGCAATCATTAAGAAACCCGATATTTTGGGAATCCAACTGACTTCCAGTAAAGGCTCTGGGAAACAGACATGCTGCTCTGAGCCTCCTGGACTCTACAATCATCAGCCTGGGGGAACTGTGTCTACAGGCGTGGCCAAATTCTTATTTCTCCAAGACAGCAGGAATTTAATAAAACTCTTCATTCTGTATTTGGACAAGTTTATTCAAAAGGGAAATAGCATTTGCTAGGCTTATTTCAAGGCCTCTAATACCCCTTCTGTCCTTTGGCTCACAATGACAAGAGGAAAGGTAATGACCTTCCTGTAATGGGATGAGGGAAAACTGGCACAAGAGAAAGTTGCCCTTCTAAGTCTCACCCAAAGTTGCATTTTGAGGGTCTTTTGAGGTAATGGGGCACAGTCAGATTTTCCCTATAGCAGGCCACCAAAATGATGGGGTATGGAATGGTACCCCAAAAGAATACTGGGGTTACAGGCTGGATTGCCTGGACAACAAGAATTTGTAGGCTCAGACATCCTCCAAATCAAGGGACAAAGCTTTTTATTACACACTTAAGAGCCAACTGAATCCAGAAGGGTTTGCCAAAAAAAAAAAAAAAAAAGGATTTTAATAATTAGCAAGGGGGAAGACAAGTTCCCTAGATGTATCCAGGAGGATACTAAGGGGAAGACAAGAGGTGGGATTTGAGTAAGAATTCTACCAGAGACCTCCACCTGGGGTAGGACTGTAATAAAAGTCCGATTTAACAAAAGGCCAACCAATCAAAATCAAAGATTTACTTATAACCCTATCAGTGCTCCTGATATATATATTAGGTAGATAGAGAGATGGGGGTAAGTAGATGGGGGTAGATAGATAAAATAAACAAAAAAACAAACAATAATTGTAACTGGAAGTGGGGGGGGTCATGATATTATGATTTATTATTATTTAGCATTTGATTTATATGCCTATTTTATATACTTATGTACATGAAGTCACATAAAATTTTTTTGGGCTCAAAGGGATTATGAGTAGGAAAAATTTAAGAAGCCCTGAGATCTAACCCTGGTCCTGGAATCAGGAAGAACTGGCTTCAGATACTTACTAGCTGTTATCTTCTTGGGTAAGTCACTTAACCCTGATTGTCTAAAAAAAAGAAAAATGTATTACTTGTGCCTTTCCTCCCACAACCTCTCCAAAAGAAATGTTCTTTTCTTTCATCTTTGCCAGATTGATAGCTGTAAGCTGAAAATCCAGTTGTTTTAATTTTCATATTTTTAATTGTTAATAATTTGGAATATTTTGTCACATGCTGATAGATTGGCTTTCTGCTTTTAAAAAGCTTGTTTATTTCTACTGACTCATTAATGGCTCTTATGATATATTTGAGTAAGATATGAGATATCAGAAAAAATGAATAGAAAAAAATTTTCAATCCCCAAAATTTTCACTTTAGGTAATCAAAAGTGTTCTTTTAATTTATCTATAAAACCAAAGCCTTTCCCCATAAATACCTAGGATAAAAACAGTCAGTTTTCAAAGAAAGAAATTCAAACTATCGGCTGATACTTTGGAAAGCTGCTTCGCTAATAATCAGAAAAATGCAAATCAGAACAACCCAGATTCCAATTCAAATCCATCTATTGGCAAAGGTGACAAAAACCAGAAAGTGACAAATGCCGTAAGGGTTGTCATAGACCATTGTGTAGCTGGGAATGGGTCCAGCTATGCTGGAAAACAATGTAAAACTCTATTCCTTTGATTCAGCAATCTGCGCTACTAGAATCTTGGAGCCAGAGATTAGACAGAGGGAAAGGAATACTTGGAGAACATATTTTGGTTGTGATCAAGAACTGAAAATTAAAGGAGTGCCCATCATTTGGGAGAAGGCTAAATAAATTATGGTTGGTTTGTGAATGTAATGGAATACAGATGTGTTTTGAGAAATGATCAAGATTTCCAGAAAGACCAAATAAACTGATACAGAGAAAAATGAGCAGAACCAACCTGACAACTTAATACAATGACTATAACGATAAAATAACATTGATACTTCTACAAGGAAGCAAAGAAAAGATGGAACTCATAAATATAATTTCTTCTACTGTTTTATATCCATTCCTGAAATGAAATTTATTATTATATATTTTGAATCCTCCCCAATGTTCTGTTCTCTTCTGTTTTGTTTCCCTTTTCTGTCTTTTTTTAATAAACAGAAAACTTAAAAAAATAAATGAATGAAATGATAATAATTACAGAATAACTTTGAAAGTCTTAGAAAAAGCAGACTTTGTAAAACCATATAATTCTAAGGAATACTGATGACTGAGACAGCCCATCTTCTGCCAGAGCACTTATGGATACCACTTATAGAATGGAACCTACATTTTTAACATGAGGGAAAAATCAATGAATTTCAATGAGTAGAATACCCCAAATTGTTTTTCTTTCTAGTTTCTCTCTTCATGTTTATTGCAACTTATCTTTATCCCAATCTTCAACTTCTTCCCATCAAGCAGAAATCCTCCCATGTCACAATTAAGTGTGTCTATGCACATGCATGGTCACAAGTACAGAGCACGAAGTGAGTTCAGTCAAAAGCCAATGGAAAGGCATATGGTGGGCACGAGGAGGAAGATGATAAACAAAGAATTGCAAAAGAAAAACAGTTTAAGGGATGTCTCCAAGGAAATGGATGGCTGGGGAAAAAATGGGCCCATGATTAAGCAAGATCCAGAAATGACTGATGTACTGCTCATGCGCTACTTTGGTATTCACTCTAATTGGAAGAAAAAACACAGTCTCCACCATGTTGAGTGGACCCTCTGATGCAAACATACGGAGTCACACAAGAGGGGCAGATGTGGACAGGCTGGAGGGAATGAGATCTCTTTGGGTACAATAACATATACTGGCTTATTCTTTCTGAAGTCCAGAAATGTTAATGAATTGTCCAGACTCACATAACTGGCAAGCAGCCGAGGCTGGATTTGAATCTAGGCCTTTATGACCCCAAACCCCACTCTTTCTCTACTTCTCCATGTTTCTTGTTACTGAAGTTATATCTGTTAAAAACCTAAAGATGCTTTGGACCTCAAATCAGGGAAATGTGAGTTTAAATCCGGCCTTAGCTACTTATTGTGTGCCCCTGGGCAAGTCAAGTACTCTTGTTTTGCCTCAGTTTCTACAACTGTAAAATGGCCATAATAATAACAGCTATCTTCCAGGGATGTTGTGAGGATTAAATGAGAATATTTGTAAAAATTGCTTAGCACAGTGCCTGGCACACAGTAAATGCTACATAAATGCTTATTCTCTCCTTTCCTTCCGTATAGCTATGGATTCAACCATTGCCACATTAGTATAACAACAGTAACAAACCATAAATAAGAAATCTCCTTTAATAAAATAACAGTCCACATTTACATGATACCTTAAGGTCTGCGAAATGTCTTACAATCATTTGAGGCAGGTGCTATTATTTCCATTTTTTCTTTTTAGAGAAAGAGAATCAATTAGGTTCAGAGATATTCAATAATTTTCCCACAATAACACAGTTAGTGTAGAATTTGAATTTAGGTCCTCCTACCAGACACTGTCTGGTACTCTATGTACTGAACCACCCAGCCTTTATGTTTTCTGTACTGTTTTACAACTTAAACATCCTTCTGTATAGATTCTCTCATTCACTCCACACAACAACGCTCTAGCATTAGCACAGTGTTTGACACGTAGTGAGTGCATGGTCAATGCTCTTAGATCCAGCCAGTATTGCCCGCTCCAATCTAAAGATGAATAAACAGACTCCTGTGCAAAGAAATGGCTAAAATTACAAGATTGAATCAATGACTGTATTGATCCTAGAACCCAAAGCACTTCACTCCTCCATCTATCAAGCCATGGAACCCCAGAATCACGCCAGAGAATTCTAAATCTTCCATTTCCTGGATTTCATCCTGGTCCCTCTCCCGTTCCCCATGAGTTATTTTCCTTTATTTCATCTGATAATTACAACCCTGTTAAAGGAACTAAGAAGCATTATCATTATCGACCCTTATTCATTCCCATCCTTTGCCATGTTTTTCATTTGCCGGAGGCAGGATGAGGTGGCTGAATGAGCAGTGCATTGGAAGATAGGACATTGAGGACCACTATTTCCTATTTCTGTGGCCATGGCAAAGCCATGAAAGCTCTCTGGGCTTAGCTTTGGCTTCCTCATTGGGCTGGACCCAAACTGCCAGCTTGCCACTGGAGATTACATCATCTGAGCTGCAGTCAATTTGTGTGGTCTTTAGGGTCCCTTCCAGATCTTGATCAGATAGGACCTAAGGTCTTACAGCAATACCACAAGACACAAAGAACTCTACTTAATAGAGATTTAAATTTGTGTTTTTTCTTTTGAGTCTAAGAGATGTCCTTTCTCATTAAGACATAGTAAAAAGAATACTAATCTATAGATCAGTGGATCCCAGCAAGTCTCACTTATTTTCTAGACTGGGTGGGGGTTCTGTAGGGAAGTCAATTTACCTCCTTTTATGTGCTTACATATACATAAAGCAAGGGCTGACTGTACTCCATCATCCAATATCCTTTTCCAGGTGTGAGTTTATAATAAATGAATATTGACATTTCTAAGCAATTTTCTAAGTTAAATTCAATTCAACAAACCTTCATTGTGTTGCAACTGGATATGGAGCTCTCTCCTAGGCACAATATAGTCCATGTCCTTATGGAACTTACACTCTAATAGGGAGGTAAGAAAAAAATACAATTCACTACTAATATGCAGTAGTTAATGTATGATAAATGTACTAGACAAGAGACTTGCAACAGAAAGCAGGGTCAAAGTGATTCAAGAGAAGAAAAAGCAAGCTCTCTACAACCAAATGAAAAACTACTCTGAATCTCCAATTAATGAGTGAGAATTCAAGAAGCAACGGTGGGCAAGGGATGAATCTGGAACCAGAAAGATTTACATTCAAATCCCACCTCTCACATTACCTGTGTGATTCTTAAAGGTAGGTCACAACTTATCTGAGCTTCAGTTTATTTATCTGTAAAATGGGAAGGGAAAGTGGACTAGACAGTTCCTTTTAGCTTGGATGCTACAAATCATTATCATATATGCAAATTAAATAATTACAAGAAAATATTCACACCCATCAGACTGGCAAGGATTTTTTTTTAATAAAATGGCAAGTGTGGGAGGGACCAAGAGAAGCTCAAAACTGTTGGTCCAGTCATTCTAGAAAGCCATTTAGAACTATATTCTCTAAGATTCTAAATTGTATATTCCCTCTGACTCAAGAATACCACAACTAGGCCTATACCCCAAAGACGTCAAAGGAAGAAGAAAAGGATCCATTTGTACAAAAATATTTATGGAACTGGAAAGAATGGGTTGGCCATCTACTTCAGAATGGCTAAAAAAAAAAGGAAAAATAATCAGAGAAATAAGCAGGAGAGGTAGAAAACATCTAGGTAGAGTTCAATAAGAGAAAGATAATTAACTGAACTTAGTGGCTTCTGGAGGGAGGTGGTGAGGGATAGGTGGGAACTCAATGCTTGAAAAGAATGGAAGGCTGTGGGACACTGGAACATAAGTCCCACAGAGATGAGAGTAAGCAAAAGTGGAGGGAGAGAAGATCACAAGGTCTTTTCTATGAAAGAAAACTGTTGTATGGCTTAAATCCCACCACCTATATATGTAGTCATCCCACCAAGGGGCTAATTTCTGTCTTGTCTATAATTTTTACCTGGCACTCAAAAGCTTTTATTCAATATTACAATTGTATTTTATTACTAATTCTAATTCAATCACTACTATTCTATTCAGAATCAAAATAGAACTCTATTCTACTTTACTTTTTATGATTTAAGATGGAGGGTTATCAGGAATGGTGAGCTGCTTTTTGTAAGGGCAAGGAACTGCGAAATGAATGCCCATCAGTTGGGGAATGACTGAAAAAATTATGGTATATGATTGTAATGAAATATTGTTGTTCTCTAAGAAATGATGAGCAGACTGATTTCAGAAGAATCTAGAAAGACTTACATGAACTGATGCTGAGTGAAGTGAGCAGAAGCAAGAACATTGTACACAGTAACAGCAATTATGAGATGATCAACTATGATGGACTTGGCTATTCTTAGTTATATGATGATCCAAGACAATTCCAACAGCCTCGGAATGGGAAATGCCATCCACAACCAGAGCACTAACTATGGAGACTGAATGTGGTTCAAAACATAATATTTTCACTTTTTTGGGTCATTTTTTTCCTTTCTCATGGGTTTTTTTCACCCTTTTGGTCTGCTTTTTCTTATATAACATGACAAATATGGAAAGGATTGCACATATTCAATACATACCATATTGTTTGCTCTTTTGGGAAGGGAGAAGAGAAAGGAGGAAGGGAGAAAAATTTGAAACACAAAGTCTCACAAAAATGAATATTGAAAACTATCTTTACATATATTTGGGAAAATAAAATACTATTGAGAAAACAAAAGAACAGAGAGCTGGTTCTAAAATTACATGACTGAGATTTGGACCCCCAACTCTGCCACTGTCTACTTAGGTGACCTTCCACAAATTATTTAATCTGTAGGAGATTTGGGATCCTCAGGTACATCGGAGGTCCTCCTGGATGACCTCTAAGGTTTCTTGCCTTCCTCCTAACCCTCATCCCTATGCCCTTCTGCTCAATTTCTACCTATCCCTTAAGAGATATTTCAATAAAAAAAGAGTAGTTTTTTCTTGTTGAGAATGTTGAACAAACAGGATCCTAGATTTAGATGTAGTTAGGACCAATCGCCTAAAACCATCACTTTTAAAACTACCAAATTCAAATCATTCCAGAGGAAAGAACTAGATGGAATTATTTGCAAATTAGGAAGAGGTAAATGTAGGTTTGATAGCACAAAAACCTTCCTGACAATTCTAACTAGCCCAAAGGGAATGGACTGTTTAGAGAGGAGCTGGGGTCATCCCATCCCAAGAATGGACAATTTCTCTTTGAGAATCTTATAAAGAGGATTCTTATTGAGGATTGGGCTGGACCATTCACTCCTGAGACTCTGGAATCTAATGAGAAAGAGCTTTTGAATCTTTATTTTGTCAACTGCACACAACTAGATCGTAAGCTCAAGACCCAGTTGGATAGTAAGTTAAAAGTCCAAGGCTATCGAGGTTGGGGTAACTTTTTCTGGGAGTAACAACAGCAAGTGTTAGATGGAAGGAGAAGGGTGGGGGTGGATTTGGTGACCATAATTCTATCATGTGTCTTTTGCTAAGGAGACTGGTCAGAGAAGGGGATCATTTGATAGGCTTTTCCCCTACCACTTCATCCTTTCCAGGAAGAAGGAAAATCTACTCTCAGAGCAGAGAATCACTAGAAGGTCCTTTTTTAAATATTTCTTGTCCTTTTCTGGGTTCAATGAAAAGATGCTAAAAAGGGATCCAGCTTTTTACAGACCCTTGGAGTTCATTTCAGAAATCACCAAAGCTTTTTAAACTGGGTTTCTTTCCCAGTCATGTAACTGAATGTGGGAGTCATAAAAAATTTGGCAACAATAAAAAGGTATCAAATACTCTGCCAAGATTTAATTCTTTATGTAAAAACAAACACATTCATCTCATTAGTCTACAAATTTGCTTTCATCTCTTTAATAAATAAATTATGTATATGTAGATATATTAAAGAATTATTTTGAAATAAATTTATGACTAATGATTTTTTATATTTTATATACCTATTTACTGGAGCTCACATAAAAATGTCTTGAGGATTGGAGTGAAAAAAGTAAAAGAAGCCTTGATCTAGACCTCCCAAAAGAGAGAAGTTAGAACCTCTTAGAGACAGATCACACATTCATGTAAATTTGGCTCTTCAGTTTTTGCCAGGCACAATCAAGCCCAACAAATCTAATCCATCTTTTGCTATCAAGTGCCATCCCACCCTTCTCTTCTTTAGATTAAACAACTGAAATTTCTTTAATTAATCTCCATAATCGTCAAAGAAATTTGCGCTCCCCAGGTTTGCTAAAGGATGTAACCTATCTGAAGAAAACAGTCACATAAGAGTCATTTTCCTCTTAAAAGTATGAGAGGGGAATACCCCTCTGATTCTCAAACCCCAGGCTGTCTATCTATCTGGCTCTGGCCTTTAGAAGCAGTTTTACTAGTTCTTGAGAATATGTATCATTTAATTTTTCCCCCCTATGGCTTTGCAACTGCTTGGAACACAGTAGATGCTTAATAAATGCTTATTGGCTATTTACTTTACTTCTCTGTGTATATGTTGTACAAATTAAGTTTCCTGATTTGTATATAACTTTTTTCTTTTTTATATGTTTTCTCCCAAATAGAATATAAGTTCTTTGAAGGCAGAGACAGTCTCATTTTTGCCTTTATAACTCCAGAACCTAGCACATAGTAGGTGCTTAGAAAATATCAGTTGATTGATGGGAACTTCTACTCTTCTAAGACTTGTATTCAGGGACCTCTTCCTGCCCCAAATGTAAAAATCAAAAGAGGAAGAAGCAAAGTCCTGAAGAATTAGTTCCCCAAATGCCAGGATATTTTTGGGCTGGGGAACAGGTTTGCTGGCCAGAGCATAAAACTTTGTTAGACTTGAGGTCTCTTAAGCATGCAAACGGCACCGGGTGCTGGGAGACATAAAGATTCCAGCCCAATTCCAACACTGTGAAAAGACAGCCGTGTTTATGATCTGGGATGAGGATGATTTTAATTCTGAATATTATTTTTACTCATGGTATTATTTTTCCAGGAAAGGAGACTGGAACGGGAATGGAGAAGGAAGGAACTAAAATGACTATTTCTGCTTGAATGGAGCATTCTCATTAAGTACATTGGTCCACTCAAGGGGAGATGAGACACAACTGGGACAAAAAAAGAGATATCAAGTTCAAGGATAAACAAGAAATTCTTCCCCCACTGAGTGTTCCCCAGTTTTTCACATTCTGAAAATCTTTAGGGAAGAGGGAACGCCTGAAATAGCCATAACACCGAGAGAAAAGTCTCCGAGAACCACTTCATCAGCCAAGAGATTAAAAAAAAGAGAGTTAGAAAGAGATTATCGGCTTTATTTTGTTACATGAGCTTCTTTCTTTTGGCCTCCTAACTTTTTTTTTTCTCTTAAGAGAAATAAATAAGCGTATCAGAGAGGAGACACCCATGGGAAGCTACTTGAAATCTAAACCTGCCTTTCCATGTCCACATTTGATTTTTGTCCCGGAATGGGGAAAAACTTTGCTTCTCTTGGGGGTCTCTGTTCTTCATTAGCCTCCCATGGAGTCCAGTGTTTAAGCTTGCCAGTTCTCATTCCCATCCCACACACTAGGCCACTGAGCCCCTCACTCCCTCCCCTCCACACTCTGTGTCAGACCTTTTCAGACAAACTTGCCCACCCACAAGTTTAGCCTGATCCAAGGGACTGCCTTCAAGAATCAGCCCTTCCCGTAAGTAAGCATCAAGCTCTCTTGGAAGGAGCCAAAGTATATCCTTAAAGTGACCAGCTGACCACTGCTTAGGAGGCTTTTGCAATTAAAAATGAGGTGTTTATTATAAAAGGTGGCTAGCACCCATTAATCACTAAGATATGTTAGGACATGTGGAGCTCTTTATGGTTTGTCAAAGTCTTTACAAACATTTGAGCCTTTTAATAACTCTGGGAGGGAAGTATTGTTATTATTCCCATTTTACAGAGAAAGAAACTGAGGTAGACAGAGGTTAAATGACTTCACATAACTAGTTGGAAAGAAAGCTTTAGGACTTAACTATTTCTTTAGGTTAATATTTGTTATAGAAAAGGTCCCGGGTTCTGCAGTGAGAATAATACAAAGATAAAAATCAAACAAGCATATATTAAGCACCGACTTTATTCATGGCATTGCTTGCTATCTACCAGGGTTACAAAGTAAGGGGAAAAAATATATCAAGCATTCATTAAGTATGGGATTTAAAGAAATCATAGGGTTATGGAACTGAAAGGACCCTCAGGGGCTTTTATCCAAATCCTACAATTTATCCATGTGAAAAGGCTACCCAGGATATGAACCAGGGACAGGATTAGAACTCAGATTTTATGACTCCAAAGTCAGTACACTCTCCATTGCTTGCTTGACTAATTCTGAACTCAAGAAGCTTATGTTCTTAGGCGATATATGATTGTGTATGCATGTATGTGTTTGTGTACATATATGTAAAATAATAAGTATAATATTCTATTATATGTATAATGCTATGTATCTGATACAGGTATAATTATATGTATAATATGTATATGATATACACAATATCATATATATGATATATATAATATTATGCACATGCTAGTTACAGGTATATGTATGTACATGTATTTGTGTGTGAACTAAGGGCAACTGGATGACTCAGTGGATAAAGCACTGGCCCTGGAGGCAAGAGAGCTCACCTTCTGGAGTTCAAATCCAGCCTCAGAACTTACTAGCTGTGTGATCCTGAGCAAGTCATTGTACTGTTTGCCTCAGTTTCCTCCTCTGAAAAAGAAGTTGAAGAAGGAAATGGCAAATCATGGCAGTATCTTTGACAAGAAAATCCCAAATGGCATCATGAAGATTTGGACATGCCTGAAAAATGACTGAACAAAGACACAAAATAAATACATGATTATTCATGGGCACTAGCATAGGGGGCAGAACAGGAAAAGTCTAACATAGGAGACTTTCTGATAGAAAGTAGTGGCAGAAATGAGAAGGGAGTGTGCTCCAGGCATGGGAGACAGCCTGGGCAAAGGTATGGAGGTGAGAGCTAAGAAGTCTTGGTTGGGATTAGCAAGAAGGCCAATTGGCCAGAGCAAGGCTCCAGAATGGAAGGGAGTTTGGAGCAATGAATGGAGATCCCATCTGTGCTGGAGGCAAGGAGGAACCACCGGATTCACTGAACAAAGAAAGACGTCAGGTAAGCTTTCAGAAAATCACTATTAGCTGTGTAGAGAGATTATTCAAAGGGGGACTCAATTAGGAAACTCCTGTAACAGCTCAGGGGAAGGGGCATTCATTCATTCATTTATATTTATTAATATATATATTTATTATATTTATTATTTATGGCTGAAGAACAGAGATGACTATTGGAGTAGAGAACAGATAGGAAATGGGAAGACATCCAACAAATCTCACTAAAATAAAACAATCCCTGCCCTCAAGGAGTTTACATTCTATTTTAGCTTAGATTGATAGAATGGAAGCTTACTTCTGAGGGCAGCCTCAGTATGGAGCACAAAGCAGCACATAGTAGGTAGGCAGTTGTAAATATTTCTTAAATGGAATTGAATTGATCCACCATGTCGTGTAGTGTTGAAGTGCTGGATTTAGGAATGGGTCTAATTCTCTAATTTCCTTCCTCTGAATCAGGCAAGTCCCTTCCAATCTCTGGGCCTGTTTCCTCATCTGTGAGAAAAGAAGGTGTTTTTAGATTCAAGGACCTCTAAGGTTCCTTCCAGATCTGAAGCTATGATCCAATACACCTCAGTTGGCTCATCTGTATAATGGGCATAATATTTGTGCTACCTTTCTTATCAGGAGATTATGAGCAAATGCTTTCTATAAAGCACCTATTTTTCTATTATTGTCAGCACCAGGCAATTGAGATTACTTAAAAACAATGACCTCTCAGTGCTTTCCTCTCCCTGAAGAATAAGCTCCTTAAGGGTCAGCTTTTGTGAATAAAGGTCTTGGGCCAGTGCTTTGGCTGGGATTAAAGTGGTCTTTCAGGAGAATCCAAAAATCAAAGAGACACAGAGAAAGAGAAAGGCATTAAGACAAAGTACCTGGGATAATTCGTTCACTTTATCCCTTCCAAAATAGGGCTAGGACACCTCCTAACTCTGAGCCAAGTCCACTGAGCCCCTCACTGAGCTCAAGGCTGATCCTTCCAAAGCAAGACAAGGAAAGGCCAGGAAAGAGATAAAACTAAGGCTGTCACGAGTGGGAATCCAGATGGCTCTGGAGGGGAACTTCATACCAAGTTCTCCTTGGGATTCCACTGTCTTCAAGACAACTTGGCCCGCTCTTGTGGGGGGGCAGCTGCTGGCTCAGGGGGTTGATAGGAACAAGCTGGCTCCATCTCAAGTGGGGCTCACTGGTTTCCCACCTCTGGGATTATTTTTATGAAGAGACTATTTTATGGAGAGACTAAGGAGCTATGAGAGAGCTGGAAATTTTTACCCTGGACGTTTCCAGGGCTAGAAAATATAGGAAAGGGAGTATCCAGAAAAGGGGAAGGAGGAACTAAGCTACCAGGTAGAAGGGTAGGGAAGGTGGTTGGTTAGGACAAAGGCAACTTCTTGAGTGGAGAAGGAACAGCATTACAGTAAAAGAAGAGTTTCATAGGATCATAGACAAAGCTGGAGGGGACCTCAAGCCATCTAGGCCAGCTCCCTTACCTTATAGATAAAGAAACAGAGACCCAGGGAAGCTTAACTAGATAATAATATCATATCTCTACTACCCAATGAAGCACTTTTCTCAAATGAGCAAGGAAGGGCCCAGACAAAATGTGTAAATCCAAGGCAGTGACCACTTCAACTTTTAATTTTTCAAATTTGGGTTCAGTCTAGAATTATAATTGTACTAGGATAAGAAACTCTTATGTGAAGAAACTCCCTGACCCAATGTAGATAGAACTCCTGCTCTCCAGTTTGCTTGGAGCATTAAGAGGATAAGTAGCTCCACTTTGGGTCAGCCTAGGACTTGAACCCACTACATCACAACTACTACTCAGCAATCAACTGGGGCTAAGAATTTCTGGGGTATCAAGGGAATGAGGAATACAAAGTGATCCACAAACCAAATTCTGTGCTCTAGAAATGTCAATTATTCTTCCACTAAAAGGTCTGACTCTTACATTTAATTCATTGTGCATGTGATCAGGCCATGGGCAAATACAAGCATGAATGACTTTTCCCCTTTCCAGCAAAGAAAAACCACTCCATTATTCCCACTCTGGGTGTGGCGAGACCATCAGGGCACAGTGGCTGCCCAAGTCAGGCTGGGGCTTCTGGGACAAGGCATTTAGGACCAGACACAGTCCAGGGCATCTTCATATCCCTTCCTTTCCCAGATGCTCTGGCCAAAGAAAGAACTCATTTTGTTGTCTTGTCATAAATTACAAACCCCTTTGCCCACACTGATTTTTAGCAGGATTAAGGACCCTCCTGACTATTCTAAAAAAGGATTTTTTTCATTTTTAAAAAGTTTTATTGATTTTTTTTACAATATATTCATTTCCTGACATTTATCCTGTGTATGTGCATGCAGACACACACACAGAACTGCTGTGACAAGAAAACAGAGTCAAACAAATCTGACCAAAAAACAAAATTCTAAAAAGTATACAATATTCTGCATCCTCCACCTCTGAGTAAGGAACAACATACCCCTGAGAAGCAGGAAATAGCTGGTATACAGAAGACACTTAATAATTGCTTTTCAACAGAATGACTTCCTGACTAACAAAGCTAGAATAAGTTTTTGAAAAGAAAGAGAAGAGACTGGAGCAAATTTAGCCTTTGATGGCTACACTCCATTGATTTTCTCCTTTTGGCCCTGAGTCTTTTACTCTTGTTTCGTACAGCTGAAGGGAACCGGGAGGTTGCCCTCCCCAGGAGAGAGCATTGCACTGACTGCTGACCCCAAGGTTAGGTCTATAATGTTTAAAGAGGAAGGAAGAAAACTGCTCAGAAATCTATGGCCACAAGCCAGCTGGAATATCTCATTCTTCTAACACCCATAATCAGAAGCGATAACCTGCAAGAACTTGTTTAATCTCTCTCCTGGACAAACACCCTAGTGGAAGAGGAAGAGATCTGGGGTCCTATGGTACCATGCTCCCTCCTACCTGTGTGATATTGGCTAAGTCATCAACGTTCCATGGACCAGGCTTCTGACATGTCATACCCAGTCCCCAAAAGGGAAGGCATTCTGTTCCCCACCCCCAACAAATTAGACTTCCCTATTTCTAGTCATTACATCACTCTTTTTCCAGTCACCCAGTTTTACAACTCTAGAGTCATTCTTTCTCTGACCTTGATATCCTTTTCTGTGGCCCCCCCAACCCCAAAGTTCATATACACAAATGCAACCAGGTGCTAACTTTTTGTTAAACATTACTTATAGCTGTTTTTGTTGGGTCATTTCAGTCATGTCTGACTGTTCACGACCCAATCTGGTGTTTTCTTGACCAAGACACACTGGAGTGGTTTGCCATCTCCTTCTCCAGCTCATTTTACAGATGAGAAAACTGAGGCAAACAGGGTTAACTGACTTGGCCAAGGTCACACTACCAGATCTGAATTAACAAAGTTAAATCTGATCCCATATTTGAACTCAAGTCTTCTGGACTTCAGGTCTGGCACTCTAACTATTGTACCATCTAGCTAGTATTATCTAGTACTGTACCAATACTTATAGTATCTACTCCAAATCAGCTCTCACACAGACCAATGCAGTGGTCTCCTAATTGGGCTCCAAGAGGCCAAAATGATCTTCCTAAATTTCACATGTAATAGCTCGAGTAGTCCTGTTGGCAATCCATTGCCCCTGGAACAAAGTACAGATTTTTCAGTTTGTTATTTAGAACCCTTCATTGGTTCTAACCAGTCTTTATGGACTGACCTCTTTTTGTTCCGAAAGACCACGTATTGCATCATCTTGGCTTAGACTTTGGTGACTCTGGGAGAGGGAAGGTGACATATATATGCCTCATTACAACCCAACTCATTGGGCTCAGGACAAAGAAGATTTTATAATTTTCCTGTCCGGTCTCTGTACTGTTTAATCTCCTGACTTTTTGCCATTCAAATGTTCCCTCCACCTCCAAATGATGTCTGAAATGCTCTTTATCCTCCTCACCTAGCTCAGAATTTCTAGCTCCCTTCAAGAGTTTAGTGAAGTATTACAGTAAGTGTTTAATAAATGCTTATTCTTTGGTTGGCTGACCTTCTACAAAAGGTATTTCCTATTTTGAAAGATTTAAAAACTCTGATCAACCTCAAGACCAACCCTAACTCCAGAGGTCCAATGAAAAAACGTCACTCACCTCAAAAAAGAGAGAAAAGCAGAAAAACACTCGTTCCCAGACACAGCCAATATGGGAATTTTTTTTTGCTTATTTATGCATATCTTTATTGCACATGTTTAACCTATATTGGATTGCTTGCTAGCTTGGGGAAGGAGAATGGAGGGAGAGAGGGAGAAAAATTTGGAAGACAAGATTTTGCAAAGGTGGATGTTGAAAACTATCTTTGTATATATATGGAAAAATAAAATACTACAATAATTTAAAAAAAGAGTCTTATTTTCCTTTTCTTTTCCTAATAGAGCAGAGAAGTAGGAGAGAGTGAAAAGAAATGCTTGTTAATTGGAGAAGCAGGAAGAATTTGTTGTTTTAGCATATTCCCTTATCCATAAATTGTATTCTACTGCCTTCAGAAAATAATTTTTATGTATAGTCTTTATGTGCTTATCATTTCCCCTCAACAAAATATAAGCTCTTTGAGGGTAGGTATTGCTTAATTTTTATGCCCGTCATCGTTAGTCTTAATGAACACTTGTTGGACTAAATCTGTAAAAAATGGGGGCTCGACTCCATAATTTCCACAAATCCTTTCAACTCTCTATCAACCAGGACTAAGAATTATGGGAAGGCAACAGGCTCCGGGAATGATCAGCGGTAGGTATCTGGCTTTTTTTTGTTGTTGTTAGAAATGGCATTTACTGGGAACTGATTCTGGAAGGGACAGGGATAGGGTTTAAGCTGCTGGGGGCAACCAGTGCTGGTATGACCAACAATGAGCCACCCCCTTATTCTATCCCTCTCACTTGTGATCTGAGAAAGCGTTAGGAAAGAAACCCATAATTGAGAGCCAAAATTGGGGCTTCAATTCCGGCAAAGGATAAGTCCTCATCACATCCGAGATTAATGTGTCTCTACTGGGGTTAAGAAAGACTCATCTGACTGTAATCTGAGTGGTACAGAAGAGGCCACAGAGTACTGGTCTTTGGCTGGCCCAAGCTGCTGGCGTCATAATGTTAAGTTTTAAGAGTTCTTAGCCAAGACTGGCTCATCAACATTTTCTAATTAAGTTTCTTCCATGGTTTGCCTTGCTTTAAAACTTAAAAATTCCCTTCCCGTGTACTGGAATGGAGTATAAGAGGAAGGCAGTACAGCAAAAAAACAGGACTCAAGCTCTCTTTACATAAAGGTAAACTGAGGTACAGAGGTTAAGTGATTTGGCTGAATCAGTGAGGGAGACTGAAATAAATAGCCAGTAGAAATGTTGCCCACACCTGAGAAGCAAGAAGCAGGAGTAACACCTAGCATTAAAGATACATGATAGTAGGAAAGTAAATCATCCAGAAAGAGAACCTATGTGGTCAGAGCCCCCCAGAAGTGAATTCTTTCCCATCACCTCCTCATAGAAGGTTTCATTAAAACACAGGCTAGCAATCATGTCCCACATCATCTCCCAGCTATCAATGCTCCCTCCCTTTCCAATTGAAAATCCCTCGGTGTCACAGCAAATAAAGCACTTGGACAATAATAAGGAGTTGGATCCCAGTTCAAATCCTTTCTCAGGCACTTACTAGCTCTGTGACCTTGGATATGTCACTTCATTCCTCTTAGCATCAGTTTCTACATCATCAAAATGGGCACAATAATATCACCTATCTCAGGATTGTTGGAAGAATCAAATGAGATAATGTAACTAAAAGGATTAGACTCCATATTATTATATACTTTACATTAATTTATCCTTGCACATGTTTTATCTCCCCAGTATTGCAAACATAAGCTCCTGGAAGGCAGGAGCTATCTTATTCTCGCCTCGTCTCTGCAGCATCCAGCACACGATCTACCACACAACATACATAGCTCCCAAATACTACCATCCTCTGTGATCAAATCTTTGTAGAGGACTTTGGCAGAACTCCCTCCACCCATGCAAATAAGTGCCTTGTCTGTAATTTATAGGCTTCCCGGAGTTAATAAACTCACTTATTATCTGGAAGGACAGGGAGAATGACTTGTTCATCATCATTTAGCCAGTATGTGTGGAATGGAGAATTTGAACCCTCTCGATGTTGAAAAATTGCCCATGCAAATGCTTTGTAAATAAAAAAACTTTATTAAAAAAAGAAAAAGAAAAGTTATTTTTAAAAAAAGAAAAAAATTGGAACACAAGGTTTTGCAAGGATGAATGTGAAAAACTATGCTTACATTTTGAAAATAAAAGGCTTTATATTAAAAAAAATTCACTCTTCAACCCCCCCACCCCCCAAAAAAGAGAATTTGAACCTTGCCTCCTAGGCAACAATGCCTTTTACAAACATTTCTAAGTTGGGATTAAGATATTGTCTTATATTTGATGAGATATTGTCTGCCAGTGTAATGGTAGATTCCCAAACTGCCATTAAAAGAAATCCCAGCAGCTCCCTTTACCTCTAAGATCAGGTCTAAAGCCTTTATTTTGCATTTAAAGGTCTTTTCCTGCTGGGGCTTCCTACCTTTCAAGCTTCCTTCCTTGTACCCCATGTTTCAGACCTATTGGCCCACGCAGCATGCCTCCCTCCATCTGCCAAGTCTGTAGATGGGCACTGGCTGGACCCAATTTCCACAATATTCTCCCTCGTCCTTTGCAACTCTTACAATGTTTGATTTCTTCTAAGACAAGGTTTAAACATCTCCTCTTGGAGAAGAGAAAGGCTTCCCTGGTTCTCTGCCTTCTCTACTCCCAGCTGTTAATATCAGCTTCCCTAAGGTTACTTTGTATCCTCTTAAAAATCTTTTCTGAAACCTGGAAAGACTTACATGAACTGATGCTGAGTGAAATGGGCAGAACCAAGAAAACATTGTATACAGTAAGACTATGATAGACTTAGCTCTTCTCAGCAATGGCGTGATCCAAGACAACTCCAATAGACTTGGGATGAAAAATGCTATCCACATCCACAGTGATCTATGGAGACTGAATATGGATCAAAGAATAGTATTTCCACCTTTTTTTTGTTTGCTTTTTTCTTTTTTATGTTTTTTCCCCTTTTGGTCTGATTTTTCCTGCACAACATGGCAAATATAGAAATATATTTAAAATGATTGCACATGTTTAATCTGTATCAGATTGCTTGTTGTCTTGGAGAGGGAGGTTAGGAAGGGAGGGAAAAAATAAAAAAAAAAAAAACTTTTCTATACATTCTTCCTCCAGCAAGAGAACATAAGTTCTCTGTCTCAATATTGTCTTTGTATGCTTAGCACTTATTATAAGGTCTGATACATTATTGGAGTTTTATTAAATGTTTGTTGATTGATTAATAAGTATTTCTGAAAAGTAAAATGTTTCATTAAAAAAAATATTTGCTTGTGACTTACTTGTGTCATCTGGCAAGCAGACATTACAGAATTCTCTGTAGGTGTTGAGACCTACAGGGAGCTGCCCATGGTCAGTATGTGTCAAAGGCAGGATTTGAATGAGTGGCTGGACATTAACAATAACAGCTAAAATTAAAACAGTGCTTCCTGTATGTTAGGCACCTTATAAAATTTATAATTATAATTTATACATATATATATTCTAATTTATCATTTTAATTTATAAAATGATTTATAATTATTATCTCATTTGATCCTCACAACAACTCTGGGAAGCAGGTGCTATTATAGGCATCTTACAGATGAGGAAACTGAGGTAAATGGAATTAAGTGATTTTCCCAAAGTCACACAGCTAGTAAGTGTTTGAGGCTGGAGGCCTAGTGCTGTATCTTTCCTTGCTCCTAGTAGGTATCTCATAAATGTTTGGAACATTGATCTGGAATCAGACTTTCTGATTTCTAACATAATAAAAAGTCTCAGGGAAAATACAAATATCCTGGGCGAAGGAGAGAGCAGGTGTGATGGGGAGAGGTGGGAACTTGCTGGGAACCAAAAATCCTGTATCTTAGTGCAAACATACGATAATCACAGGATCGCAAAAAAAAAAAAAAAAAAAAAAAAAAAAGTTCTGTAAATGAAAGCAGTCACGGGACCCCTAGTCCAGCGATTATTTCAGCAAAAACACTCCTCTGATCTAAGTGACTGACCAGCTGCTGTGAACTGAGGCAGGAAGATAAAGTTGGGCATTATGGTGAGTGGCTTGCCTGCTCTGCCTGAGATAGCCCTTTGACTTCCTCTGGCTACCACTCACTGCTCCCTGCTCAGAGGAAAAGAGAACCACAGACAGCAGTATTTCACACATACAGGTTGTGTAATTGGACACAAGTCTTTATTTGTGTAACTGGACAGAAGGCTTTTTTGTATAACTGAACACAAGGCCTTCAGGATTTCAGGAGAAAAGACCTAGAATTGAACACCTAACATTTATATAGCCCTTACTATGTACCAGATACTATCCTAATCACATTATAATTATCATCTTATGTAATCCTCACAACCATCTTGGAAGGGAGCTGTCATGACTATCCCCATTTTACAGATGGAGAAACTGAGGCAGACAGCAATTTAGTGATTTGTCCCAAGTTCCACACTTAGTGTTTGAGAGTGAATTTGAACTCAAGTCTTCTTGATTTCTGCCCCTCTCTCTATATACATCATGGGACCCCTTTGCTATCGCCACTTACTGGCTTGTGTGTCCTTAGGCTTTCATGGCCTTCAGTTTCATAGGATCATTGATTTAAGACTGGAAGAAAAATTAATTTCAAACTCCTCTTTTTTAAATATCAGAAAACTGAGAGCCAGGGAATTGCTTCAATTTTGCTCAAGATGACATCTGTATTATGAGGCAGGATTTGAAACTAGTTCCGTTAACTCCTACTTTCCTAAGTAAGCTGTTCACTGTCAAGTCAATTATGTGTCAGGCACTCTGCTAAGCTCTGAGGATACAAAGAAAGACAAAAAACTGCATAATTCTAAATTGAAAAGTAGTGATTTTTTTTTATAAAGTTCTGTCTCCCAGTTTAAGAACCCCCAATATTAGGTTACTTTGTAGCTACTCTATCCACATCTAGACCTTGTTGTCTCCCTGTAACAACTCGAAGGCAGGGACTGTTTCATCCTTTTTATTGGTATCCCCATTGCCTACCATAGAGGTGACATAGTAAAGGTTGTAAGTTGAGTGAAGGACTTTTACCAAGGAACTGGATTGAGAAAGAGATAGAGATCCAAAGAGCTAAATATACATCCAAAGCTTTGTTTAGAAAAGAAAAGTTAAAATTAAGACGTGGATTAAAATAAAAGAACACGTTTCTTGGTTTAGATTGGAGTTCAGGCATGAATTCTTTCCTGAAAAGACAGAACCATTACTCACTCAAGTAGAGAAAGGGAGATCTCCTCATCCCAAGTATTTTTTTAAGGTTGTGGCAATGAGGCTCCATGTTGATGATGACACTCAGAAACATCACCATGGCATGGAGCGTGTTTCTGAAAAATTGAAAGCTCAGAGAAAAAAGTTCTCCCCCCCGCCCCATTTACAGAAGGCTCCCCCTTTTTGTGTGATGGAGCTGCAGATTGGTTTAACCCTTGCTAGATTGCTAGTTTGACTTCTGTTCCAAGAAGTCTTTACAGCACCAGCAAGGCTGGGTCGATGCCATTTCTTACAAAAACCAGTAAATCCCTAGGCTTTGGGCCAGAGACCTCTGTCCAGTAAAAAAAAACAACCTGGGAGTGGTTTTGAGGTGACTACCTTGAACAGGAAAAATGAAGATAGAGGGTAAATCACAGGGGATTCTGGCTGCTTCCAACATGTGCCTTCATAGTGCTTTCTGCACTTCCTGAGAGATGATGGCTTTTGGAGGTACCCTTGGGAATTCTGAGTAGATGAGACTCCTGGCAATGCCCTAGAACCAATGGTTCAAAATTTCTGTGAAACCACAGTATTTCACAGACATCAATAGGGCTTGATGAAAAAAATCAAGTTAGTCTTTTATTCTAACCCAGAGAGTCTTAAATTAGGGACTTCTTGATGGTCCACGGAGAGATTTCAGGGGATTTGCTGAGAAAAAAAACAAATTATAGTTTTGTTTTCACTAACCTTGAACTGAAACTTAGCACTTCTGTCAATTTTGAATGTTGGCAACAAACGATCTCATTATCAGGCAAGTTCAAGGACCTTAGATTTAAAGCTGGAAGAGACCTTGGAAGTCATTGAGTCCCACATCCATTTTCTCTGAATCACAGAGAAGTTAAATGAACTGCTCAGAGTCACACAGTAGGAAGGGTCTGAGGAGAAATTTGAATTCAAGTCCTCCTGACTCCAAGCCTAGCTACTTATCACCTATGCCATCATCCCTTCCTTCCCCAGAGGTCTCCTATTACTCACTCCCCTACTTGAAGCCATCATGGATCTCTCCCCCTGCAGATGTTTAAGAAAATTTCATCTTGAAGATGCTAGCAACTCAGAAATAAAGCTTCTGCCTCCACCAAGTTAAGGGTTCAATTGGTTAAAGTTGACTGACTGGTACTGTTATTGATCAGAGATTATTACCTTTTCCCAAGAGTTTATTGACATTTAATGGCTGTACGAAAGCAAGAAGATTGGTGAAAAGACACTAGAACAAATAATTGTCAAAAGAGAAACTGCAAATGAGAAATAACCATATGAAAAGATCGCTCCAAATCATGCACAAAGGACATGTACAAGATAACTCAAGGTAACAATACTCAATGTTGGAGGTACTGTAGAAAGGCAGACACATTAATTCACTAGAGAAGAGTCATTGATTCAAGGATTCTGGAAAGTGATTCAGAATTAAACACAAAGTGTGCCTAAAAGATCTATAGTCTTTGATTCAGAGAGAGTGCTAAGTATCTCCCTGATGAATTCAGTGACATAAAGATAGGCAATGACTGTGTGAACCCTAATATCCATGAGCCTCTTTTATCAGTCTAAATATGTTATACCATCCTTAAAAATTATAATAGGTGAGTATAGCCAAGATGGTAGAATAAAAGACTTACATATAGCGAGTTCCACACCTTCTCTAAAAATACAGGTAAAAAATGCCACCAAACTCCTCCAGACAGATCTAGAAAATACACCAGACTGAAACTTGATCAAGAAATATATATATATAAAAAAATCAAACTGAGTCATTTTTTCAGCCCAGGGCAGCATGGGCAGACAGAGAGACCTGCTGACATTAAGATTATATCCTGGAAGCCATATGCATTCAGAAAAAGGGCTACAGGGACTGAATATGAAATAACATAGCATTTCCACCTTTTTTGTTGTCGGTTACTTGGTTTTGTTCCGTTGTCATTTTTTTCCCCTTTTTGATCTGATTTTTCTTGTGTAGTGTGATAAATGTGGAAATATGTATAAAAAAAATTATTGGATTACTTGCTGTCTCGGGGATGGGGTAGGGAGAAGAGAAGGAGAAAAATTTGGAACACAGAGTTTTGCAAGGGTGAATGTTGAAAACTATCTTTGCATGTATTTTGAAAATAAAAAGATATTGTTAATTTTTTAAAATAAGATAAAAATATTTTTAGAAGAAAACAAAAGAAAATGGAATGAAGTTGAGATAGCCAGGAGAGTTTTGGAACTATTGTGTTATATTTGCTAGTTTTGTAACATAAAAACAATATTAAGTACATAATAGAGGTTTATATTTTCATACACAATCTTTTATTTAAAAAAAAGGGGGGGATTATGTCCTGGGCAGGGGTCAATCATATGTGGTATTCTAGTATAGGAAGAGATATATAATATGGCAAACAGGTTCAAAAATCCAGCATGAGAGTGGAGAGTCTAAGGTGAAATAGAATGCAGGAAAAGATGCCAATTGACAGTTCTGTCAATCACTAACAAGTTCTAAGTTCTAGTTCCAGAGTGGACTGAAAAGGGGAGTTGTGTCTGGAGTAGCCTTCCAGACTGAAATGGTCTTGATCCCTAGACTGCATATCAAGAAAGAAGCAAGTTCAGAAGAAATCAGCCGCTGATTGTCTTAGACCTAGGAGCTGAATAGGGTCTCTGAACCAATCTCCAGACAAGTCTGAAACCTACCAAAGGTCCCTGAGATACTGGAATAACATAATTCTCAGCACCTCAAAAAACAACAGTAAGACAAACCCAGATATTCCCTCCTGAAGTATGAAAAACCCAACCCTAATATAATATTTGAAATCAGGAAATAGGCTGGGAGAATGAGCAAGCAAAAAAAAATTATCACCATAAAAAGCTGTTATATTGTCAGGGACATTAAAGACACAAACCCTGAAGAAGAAAATTACTACAAAACATGGATATGAGCAAAGCCTCCAAATAAAGCACTCCTTAGTTACAAATTCAACTAATATTTCTGAAAAATATCAAGATTTTAAAAATTAAAAACAATTATAAATGAAATAAGAACATGAGAAAAAAATTTTTTTGAAAAGAAATGAATTATGGGGGGGGAAGAATTGGAAAAGGAATTAAGAATTTAGAAGCAGAATAAAGGCAGGAATTAACAGCTTAGCACAAGAGAGACAATCAAAAAACTCTCTGAAAGTTAGAACAAACCAAATGAAAATCTGGTCTTCAAAAAAATAATATTAAAGTTAAAACATTAAAAAAAATTAGGAGGAAAGGTAAGATATCTTCTAGAAGAAAAAAAAAGCTTAACTGGCAAATAAATTGAGGGAAAAACACATCAGTGGACTAAATGAAAACAAATACCAAAAAATAGCCTTGCTATCATATCTCAAGAAATAGTTTTTAAAAATCAAGAGAAAGATAAAAATGTACACATTTAAAAACAAACAATAAATACAAACTATTTACATTTCAACAAGAGGAAATGATATTTGGGTCCCTTCTGAGCTCTATCTAGGATCATACAGTGAATCTAATTAGATCAGTGAGTGGTTCTGCTATGTTTTGATGATCTTAAAAAAATAGAAAGGGAAGAGGAATATACTAGTGTAGAAAAGAGAAAAATTAGGAAAATATCCATTCTTAGTCTGTATTCCAAAGAAGAAAAGGACCTATATGTACAAAAAATGTTCATAGCATTTTTGTAATGACAACAAAATGGAAATTGATGAGATACCTATCAATTGGGGAATGGTCAAAGATTTTGTGGTATACGATTTTGATGGAATACTACTGTCCTATAAGAAATGATGAGCAGGATACTCTCAGAAAACCTGGAAAGATTTATATGAACTGATGCCAAATGTAATGAGCAGAATCATGAGAATATTATATATAGTAACTAATATTGCATGATGATCAATCGTGTACGACTTAGCTATTCTTAGTAATACAATGATCTAAGACAATTCTGAAGAACTCATATAATGAAAGATGCTATCGGTCTCCAGAGAAAGAACTGATGGAGTCTGAATGCAGATCATACTTTTTTTTTTAACTTTACTTTTGTTTGTGTTTTCTTTCACAACAAATATAGAAATGTTTTGCATGACTATACATGTATAATATTTATGAAATTACTTGTATTTTAAATGAGGTTATATGGAAAGGAGAAATTTGGAACTCAATTAAAAAAATAAAAATTGTTTTTACAAGTAATTGAAGGGGCAGCTAGATGGTACAGGTATTAATGAATACCGGCCCTGGAGTCAGAAGAACTTGAGTTCAAATCCAACCTCAGATACTTAATACTTACTAACTGTGTGACCCTGGCAAAGCCACTTAACCCCAAATACTTACATAAAAAACAAAACAAAAAAAAATATATATATATATAAATTTTTTTTGCTGAGGCAGTTGAAGTTAAGTGACTTGCCCAGGGTCATACAGCTAGGGAATATTAAGTGTCTGAGGCCAGATTTGAACTCAGGTCCTCCTGACTTCAGGGCTGGTGCTCTATCCATTGAGCTACCTAGCTGCCCCAAAAATATATATAATTGGGAAAAAATCAACTATTAAAAAATTTTAAGTTAGGAAATAATTTCTCCCATAATTAGATTGTACATGTAGATGGCTATATAAACAAGAAGGAAAGGATAGGAGGAACAGTTACCATCTCTTATCTGAACTCATCAAAGGAAGGAAGAATACACACACATACACACACACACACACACACACACACAGAATTTTGTATAAAAATATATTGCACTCTGCAGAAAAATAGGAAGGAAAGGAAAGGGAGGAATCAGAGGGAGGGTAGATCATGGACAGGTTAGCCACTAAGAAAAACAAACTCTAGAGATGTATAATAATATTCCTATTTCTTTTTGCAGTGGCAAAGAATTGGAAACTGAGTGGGTGGCTATCAAATGGGGAATGACTGAACAAGTTATAGTACATATAGTACCTATGATGGAGTACTGTACTGTAAAAAATAACAGATTGGTTCAAAGAAATCTGGAAGACAGTGAAATGAGCAGAACAGGAAACATTTTATACAGTGAAAACAAAATGGTAAGGGCAAACAGCTTTGAATGACTTCAGAACTTGGGTTAGGATGATGGGGTCACAAAGAATGAGATATAACTAAACAAGAAGAATAACATACAGAAATATTAGTTCTTATTACTTTAAATGTTAGTTCTTATTATTTTTTTTGTTTTTGTTTTTTTAATTTTTTTTAATTCTTATTATTATTTGGAGACTACATCATGAATTAGATAAAGAGCTGGCCTACATCAGGAAAAACTAGGTTCCAGTTCCACTTCTGATGTATTCTGGCTTTCAGTACATCAGGTCATTCTCCAAGAATAAAAGGTATAAATAAATCACTGATCTGCATGAGTTAAGTGGTTTTCCATACCAGGAGATGTCCATAGAAATCATGTCTAGACTAAAGAAAGAAGGAAATTAATGAATTAATCAATGAATGACTAAAGGCCATATTTGATACCATTTATGGTTAGAGTTTTTCCTTTTACATGTAAGTATAAGTTATAGCTAGTATACAAGAGGCTTAAGAAGATAATAGACCTGGGGCAGCTAGGTGGCACAGTGGATAGAGCGTCAGCCCTGAAGTCAGAAGGACCTGAGTTCAAATGTGATCTCAGACACTTAACACTTCCTAGCTGTGTGACCCTGGGCAAGTCACTTAACCTCAAGTGCCTCAGCAAAAAGCAAAAAATAATAATAAAAAAAAAGAAGATAATAGACCTATTCCCAAATCTGATATGAGCTTGGTCTACCTTCAGTTGAAACAAAAACAAAGACATAATACCTATACACTGTTTTACCTTGATCAAGACCTGTGTGGATTTATTGGCATGGGGGACTTAAAAAAGCCTGCATAAACTGATCCCCTTTACTTTCTAAATCCATTTTTCTTGGTCCTTATTCTCCTTTCAAGAACCAGTGACATGATTCTCCTTGCTATTCCTCAATCAAGACGCTCCATTCCCTGACTACACATTTCCACTGAATGTCTGACATTCTTGGAACTTTTACCCACTTCCCCTCCATCTCCTGGGTTCCTTGAAAATTCCTCAGCTAAAATCCTACCTTCAACAGGAAGAAACCTTTCCTAATATTTCATAATGCTAGTGACTTCCTGATAAACTAAGATTATCTATAATTTATCTTTGTATATCTGGTTTGTTTGCATATCATTGTATGTTGTTTCCTCATTATATTGTGAATTGATTGAGGATAGGAATGATTTTTTTTCTTTTTCTGTATCCCCAGGGCCTAGTCAATCAATAAATATTTGCTAAGCTCCTACTATGTGCAGGGGATACAAAAAAAAGGCAAAATATATTCTTGGTTCTCAAAGTGCTCACAGTTTGAAGGGAAAGACAAAATGCAAACATTTTAAAGCTATATCCAGGATAATTTGGAAATGTGGGAAAAGCAGTACAATTAAGGGAATCAGGAAAGGCTTCCTGGAGAATGTAGGATTTTAAATGGAACTTGATGGAAGCCATGGAAATCAGGAGCAGAGATGGGGAGGGAGAGCATGCATTGGGGACAGCCAAGAAAATGGCCAGATTGGGAGATGGAGGAACCTCAAGTGGGCTGATGGCCACTGATGGCACAGTGGATGGAGGCAGGAAGTTATCATTGTTGTTCATTTGTGTTCAACTCTTAATGACCCTATGGACCAAAGTCCTTCTAGCCTCCACTATGTCTTAAAGTCTGTCCATTCTCATGTTCATTGTTTCCAGCTACTTTCTATCCATCTCATCCGCTGCCATCCCCTTATTTTTTTGCCTTCAATCTTTCCCCAAATCAGGGTGTTTTCCAATAAGCCCCATGTTTTCCTTATGTGGCCGAAGTATTTAGGCTTCAGCTTCAGTATTTGAGCTTCCAGTGAATAGTTAGACTTAATTTCCTTAAGTATTGGCTGATTTGGTCTCCTTGCTGTCCTCAAAGTCTTCTCCAGCACCAGTTTGAAAGTGTTGATTCTATGGAAATATGTTTAGAAGAATTGCACGTATTTAACCTACATCAGATGGCTTGTTGTCTTGGGGAGGGAGGGGGAAGAGGGAGAAAAATTTGGAACACAAGTTTTTGCAAAGGTGAATATTGAAAACTATCGTTGCATGTATTTGGAAAAATAAAACACTATTACAAATTTCAAAGAAAAGGGAAAGGAGACATACAAGGGAGATGCTGTGAATGGAAAATAAATCAAGTGGCCTTGGCAACAGATTGAATATGTGCAAAATAAGAGAGTAAGGAGACAATGCTGAGGTTCTGTTTGACTCCTACCAGATTGGCAAAGACATTCAAAAAAAAAAAAAAAAAGGAATATTCCATCATTCTGTCCTGGTCTGCTATTCTGTCTCAATGGTTAGCTCATTATGCCCAAGAATTCAATTGCATTTCCAGCCCTAACCTCTCTCCTGAGCTGTAATCTTTTCAGTCTCAGCCAGTCACCAATCATTTACTAAAGGTGTATCTGTGTCAAGTACTGTGCTAATTGCTAGGGATACTGAGTCAAAAAACTGTTCTGGTTCTCAAGCAGACAAAAAGGAGCTGCCTAGTGAACATCTTGAAAAGGAGGATGATGAACCAAAGGCTTCTCAGACTCAAGAATTTCTGGTCCATTGGGAATGATACATCCACATATAAGTATATAACAACTAGATACAACATAAATTCAAGGGAGTAATAATCAGGGATCGTCTATCAAATCAAATCATTTCTGTTTTGGATAAAAATAAGCCAAGCCACTGATTAAAATACTGAGGTAGAAATCAAAGCTCTTTTTTAAGACTCAGTTTCCTTCTTTATAAAAAGGACTAGATTCTAAGGATCTCTCTTCCAGATGTAAAATGGAGGATTCTTTGATGGTCTAGTTGTTATTATATAACATCCCCTGCTTCCAGACTCTGCAAAAGATCTCCCAGCACCCTTCAAAATGTCAAATGAAGTTGTCAAAACTGACAAGTCAAAATGAAAACAAAATGTTTTCATGTGATATTGTGGTCAAAACAAACCAATACTGTTCTGATAGTAAGAGGCTCAACCCTAGAGGATGCTGGGTCTTGAGCTAAAGTCAGGGGCCACAAAAAAGCAAGTGGTCCAGTAAGAGAACCCACAACTTTTTCCAGTTTGCTTGCCCCAACCTCTAGCCCACACTGTCTTCTCAGAAAGGCTCTTAAAAATGGGGAAATGAGTTGGATATGTAATTAAATGTTATGGTAAGACAACAGATATTTTCTGTGTTAATAAAAAAAGCACTTGTCCTTTTGAGTCTAACACAGACACACACAAAGAATAAGCTAAAGGGAAGATGATGGAGAAGTCCACATAATCCAGAATGGAGTTGGAGAAGAGGAGGACAAGAGGGGACAGAGTAATTCCTCCAGAGATTCCAGAAGAGCTCACTCACTGGAGAAAGGGGAGCAGGAACAAAAGTATCTTCCAAGGGAAGAAGCTTCGGAGACATGGAGACCAAATCAGGAGAGTCAAAGAGGTACTTCTCTATGTCTCCCTTGTCAAATGAGAGAGTTTTGATGGCAGTGGATAGAAAGCCAGGTCTTTCTTGGAGTCAAGAAGAACTGGACTTGGTCTTACGTTAGCAGAATTGACCAGGTAGCCTTGGTCAACTCATCTAAGTTTTCAGTGCTCCTAGGTGACTCTGTCAAGATTAAATTATGGGAATTCCCTACCTGGATGACTTACCAGTCTAAACAAACAAAATTTAAAATGCGGGGGAAAGGAGGTGATTCCTAAGATAATGTAAACAATGAAGCAAGAGAAGTGGCTTGAAGGTCAGAAGATATGAATAGGCAGCTCTTGAAGGAAAACCATCAACAACTGTAAGAATAAATGCTCCAAATCACTAGCAAACAAAATATAGCATAAGCTAACTTGTAGGTTCTACTTTGTATACATCAAATGGCCAAAGATGTCCAAAATAGAAGTCCTTCTCTTTCCCCCAAACCTCTTCATCTTCCAGCTTCCCAATTCTCAGCAAGGGTAGCTCTAGCCTCCCTGTACTTCAAACTCACAATTCCAGCCTGACTCCTCGCCCTTATTCACCCCCTCCCCCCATAACCAATCTGTTGACAAATGCTATTGATCTGACCTTCAAACCATTTCTCGAATACCCCCCTTCCTCTCCTCTGACATCGCCCCCACCTCGTGCAGGCCTTCATCATCTCAGGCCTGATTTTCTGGTCTAACTTTCTTGCCCCTCCGGGCTGTCCCCCACTCGGCTGTCACAGTGCTCTTGTCACCTCCTCTTCAATAAATTCCAGTGATTCCTTGATCCCTCCAGGATCAGATATAAGATCTTTTGTTTGGTTTTTAAATTCCTTCACAACCCAGTCTTCTTACACTCTCCTCCTGCTTCAGGCCACCAACAATCTAGATTGATAGCTTCCTGATGATCTCTGGCTCCTGAATGTGTACCTTTGCCCTGGTTCCCCCCAGCCTGGAATGTTTTCCCTCCTTGTCTCTGACTCCTGGTTCGAGAAACTCAAATCCCACCTTCTTCAAGAGCCCTTTCCCCCACTGTTAGCACCATCCCTCAAAGGTTACCTTCCATTTACAAGGTAATGTCTTTATACATGCATGTGTGAGTGCATGTATATATGTATGTAGATGGCTGTGATTTGTTAGCATGTGAGCCCCTTGAAAGCAACAATTAGGGGTTTGGTTTTCTTTGTACCCCAATCATTTCGCATCTGTGGCACATAATAAGCCCTCAATAAATGCTTGTTGGTGGGCTGACTTATTGACAGGAACACTAAGGCACTCTCGGGGGAACTATGAACTGGTCCAACCATTCTGGAAAGTAATTTGAAAACATATCTCCAAAGTGACTAAACTGTGGGATCACAAGATCACTATTAGGCCCATATTCATAGAGGATCAAGGATGAAGGGAAATGAGCCAAATGAACCAAAATATTCATAGCAAGATCTTTCAACTTCACAAAGGACTAGAAACTGAGTGGATGCCCATTATTTGGGAATGGCTTAAACACTGTATAATATATTAATCTAACTGAATATTATTATACTCGTAAGAAGTAATGATAGGGAGGGACAACCTTGGGACCAAGAAGAACCAGATTCAAGTCCACTCTGTAATACACATTGGCTGGACAAGTTATTTAAGTTGTCAGAGTTCTTAGCAATTCTCTGATACTATGAATGGTAATGGATATCTTTTTTTTCTTAGAAATGTAATCACTTTATTAATAAGGTCAGCATATAATTAATTTTTAAAAAAGTCATTTGGCTATTTCTCTCTCTCTCTTTTTAAATAAATTTTTATTTTCTAAATATATGCAGATAGTTTTCAACATTCACCCCTGCAAAACCTGTGTTCCAAATTTGTTCTTCTTCCTTTCCCCCTACTATTCCATTAAACAATAAGTAATCCAATATGTTAAACATGTGCAGTTCTTCTATACATATATTCACATTAACATATTGCACAAGAAAAATCAGATAAAAAAGAAAAAAATGAGAAAGAAAAAAGCAAGCACTACAAAAGGTAAAAACACTATGCTTTGGTCCACATCCTCTCTCTGGATGCAGATGGCTCTCTCCATGACAGGTCTATTGAAATTGGCTTAAATCAACTTGTTCTTGAAAAGAGCCACATCCATCAGAATTGATCATCACATAATCTTGTTGTTGCTGTGTATGATATTCTCTGGTTCTATTCTCTTCACTCAGCATCAGTTCATGTAAGTCTCCCCAGGACTTTCTGAAATCATTCTGTTGATCATTTCTTATAGAACAATAAAATCCCATGACATCATAGTTTTATTCATCCATTCTCCAATTGATGGGCATCCACTCAGTTTCCAGTTACTTGAAACTACAAAAAGGGCTGCCACAAACATTCTTGCACATGTGGGACCCTTTCCCTCCTCTAAGATCTCTTTGGGATATAAGCCCAATAGAAACACCACTGGGGTCAAAAGGTATACACAGTTTGATAACTTTTTGAGCATAGTTCCATATTGCTCTCCAGAATGGTTGGATCAGTTCACAACTCCACCAACAATGTATCAGTGCCCCAGTTTTCCCACATCCCCTCCAACATTTGTCATTATCTTTACCTGTTATCTTAGCTAGTCTGAGAGATATGTAGTGTATTTCAGAGTTGTCTTAATTTGCATTTCTCTGATCAATAGTGATTTAGAGCATTTTTTATATGATTAGAAATGGTTTCAATTTCTGCATCTGAAAATAGTCTGTTCATATCCTTTGATAGTAATGGGCATCTTGACAGCACAGTGGACAGAGAGCTGGGCCCGGAGTCAGGAAGACCTGAGTGCAAACATGGCCTTAGAAACTTACTAGCTTTGTGATCCTGGGTAATCATTTAATTCTGCTTACAAAAAGTACAAAGAATTGACAGTTCACCCCTGTGATCAGTGCGTTAGAAGTCAGCAGGAAGCTGACCAAGAGAGCACTGGATCTGGAGCTAGCGAATGTGGGTTCCAATCCTGGCTCCCCTACTTACTACCTAAAAGAACACAAAGAAGTCGTGCCCCCTTTCTAAGTCCCTAGTTCACCTTCAACACAATAATAGGGCTGGCCAAAGTGGCTCCCATGCTCCCTTTCATCTCTAAAGGATTCTTTGATGGTCTGGTTGTTAATGTATAACATTCCCTGCCCTCAGACTCTGCAAAAGTCTCCCAGCACCCTTCAAAATGCCATTCATCTTCATGTTTTACTATGGTCAAAGCAAACCAATACTGTTTTGATAACAAGAGGCTCAACCCCAGAGTATCTGGGTCTTGATCTAAAGGCTAGGCCCACAAACAAACAAACAAACAAACAAACAAAAAAAGCAAGTCTTGTCTCTTCCCCATCTCATGAATGACATGAGTAGTCACAACACTACCACAGAAGGCCATCCACTGAATAAGATGTGAGAGCCTGGAGGAAGGACCACTAGACCTGGACAGAGAGGAACGGAAGTTGAATCCCAGCTGTGTTTCCGGTGCAACTTTGAGCAAGAAACTCCCTCTCTCTGGCCTCCATTTCTCAATTTGTGAAAATGAAGGGGTTGGAACACATGATACTCCAGCTGTGCTTCTATGATCCTATCTCCTTCAATGATCCTCCTGTCTCCTTCAAGAGTATCTGTGCTCTTCTTCCCGTCTGGTACATATCCTTATTCACCTTTGCTGAGAAAGTTTTATTTTCAAGACTGATTTATTTTCATTTTCATTTTGCTCTCTGTTAAGATTTTTAAGAGATCAAAGGGTTATCCCAGGCCTCCTGAAGAAGGCAGCCCAGGATGGAACATTCACAACATCTGCTGGGTCCAGGCAGGAAGTTTAATCCAATGTGAAATGACAGTTAGAAACAGCACAAGCAGAAAAGTGGGAATAACAGGAGGCCAGCTGAACAACAGGATCATGAAAAGGCTGGGATGGCACGGGGCCGTGGGGAAAGACAAAAACAGCTTTTGTCTCTCAATTGGGAACTGGGTGCCAAGCATCCTGACAATAGCATGAGCCCTGGAAAAGATCCAAGGATACGAGGGGACACGGCCTGTACATTACTCTGAAAAAAATAAATGAACAATTAACACAACGCTGATTTCCCTCTCTGCTTCCCAAAAACAGTCAACAAAAGCCCTTTGGACTGAACTTTGGAAAATGACAGTCATTAGCAAAATACGATGTGAGTTGTATGTTGAGCACTGTCGTCACTGTCCAAGAGGTTCCAAAATGGAACTGGGAGAATGAAATGACAAGGATGATTTTTAAAAACGGGGCCTGAGACTTTCACTGGACTCCCGGTATCGGAACTCCTTCTGCCAATCCTCTGTTGCATCTTCTCTGTCATTTATAGTTTACAAGAATGACCTAGGGCCACCAAGGAGTTAACTGAATCAATGAGATCCAAAAGACTATATGGATCAGAGGCAAGGCTTGAATCCAGGTCTTCCTGAATCCAAGATCAGCTCTCTAGGGACTATATCATTGTGCCCCTTATGATAATAACAACAATTAAGAAATATGTCATAGGGAGAAAAAGGGAAGAGAAGGGAGAAAAAGCATTTATATAGTGCTCTATATGCTCCAGGCATTGTGCTTTTTACAAATATTATCTCATTTGATCCTCACAACCACCTTGGGAGAGAAGTATTATTATTATTTTCATTTTACCGTTGAAGAAACTGAGGCAGAAATGGAAATTAAATGACTTGCACAGGATCACACAACTAGTAAGTGATTTGAACTCATATTTTCCTGACTCCAGAACCAATACTCTGTTCTCTGGTCCACCTATATAAAGGACTTGAAATTTTGCAGGGAACATCAAATACATCATATCACTAGATCCTAATACAGGTATTTTTATCCCCACTTTACGGAGAATAGAACTGAGACTCATAAAGATGAAGTGACTCACCCAAGTCATCACTGTAATGACAAAATTACTAGCAACTCACATTTCTATATCTCTTTGCAGAGTTCATGAGCCAAATATCTCTAAAAAGCATACAAAAGAACTGGCATTTTTTCTTTGTCAGTCAACTATATGACTCCACATCTGTATTTCTTTGTCAGTCAACTATATGACTCCACATCTGTAGTCCATTGAAAAAAATTATGTTTTCCTCTTATATTTTTGCCAAGCATACCCTTGACATGTATATATATATATGCATATATATATATCCTACCCTTGACATATATATATACACATATGTGTGTGTATGTACATATATACATATAGATAGGTAGATAGATAGATCGATCATTCTTATGATGATTTTATAGAGCTGAGAAAGTAGGACTATGGGTTGGTTGGTAATCATTGACGTAAAGTGATCTCTGATTGTCTTTAAATTCACAACCTCAGCAATTGGAAGCCAAAATGCTGGGGAACAGCCAGCAACCCTGATGAACCATACCAACCTTCCCCTCCGTAGACTTTTAAACTAATGCTTCAAATCAAATTTTGGAGTAGCAGAACCAACAAAAGATCAGAGGAAGACATTTTTCCAGCCTAAGACAAGAGGTCAGCAGAAGTCTATTGCACCACAGTGGAAATCAAAATATGGCAGCAGTACCAGTGATGGCCTTGACAGTGACAGTCATGGCAGCTTTATGGGTTCTTAGCCATAAAGAAATAAGGAGGCTAGAAGAGAAGAGATTCTTTGCTGCCACTGGGTGCAGTTGGTATTGACTAGTGAGTCAATTATCCATAAGCAGTTTTTGATTCCAGTTCCAGGATGGAAAGGAGTGCTTCTGATTAGTCACAAGGGAGCAGGAACCCAGGTCACAGTTCCAGCTTCAAGAGGAGCACTAGAAAGAGGTGTAGAGGAGCAGGGTCTCTTCCGGGACAAAGAGCAGAAAGGAGAACAGGAGAGCAATGATCACATCTTTCTCAGGATCATACTATCTTATGTGTACCTTATCTTATGTATCTTATGTACCCAAAACTTGTACACCTTCAAAACTAGCTCTAAAAACAGCAGCTCCACAAAAGCCTGAAGCATGATAGTGCCTCCCCATCACCAGGTGAGCATAAAGTTCAAAGTCAAGAAATAGGCTAGAAAAATGAGCAAACAAGAATTTTTAAAATGAGCATAAAAAACTATTAAAATGGCAGGGAAGATCAAGGCAGTGATTTCAGAAAAACTATGGCAAGACTTATGAACTGATGCAAAATAAAGTGAAAAGAACTGGGGGATCACTTTGTGCAGGAATATCAATGCTATAATAATAATCAACTATGAAAAGCTTGATCAATACAATGACTCAAGATAATTCCAAAGGACTCATGGTCAAAAAAAAAATGCCATCCACCTCCAGAGGGAGAACTGATGAACACGAAGTACAAATTAAAACACAATTGTCTCATCTTCTTTAATGTTTTTTGCTTTTTTCCCAATATGGTTAATATAGAAATGTTTTGCATGATTTCACATGTATAATTGATACCACATTAGTTGTCCTCTCAGAGAGTGGGAAAGAGATGGGAGTGAGGGAAAGAGTCTGGAACTCAAAATGTCTTTCAAAAAAAAGAAAAGAATGCTAATAAATAAATAATAAATTACTTGAAAATGTTGGAGGTCCAACAATCATAGTCTCCAGCATGTATTTGTTAATATACATGGTTTCACCCAATCTCGCTGACCTATCATAAATGCCATTTTGACTTCTTTACATAAAATATTGGAGACTGATTTGTAGTTCAAGTGTGATCAATTAAATTGTTTTCTAAGTAAATATATATATTACAGATACATAGAAGCAGTGCATAATCTGTCCTACTTTCATTTGATTTGTTGTCTTAATTTCTTCTATATAACCTCCTGGGATGATGACTTAATTATCGACCTGGTATTGCTTTTTTTTGGCTTTTTTATGAGTTTTATGAGTTATTAATATTCTGAATCTTCTGTTACCCACATAAAACCTAAGTCAGAGGTGTCTGGGCCCATAACACTTAAAGTACAGCTGAATAATACTAAAATATAATTGAAACACACTTAATAAAATAAATGAAAATATAATTTTTGTTCATTTATTTCAGTCACGTCCAATTTTTTGTGACCTTATTTAGGATTTTCTTGGCAAAGATATGAAAGTAGTTTTCCATTTCCTTCTCTAGCACATTTCACAGATGGGGAAAGTGAGGCAAATAAGGTTAAGTGACTTGCCCGGGGTCATACAGCTAGTAAGTGTCTGAGGTCAAATTTGAATTCAGGAAGATGAGTTTTGATGACTCCAGGACTGGGACTGCACCACCTAGCTGCCCAAAAACACAACAGAAAATAGATAATGTTCACATATGTTTTTCTAAGTAGCCCAAAGAGCTTCTCATATATGGCTTAGAGGCCTCCATTTCTATTTGAGTTTGACACCAGTGGTCCAAGTTATTGTTATCGTTGGTTGACTTGTGTCTTTTCTAGGTAGAAAGAACTAGTGTTTTCTGGCCAAAGTGGTTCCTGGGATCCTCTGGCCTCATTGTTATGATGCTTGCTTTATAATGGTTCAACTTCTTTCAGTGATAACCTAAGCTCACATCTTTACCTTATCCATAGTTGCAATTAGTCAGCTTCCAGGATATACTACAATATGCCAGTATCAATGGATTTTACCTTCTCATTTATCCCTTTAATCTGCTACTGACTTTGACCTTTGCTCCAGCTAGAGAATGATCTCTCAGTGCACAGATTCCTGATTATGAAATGAGTCACACCTTGTTTCCTATTTATTAAGATACAGTCAACTTCATTTTGATTGATTTTTTTAATGGGACATGTCTAGCCCTTTCTAACTCTCTGTTGAAGGCAATATTCCCAACATGCCAGTATGAAGCTTGGTACTCAATAGGGGGATGACTTCTGTTTCTTCTCAGATCCTTTGCAACTCTAAATCTGTGATCCTCCTGAACCATTCCATCCCAGGTGGCCTTTGCTGTTGTCCACTTTCAATTGCACATTGAAGTCACCACACGTAAAGGAAGATGCTGACTTAGTTTGGAAGACCAACTTCTCAGTACACATCTTGATCATCATCATTGAAGAGATGCTGGCTTGTGACTTGCATTTTGATGACTTGATTCTGTGACTTTGACCCTGGAATGACTAGCTTCTAGGAATAAGGCACCAGTCTTACTGTGTCTGTGCTGATCAGACAACACCTAAAGTACTGTGTCCAACACTGGGTACCACCAAAGAAGGCCAATGAGAATCTGTAGAATATTAGAGATGGGTAGCTCAGGAAGGAAAGGTCCAAGTCCATGCCATTTGAGCACTGATTAAAGGAACTGGGGATGTTTATCCTGGAAAAGATTTGGGATGGGAGGTACATAATCACTATCTTCAAGTATCTGAAGGGCTATCATGTGAAGGAAGAATTAAATTTTTTGTAATATGGCCCTAGAGGACAGAACCAGGAGCAAACAGGTCCATCACAAAGAGATGAATTTATAGCTTGATGGAAGCATACATTTTCTAATTCTCCACAAATGGGATCAGAGAAGTGACTCAGTAGATAGAATTCT
Source organism: Myrmecobius fasciatus (assembly GCA_023553655.1). NCBI lineage: Eukaryota > Metazoa > Chordata > Mammalia > Dasyuromorphia > Myrmecobiidae > Myrmecobius > Myrmecobius fasciatus. Next base: position 155,157 of record JAJPUD010000406.1, read on the forward strand.
GAGTCTGGGCAGGAAGATCTGAGTTCAAATTCAGCCTCAGGCATTTACTAGCTGGGTACTTAACCTCCATTTGCCCTAACCCACTGGAGAAAGAAACAGTCTCCAATAGAGGTCTGATGACTATTTGTTGGATATTCCGGAGAAAGGATTTCATGTCATGGGTATTTAATAAATGACTGAGGTGTTAGATATCTCCAAGGAATGCTTCCAAATCTGAGATTCTGTGTCCAGCCCAAAATAAAGATTTTGGAGTTGAAATACAGGGTTCAGATTCTACTGATATCCACTACCTGTGTGATTCTGGACAAATTGCCTAACCTCTCTGGGTCTCAGTTTCCTCATCTGTAAAATGAAAGAGTTGGACTCTACAAACTTTCCATCTCTAATTCTAGATCCTACTAAGAGGTTAATTATCAACACATTAACCATTAGACAATAAATGACTTGACTATGGTGACTCATTGAAATAAGGGAAATACAAAGGTAAATGCAATAGAGTCTTTGCCCTTTCGGAGTTTACAGTAGAGTAGGGAGCATAAAACATGATACAAATCCATCAGCATAAAATATGATACAAATCCATCAGCATAAAATATGATACAAATCCAGTGGCAGGAAGATTTAAAGACATTCTTGGATTTCTCATGGTTACCAGGCAAAGCCTGTGGACCCCTTCTAAAATAATATCTTTAAATACACTAAATAAAATGTAAAGGATGATCAAGAAAATTAATGATATTGCAAAAAGTCATCAAAAGATGGTGGGGAAGAAAGAGACCTCAGGTTTAGAAACTTTGATTTAGAGGAAAGAGAGATTATTTCAAGACCAGAGCCGGGATTATGAAAGCCAATACAAAGTGAAGATCTAGGGTCACTTCCCATTGGGTTCATCTGAGCTGGGCATTGAAGGATGGGAAGAATTTTAACTGGCATATTAGTAAGGGAGAACATTCAAGGAATCAAAAGCCATGTGAGTAAAAAGTTCATTTCCATGTTCTGGAAATAGTGAGCAACTCTTTAATAAGCAGGTAGGAAATATAAAGTGGAAGGAAGAAAGAGTGGGGAGTTTCTGTTTTAATCTAGAGATAAGAGATTCATTCAAGATTTTGAGTTAGGATCAATTGGTTTATGGATGAATAAATTCTGGAATACAATTGTTATGGATTAGTACTCCCTAAAAATACTAAGGACAGAGGGTGGTTTCAGAAAAAAAAAATACATGAGCCAGTAGAGGCTTGTAAACAGCAATGTTGTAATTACTAAACACTTGGCTATTCTGATAAATACTATAATCCAAGACAATTCCAATGGACTCATGATAAAAAAAAATTGTCATCCATGTCCAAAGAAAAAACATGAACTCTGAATGCAAACTGAAGTGTATCTTTCTCACTTTATTTTTTATTTTTTGCTTTTTCTCAAATATGGCTATTACAGAAATATGTTTTGCATGATTTTACATATATAATAGATATAATTTTCCTTGCTTCATCAGTGAGTGATGGAGGAGGGGAGAAAGAGAGAGAATTTATAATATAAAATTTTTAAAATGAATGTTTAATTTTTTAAATTAAAAAGCTAAATGCTGAACAAGGAAAAAAAAGATTTTGAGTTAGAGAATGGCATGATCAGGTAAGTGCATATAAATTTTGTAGCTGTGTGAAGAACTTGGAGGAGGGGAAGACTGGGTGAAGGGAGACAAGTTAGGGAGCTATTGCAACAGTCCAGGTGAGAAGTGATAAGACTCTAAAGTAGGGTGGAGCGTAGTGACTGTGTGAGTAGAGAGAAAGGGACAGATTGAGAGAGGCCATGGAAGTAGAACTGATAAAACTTGTCAACTAACTGGAAATAGAGCAAAGGGAACAAAGGGAAAGGCTTCAAACCTGGATGACTGGAAGGATAGTTCTGTTTCAGACGGAAACTGGTTGTCGTTTAATTGTTTTTTCAGTCATGTCCAATTCTTCATGTCCCCATTTGGCATTTTCTTTGCAGATACTGGAGTGATTTGTCATTTCCTTCTCTAGATTATTTCACAAATGGGAAACTGAGGCAAACAGAGTTAAGCGATTTGCCCAGGGTCACACAACTAGTGTCTGAGGTCAGATATGTCCTCATAAAGATGAGTCTTCCAAGCCCAGTGCTCTAACCACTACACTACCTAGTCATCTTACTAAATGGGAGATTCTGGACTAAATGATCTCCAAAGTCCCTTTCAGCTCCAACAGTTTTTGAATACCTCAAGCTTGGCTAGAATTAACTAGTACCAACTTCTCCCCATGCACTGCAAAGAAGAAAACCCAGTGGAAAAAGAGAAGCCTCAAAATATGTATAAATCTCCTCAGGGAAGGTCACCAAATAGGTACACGAGCCAGGTTTGGTCCTAGAGGACAAAAATTTAGGTATCCTTTTCATAAGACTAGCAGCTAGGTGACTTAATGGGTAGAGTGCTGGGCCTGAAATCAGGAAGGCCTGAGTTCAAATCTGACCTCAGACTTTTTTTATTAGTTAAATGATCCTGAGCAAGCCACTTAACCCTACCTGCCTCAGTTTCCTCATATATAAAAAGAGTTGAAAAAGGAAATGGCAAATCATTCCAGTATCTTTGCCAAGAAAGAGCCAGATGTATCTGAAAATGACTAAACAACAATTCTATAAGACTAAGTCAGAGTAGACCAGTAGAATTATGACAGATGAATGAATGGTTTACAACTGCAAACGAAGCTAATATTTTCCAAAATGTCTCTAACACTCCCCAGGAGACATTTCTGATGGGCGCAAAGACATTGAATTATACTGCAAAGCCTCCATAAATTAAAATTTCCCAAACCCAATCTTGGTACAAATAACTTATTTCAAAGCTAGCTTAAAATAAATCTTTCAACAACTCAAATACTAAATGGACAGTTAGTAACTCTTTTCCAAAGAAAGCTTGAAATGACATGTTTTCTCCCCTTCACTGTGTGTCCAAAAATACTTTCATGGCTTCCAAGAAAGACCTACATGTGGATAACAGCTTTTCTTTCCAATCATGGGTGGCTCTGAACAACAGAATATAGTTAAATTGATAGATATCATAGCAAAGTCCACCAGCGTCCTCTCACTGGATTACAGAAGTTCTCCTGGTTCATCTCTTGAGGGGCCTTCAAGAGTCAGCTCAGGGTGACATTTTGTTTCTGATCTCACCCCACTCTGTTACTAATTCCCTACTTCCCTGGCATGCCCAGAAATTGCTTTGCATGTATTTCTTATTCACTTTTCTAAAAATCTGTTGATTTCTTCCAATAGAATAGAAGGTCTTTGAAGGCAGAGAACCTTTGATTTTTTTTTTTCTGTCTTCAGCACTTAGAACAGCACCTAGCTAGAATGTAAGTTCCTAGAGGGCAGGGATTGTTTCATTGTTATCTTTTGTATCCTCAAACTAAATACAGCAGGTGCTTAATAAGAACTGATTGTGTTTAATAGTATGTATTGAATAGCATGACCAGAGTTCATGAAGTAGCTCAAAATTTCAGAGAAGGGACCTCAAAAGGCCATACTGTCCAATCTAATCATTTTATCATTGAGGAAACTTAATGGCCTGCCCAGTGTTGTACAGCTAGTGTCTGAGACTGAATTGGAACTTGGGTTCTTTGACTGCAGAATTGGCACTCTTATCTACTGCACCAAGGAGCTCAATGATTAGGTCACTCCCTCAAGGTCAAAAGTGGGAAATGAGTCCAGTTCTGATATCCCTAACTCTCCAACCAGTACTGGTAGAAGATGCTCTTACTAAAGCAAAAAAAAAAAAAAAAAAAAAAAAAACACATAATAGCCAAGGGACTGAATTAAAAAACCTGTTCAGCCACTCATTTGCCTATATGACACTGGACATGTCATTTAACTAGCTACTTCCTCTGTTAAAATGAGGATGTGGAGCAGAGATGGGGAATGGGGATGGACTAGATAATTTCCAGTTGTGGACTGGATCATTTCCAATTGTCCCTTCTTAATTTATGACTATTTAAACTGGGTTCAAATCCTGACTCAGCTACTTTTGCAGGCAAGAAACTTCCTCTTGATGAGACAATTTCCTCTATTGTATTGCTGTTGTTTTTAAAGAGAACTTGAGGAGATACCCGTTTCCCCAGATCTCTTCTAGCCACCTTTCATAATCCAATTCCAATCTAATTTTCTTTTCTTTCCTTTAACTAGAATATAAATATTCATTAAAGGATAGAAACAAAAGAACAGCAGACATGCTGCTTATGTAATAAAGAAAGTGATGGCTCTAATGCTGATTCATTCACACTCAGGCAACTGGATCATAAATTGTTTTGGGTCACAAGCCACATCTTGATTTTTCTATTTTCCCCACTACCTTAGTTCGGTGAATGACATATATTTGTATTCAATGGAGTAGAGCAAGTATTTGTTGTCCTACTGTGTGCTCTTCTTCTAGATACCGGTAGAAGAGGAAAGGGGGAAAAAAGATGTATTTTTCTAATCAAATTTCAAATCTCTCTCTCACATGTATTTCAAGTCCCAGCAAAATTGAGCTTTTGGCTATCACTCTGTAATAAAAGAAAAAGAAAAAGAAAAAGAAAAAGAAAAAGAAAAAAAAGAAAAGAAATGAAAAAAAAGAAAAGAAAAAGAAAAGAAAAAGAAAAAGAAAAAGAAAAAGAAAAAGAAAAAGAAAAAGAAAAAGAAAAAGAAAAAGAAAAGAAAGGAAAAGAAAAAAAAGATCCCATCTCCTGGCTCCATGGTTTTGCTCTTGCTGTGCCTAAAAAGCTCTCCCTCCTCATTTCTCCCTTTTAGAATTCCCATTTCCTTCCATTTGTGTTAGAAGGCCATCTTCTCCAAGAAGCCCTTCCTACCAGTGTCTGTCCCCCTAAATACTGCAAAGGTTGCCTCCCATACGTGGAGTACTCTTTCTTCTCACTTCTCCCTCTTAAGATCCAGAGAAACTTTCAAGACCAGTGTTCCTACAGGAAGCCTTTCCTGGCCCCTTTTCACCAAGTTATGAGGGCCATCCCAAAGTAGTTATATGTGTTTATATATGTGATATATTTTGCATACACACATATATATATACATGTATGTAAATGTATAGGGAGATTTACTTGTTTATATGTTATATGTATACGAATGTAAATTCCCTGAGGCCAGAGGAGTTTCATTTGTCTTTGTGGACAAGCTTTTTATATCTAAGCACATTATTTATAGTAATATTAAGAGTTAGCACCTAAAGAGCTTTAAGGTTTGCAAAGCATCTTATATATACATATATGCATATGTATATCATCTCATTGGATCCTCACACTGAGGAGTGTTTTTGTTATACTCATTTTACAAATAATGAAACTGAGGCTGGAAGGTTAAGTGATTTGCCCAGGATGACACAGCTAGTGAGTGTCTGAGGCTGAAACGGAACACAAGTCTTCCTCAAACTAGATCCAACACTACCTATGACCACATAATCAAATATTTAGAACTGGAAAAGACCTTTCAAATCCCCTATTTTTATAGAGGAAGATTCTGAGAACTGACTGAATTGATTGAAATCACTAAAGTCCTAAGGGTCCAAAGCAGTCCTTGGTCCTTTTTTTTTTTGTTGTTGTTTTTTGTTTTTTTTTGTCCTTCAGTCTATACCTAGCACAGCCTTTTTTAAGAGGAAAGCCTCAGCCTTCCCTAAATAACAAGAACAGGGGCAGCCAGATAGTGTAGTAGATAGAATTCAGGAGGACCTGAGTTCAATTCTGGCCTCAGACACTTAATACTTCCCAACTGTGTGACCCTGGGTAAATCACTTAACCCCAATTGCCTCAGCAAATAACAATAATAATAACGAGCAATAATAACAAGAAAATTGAGAGGTGAATGGACAAAAGAGGAAGTGAGGAAGTCTTTGGAACCAACACATCTATACAATATTAAAGAATTATTGGGAGTATTAACTGCAGGACTAACTATAGTCTAAAGCAGATACCTTCCCACAATTTCCCTAAATTCTCACTCCTGAAAAAAAAAAATCAGACTCCGATAACACATTCGTGGCTTTTTTCTAAGCTGAAAAGTTCCCACAAGAATCTATAGTGGAGAGTAAATTTGTTCCTCACTGGAAGAAAAAGCATCATCATCATCATCTTCTTCCTCATCATTATCAGTGCCTTCATCATCTTCATCATGGTCTTCTTTATCATCACTGTCATTGTCATCATTTTGAAAGATTTAAATATTTAAGGTATAATGGAAAGAACAAAGGGAAAAAGCACTTCTAGAGCATTTCCATGTCAACTATGGGCCAGGTGCTGGATTAAAATTTTTTTAAAAAAATAACAAATTTATTAATTTTTAATTTAATTTAATCCTTATAATTCTTTGAAGTAGATGCTATCATGATTCCCATTTTACAGTTGAGTAAATAGAGGTTGTCAGAGGCTAAGTGACTTGCCAAGGCTCCATATCCAGCCCCGGTCACTTACTGTGTGTCCCCGGGCAAGGGACTTAATCCTGTTTGCCTCAGTTTCCTCATCAGTAAAATGAACTGGAGAAGGAAATGGTAAACTATTCCAGCAGCTTTGCCAAGAAAATCTCGAATGGGGTCAGGAAGCCTTGGATGTGTCTAAAATTACTGAACAACAAAAGACATGGGGGATTGGATGAATTTAAGGATCAATGTCGATTTCAGAAGACTGGGCAAAATGGGGCTAGTCTTTTTCCCCAATGCCTGAGTTTTGCCATCTTTATTTATTTATTGCTTTTTTGCTGAGGCAATTGAGATTAAGTGAGTTGCCCAAGGTCACACAGCTGGGAAGTTTTAAGTGTCTGAGACCAGATTTGAACTCGGGTCTTCCTGACTTCAGGACTGGTGCTCTATCCACTTTGCCACCTAGCTGCCCCAGTTTTGCCATCTTTAAAATGAAAAGGTTGGACTAGATAACCTCTAAGGTGCTTCCAGCTTTAAGATGCTCAGATGTTTGCAGCATTAAGCTCTGTCCCTCAGGAGGGAGTAAACACGTTTTGTTTTGACTGGTTTTTTTTTTTTTTTTTTTTTTTTTTTTTGTTGGTGGTGTTGTTGTTGTTTTTTGTTTTGTTTGTTTTTTTTTTTTTTTTGTCAAAAGTGGGGAAGGGGAGATTTCCAGCAAGTAGAAAAAAATCTAAGAAACAGCCAAACTTAAGTCCTTATTTTTTTTTCCCCCTTTAAAAGTCAAATCCACACCTGGGAGTGCTGAGGAAGAGCCTAGGTGTTCACTCCCACTGTCCGTGAGCCTGCCACGCTGAGTTCAGAGGGCACTTAGACTCCCCTCCCTCTGTACACAACAGCCCTAGATAACCAGATGTGCCCAGGTGTGTTCATGTCCAGCCCTAGATTGACCAGATGTGCCCAGATGTGTTCGTCTGTAAGTATTAGCCAAGGCTGACTGAGAATCAGGACTCTAGCGTCCAGACACACCCCTCCGCACCCCAGACCCACTTCCTGCCTCTCTCATCACCTCCTCCCTCGTTCTCCAGGCTCACTTATCAATCCCTTTAAGAGAAAGTCTTCACTGCATCCCAAGTCCCGGGAGGCGCCTCCTGCGTCCAGTTCAGGTCCACGAACTTGACAACGAACCTCCATTTTCACAAGTGCATTTATTTCAGTGGAATCAGTTTCCTTTGTCGGGGGGGGGGAGGGGGGTTATCTTATACATTTCAAAACCTGGCTGAGAGAAGGGATCCCCGGGCTTCACTAGCCTGCCAGAGAGGATCAGCCCCGAAGCCCTGACCTAGCCAATGTCATTTTCCAAACCCAAATCCTCAAGTCCAGGGGGATTAAAAGCAAAGCCGGGACTGTGCTGAAAACTAGAAAGCCTCCTGAAAGCCAGGACACATGATCCTACTTCAAACATGCCAGGCTCGGGCAGTGATAGGCGCGTGGATAACGCCGAACAGGTGAGGCCGACTTAATGGGAGCAGTGGAGGAGGGGAGCCTTGGGTTCAATGAGCTCGGAGGAGCTAGGTTCAAATTCATCCTCCGACCCTTGCAGCCAGCTGGCGAATTTAGGCGGGCTCCCTAATCGCCCTTCTTGGGCTGTAAAAGGACTGCCTGGTCCCTGATGGACTTTCCAACTCCTCTGCTTCCAACTGGGCTCTCAGGAAGCCCAGTTAAGTTCTAGAACTCAGTCCCGAACCTGCTCTCCCCACCACACCGCCCTCCCCTGGGGGAGGAAAGCAGGGCCGGAGCCCTGCCAGAGCCAGCCCAGACAAATGAAGAGGAGGCTGTTCTCCTTAGCCAGGGACGATCCACTCCAGTCAGTTTGATCTTGCCAAAGCCGCAGTCCAGAACCGGAACTGCGCTCCGCTCCCTAAAGACCAAAGTCTACAAGCCTGCCCTCCCCAAGCCAGTAGCAGCAGCCTTCTCCCCCGTGGGGGCATCAGCAGCTTGTGGGGCTAGGGGCTAGGAGCTGCCCCAGGCTCTCCCCTCCTCTC